>CM051038.1:24356631-24836631 GCA_027627225.1 Congeria kusceri | reverse complement strand
GAAACTGCCGAACTTAAGAGAGAAGCGCCACCTGTTGTAATAATATGATATGCTTCATTCTGACATTGGTCATTTTGACGTTCTGTATTCGTTTAACATGCGTTGTTCATGTATTGTACATTTTTCATTTGTTGTATTTAAAGAATGTTTAAAGCTGCTTCATAATTTATTCGGATGCAATAATTTGGAATGTAGCAATATATCGTCAGTTGGAAGCGAAGAAGAATAGCAAGAAAGTCAAGAATAGGAACGTCTGGAAGAGGAGGAAGAAGTGGAAGAATGTCAAGAAGAAGAGCATAATGAAGAGAAGGAACAAGAGCAAGAATGGCAAGAAGCAGAGCAAAGAATTTAACGAATGAAAAGCGTCAGAATGCATCACGTAATTTTTAAACTAATACTGTTCCATATCATATACTAGTAACTTGTGAAAAGCAGGATAAAGTGGTTCGTACATAATATTTTACTATTACAGTTTAACGCGCAAACGTTTACTATTGTGGAATCCATTATTAGCGTTTGCCTGACCCTATAACATAGTGAGGGGAAGGTAATTACGTCATATTTATAATACGTTATATTGCATATAAATAAATGGTATACCATTTTTAAGTGTGGATGTTATATCGTGTACCGGACGTTATATATAGAGAATAACAGGTTACTGCCTGGTCTTGTGTAAAATATCAGGTGAGGCTTAGATTAATATAACGGCGAGGCTTGTCGAGCCGTTATTTTATTCGTGCCGAACCTGATATATCACACAAGACCAGGCAGTAACCTGTTTTTCTATTTATCATACCACATTTTTCGTAAAATATCACCAAACGAGCTGATTTTTATATATCTAAAAACAAAGGGCGGCGCTGATTTTGCTTGCCGACTTTTACACGTTTACGTACATGTGGTTATGGATTTCTAAAAGTTGACTGAATAATACCTTATTATTAACATTTCGTAATGATAAGTGAACTGTTTTCACTACGAATACACAGATTACACGCATGCTCATTAATAAAATACTGAAAAAGCGAACTGAAATGGATTGCAACGATCAATTTTATCGGAGAACACACAACGCCGAATTGTTTGGCGACGCCATTTTGGTAAAATTTGGAGTTGTGTATTGAAATTGACATTTCCAAGATCGTGTCAATATTGACAGTATTTGACTATAGTGTGTTCATTTTTTGGTAATAATGTTTTTGGTTCAACATAAACTGATGCTGTGTAGTGACTTTTAGTGCATTTATTACGAATGTATTGAAATAAATGTGTATGGATGATTTATTGTTTTCCGTAGATGACGTCATCTCACTACCAACGTGCGGGCTTATGTTAATATTTAAAAAATAACGTTTCTGTGATTTATGACGATTAAAAATAATACACTATAAACGTTCTTGGTATCAAATTGTTTGTCTTGTTGAATCTGATATATTTTTACTGAAACTGTTGAATTTATAGTTGTGTCCGAATAATATGACGTACCTCCAAACATTGACTGATATAAACGCTAGTGACCTGATATAAAAAAAAATATATCAGGCACCTTTGTATCAGGCCGATATCAGCATAGTGGTATGATAACATTTTTATATGTACGTTAAGTGACAACGTTATTTTTACAACGTTCACACAACGTTATGGCAACGTTGTACTTTGGATTTTTTACAATTTTACATTTTATCGTTTTATTGATGTTAATGTTTAATTTAAAAGGTCGGGAAACAAATGTGGAATCGTTTTAAACATAATATGTATGTGAAAACAGTATTGTTTTTTTCAAAAATTACTGATTTATAAATTTCTGTTTGGATAAAAATGCAGAGTATGTTTTAAGTTTCGATTTTCAGCATCAAAAAGCCGTGTAATAGATGAAAACATGAAATTATTATATATATATATATATATCGTATACAATATGTATATGTATAATGATAAGTAATTATACTAAAATGTGCTAAAATAGACATGCGCGTACGCGAAGGAAGGGAATAACAAAGAAAGAAAGGAGAAAATCGAAATTTTAATGGATTGATTCATTGCTTAACACTGCATATGTGGGATCTAAATGTATATGTTTTATGTCATAATAAAATAATACGAAAAAGAATTTTGTGTTTTAATTGTTTATAACAAATGTAGATGGGTTGTATAAATGTTGTATTTTGGTTACTTTAAAACGTTAATTCATAACGTTGTCACAACGTTTTTTGGAGTCTACCTTTTTACGTTATATGAACGTTGTAATTTAACGTTATCACAACGTTAATACAACGTTCATACAACGTTATTGTGTTAACTGGGAGCCAGTACAATCTTATTTCTTTTTGACCCAATTAAAACGCACGCCATTGATGAAAGCTGACACGAATTGTATACATTTAGAATGATTAAGTCCAACTGTCAACCTTAGTTGCAAACCGCTATCGTGTGGTGTGTATTCATTAAAGTTCTGGTACTCTGAAGTAATTGTAGACAAATCAGAATGTCGCGGTATTTCTCAAAATGGCAACATAATGTTGATAGAAATATCACGAATTCGATGTTAATGAGTCCAACTTTACGAAGTTCTGTTCCAGCATATGTCGTTTACACAGTCCTGATTTTCGTGACAGAAATAATTCGGAATATTCATGTTCATACCATAAGCATGTTTTGCAGAGAATGCCGACAATTAGATATGTCGTAACGATCTCAATTTGAACTACTGTATACAACAGGATATCTTTACTTAACAATGCTGTTTAAGATGATACGAGTAACAGAAATGACTGTGGTATGTGAGCATTCATAAAAAATATAACACTTTTGTCTATTCACTGTTGGAATATTAGAAATTTAATATTTTAATGAAACATACCTTAAGGAGGTAAAATTTTTATATTATTGTACATTTCAGCAGTATTAATTGCATTTACATTCCGACTAACCTCTATAATTATTTGCAATAATTTTAAAGAGGACGGTCCCAATAATACTAATTATATGTCAAATCTTATTCGGTCACATCGCTTTGTGAAGTTTCATAGAATTTGTAGATACTACATACATCAACACGTGTTTAATTATATACTAATAGTTTGCATAGGCAGACACATTAAATTTAATGTAAGTATTAACATAATTAGAAACGCAATATAATCTGTTATCAACAATCAATGTTCACAGTAAAGAGTTTCGATAATAGCTGACGTCAGTAGAAATGTTTTCTGCCACATGAATATTATTATGGCTATAACCGATACCCACTAAAGAAAGAGCAACTGTCCATTGAAGATGTAATCTGGGTCAGCATAACTTGTGAAATAATTGTCATGTCAAGTACTCACTCTTCGGGTCACAATGGTCTGGCTTCCTTGATCGTGACTTCCGTTGTCACCACGTGCTTATATTCATGTGAGAGTTTCCCCGTTTTTGAAAAATTGCTACGACATTTACGCATTCGGCGTTGCAGATCTGCATTTAAACAACTTAGTTGACATAACCTGACGTATTGAGTCAGCTTTTCGCGTAGTTCATTATTTACACTTGATTGCATTAATTTTGTCCCTTCACTTTTTTATAATTGTAATCGTTATCATGTAAAGCGTTGTGTAGCGTTGTGAACAGCAATTTAAATGTATGTTCTCTAACCTACATCCCGTACATTTCAATATGTTTAATTTGTCTTCCCATTGTGGTTGTATCTGTATAACTGGCCATTAGGCGCGAATGTTTCAGAAGCGTATTCGTGTCCTCTAGTTACTGAAGTGCAGGTATTTTTATTTTATAATTTGTATCGAGCATATTTACGATACAATTTAAATATGCGTTCTTCATTAATCAAGAAACAAATACAACGGCAGAAAATTCCTATGATATTTGTGTACAAGTTATTGACATTTTATTGCGACCACAACATGTAGCCACTAAATGATGAATACAATAAGCCAAATATGCTAGCATTATCAACGTCAATATTTTGCATAGCCAGTTCATCACCAGCGTAAAGCTTGATGACAACGGTCTGACTTCCTTGATCAAACATTGTATTTGATGAACCAGCGTAAATGCGCATTACAGGACTTCCGTTACGAACCAAAGCTGTGTGTACTTCTACATTCCTGAACGACAAAGCAGACGACGTGATTATGTAAATTCCCGTTTCTGGAGCTATGAACACACCGTGTTGTTGGTGAAAGCCACCGCCTTCGTTTGTCAGGACAGTTTCGAAGATGATATTCTGGTTAATGCCCATATGTTCCTGATGAGCGGTTTTAATTGCAGAGAATGCAACAGGCTGCTGGGCGACAAACCGTCTTCTGTCTTGTGTTCCAATCACTGAAGAATTGATAATGAACAATTTCACCTGTCAAAAACTGTCTATTTGTTTCAGTAATGTGTTGTCAAATAAAATGAATATGTTACTAACATAGCGAACTTAAACTACTTAAACATTAAGAAATTTATTACCGTAAAGGTACTCGTAAATTAAACAATACATGCTATTCAGCGAAATCTTTATTGTGGAAGATTAATGTGATAAAAAATTTCAATCGGCATTTTCGTATTCCAGTACAGTCAGCCTGTGTGATAATGCCTTAAATTCCTCATCTGTGACCGTCTTTACGTGTGGAAATACGGATAACAAGCACAATGTCCACGTTGTAAAAACCCCCTTCATAGTGGAAGTTGTCAAATGTTGCACGGATCCCACAGAGTCAAATAATCTTGTAACTGCTATATATACGTCCATTATCACGTTTTGTAATGAAATCATATTTCTACGACACTGTCTGGTTGAAACTGCTCTAACTTTAAATAAGCCAATGACATGCCGCATTCCCGCAGATAAGAAGAACGGTTTAGTAACGATCAATTAACTAGTTAAATGCAATTTAAATAGAGCATACTTAGGCATAACCCGCTGAAACGAACAACATTGTCAGGTTGAACTTCCGGGCAGTTGTTTATATTAAATAAGTATTCATAAAATCAAGTAATATGTATCAATTGTATATTTTTTTATTAAGTATCCATGCCAGCATTCAAATATCAGGTCGACAGGGCTGTAAGATATAATATCGTATTATATTCCTTTATTATACATGTATACCTATTTATGTTTATCATATTACCGTGTTATCAACTGGGAAGTACGGCTGATCGAATTTCCACGTCTTTATGATTGAGCTGTTTATGTTTCCTTATCAATATAAAATTTATAAAGAACTACTTTTTATGTCAAAAAATAATTATCGGTAGAACTGATGGACGCTCCCCGATGCCGCTTTGACCTCTAATTGTGGACTTGATATTTAATCTTTGGACCTGATTCATACCCGCGACAAACTTAAATCTTTCTATCCATGACCAAGTTATAAGTCCGGAAAAGCAAAAATCTAATTTTTACCGTTAACCTTTAGGTATAACATTGAGCTGTGACCTACAGTCCTGGTTCATGTTCGTGACATGCCGTCTTATTGACCTTTGACCTGCGGACCTGATTCATGGGCGCTAAAATGTGTTATTTTAAAATCGAGCCCTCCATGGCCGATTCAAAGTTAGGACAAGCAAAATAGCCAATGTATACACAAATGGCAATAGCTCCCTGGAAAATCATATGACCGGAACGGCCTGACAATAGGCGCATGTCATCTTTGTAAGGATGTTGCATATTATGTTTCACTGAATTCGATTTTGTAGCTCCTGACCTCTTGCGCGGAAACAAACATATCCTATTCAAATATACTATTTATAATAAAAATGGCAGTCACTCCCTGAAACAATCATCAGCCCGCAACGACCTGACACTATGCGCATGTTTTCACCGTAGGGATGCTGCAATAAAGTTTGTTTTTTTTAGTTATTTGTTTCAAAAGATCCAATGAGGAAAAAAAATATTCAAATAAAATGTTATATTTTAATATAAAGAGGGCAATAACTACCTGAAAATCATCAGATCGGAACGTTCTGACAATATGTGCATGTCCTAATGGAAAGTATGCACTGAATTTGAGTTATCAGTTCCTGAGAACTGGCGCGCATACGAACATTTCGTATTACAATCCGATTTATTAACAAATGGCAATAATTCACTGAAAAATTATCAGACCGGAATGACCTGACAATATGTGCATGACCACCCTATAGGAATGATGCATATGAAGTTTCTTTGAATTTTACTTATTAGTTCATGATTTCTCGCGCGAAACAAAGTACCGGACGGACAAAAGGGTGGAAGGACGGACGGACAATACTGTAGGGAAAATTCATCTGATACACGGACAGACTGAATGACAGTTCAATTAAAATTTCGGACGGGCGGGCAAAGCGGATAAATCTATAGCCAACATTGTCCTTATTTACAGCTGTCACAATCGTGTGTAAATCTAGCTTTACATCTAATTTTGGGCACAAATAGAACATAAATACATGTAAAACGAATTGCTTATCTGAACTCCGGCTAAGAACGTTTCTTCCTAACGTTGCCTGATAAAGCATTCCTTCAGCAACGTTCAAGCTCAAAAGTAGTTGTATTACCATTAACCATTATCATTCATCTTCTCCGTCCCTGATTAAACAAAAGAACAATGGGAATAACTGTCAGCAACGGCAATGTATTTATATGTATTTATATGTATTGAATCAAACACAAATTAAAATGTCAAAATGCGCTAGCGCTTAATGTCCATGTTCTGTATTTTCTAAGCAAAACTATCTTACCAAATATGATATAAGCCCGACATCTGACCGAGTGGTGCATATTGAAGAAAGTGAATACATTATTCCTCTACTCGGGTTAGTAATTTAATAATGACGGGAAAAACGCAGCTAAATGTTTCGTGAAGCCAACAAGAAGCACCCGTGGATAGTCCAGCAAATAAACAGGAAATTTCCCGTTATAAAATGTGTTTGCATTTTTATGTATGCAAGACATTGTTATTCACGAATTAGCATCATGATGATACCCTGTCATCATTGAGCATTTCCGTAAACACAAAATGGTGGACATGATGGCCGCCGAAAAAACGAAAACTGCAAATTCTGGACATTCATTTTTTTATTTAGAGCAGAAACAATGCCAAAAGTTGAATCTATTTATAATCACATATAACCTATTATAAAAATAAATTTTAAATGCCTTACATTGCCAGTTAAATATATGTTTAAACCTTTTGCTATATAGAAACATTGTTAATGTTCATAACAATGGTTTTAATTTCACAAAGCTTTTATTTTTTTTATAAGTATAGTTTCAAACTATCGATTATTAAATACAAAATCGCTGAAGCAAACACATTTTAGTCTAGGACATTATGAATGGAATATATACAGTAGAACGTGACTAAACCGAATGGCGTCGGGACTGGGACGATCGTTTGGTTTTCAGATTTGTTCGGTTTATTATTTCTTTTTATTTTTGTTAAAACTCTTTATGGTACAAGCAGGCAAATGGCCTTTAGTAAAACAAACATCTGAATATGACACATAATTTGTTTTAACATTGTTTTCAGCAAATTTTGCACTTAATCAATTGTATGTATTTCATGCAAACATAATTGTCTGAATAAGACACATAAACGGTTATTATTTTAAAGATTTGCCATTTTTATCATGTTTGATATCGGGAATGTATTTGAAATGCATTTAAATCAATATGCGTATTAGGCTACATTTTAATGTGTCCTTATCTGGTCCTTCTCCGGAAAATTTCAAATCGGGAGCACGTTTCCATGCATCCGTATCCGTGTATTTATTGTTGTCTTTCTTTTGGATTTTGCTTTCAAAATGTCAAGATTAGACGAGAGTATTCATTTTAAATCATGGTTTCTGTGGAGAAAATCAAACAAATTCTCTACTTTTAATGATCTAACCAATTACAGTGAATTTTCTACATTTCACGGCTTTTATTCAAATTCAACAAACTCCCTTCAATTTTTAAGCATTTAACCGAGTCCAACAAATTCCCTTCTATTCTTAATATATAAATACATTTCTTTTTAATGTAGTTGACAGAGCATACAAATTGCCATTCAACTTATAGCGTCCGTATGTTGTCCGTATCCGCATAAAATCGCTCAGCGAGCGATCCTATACGGCATTACGTATATCATCGATTAGAACTATTAAATCAAACATACTTTCGTTTGGGATGTATTTGCGTTTTAACTGATTTTAGGTATTACAAATGATATTTAGCTGAGATACCAAAAACAAATAACCGGTTACTGAAATACTAGTTGTTTCCATCCCAAGAGAAAAATGAAGTCTCTATCCTGAACATACTCCTATTTTTCATATTTAACAAGGCCCAATTACTATCTTCTTTATAGACCAATCACAGCTATTTCTTGGTTTTTATTTTGAGATCGTATGGCCATACACAAACCGTGCTTACCTTCGGTCGATCAAGATTATACGAAAATTGAATACAATTTTTACAAATTTTCTCATGCAAGCGGCAATAACTGTAGCGTTCCTGGTTCTATCTGGCCCATAATTGCACTCAGGTAAGATCGTATGGTCATAAACAAACTGTGCAAGTTGAGTCAACAAGGCATGAAACGTTAATACTTTATTGAAACTGAAGTCATTTGTCGATTACGGATTTTTTTCACAAACAAGGGGTAGTTACTCTGGTCCTTCTGGTCCGACCTGGCTCATATTGGACAGTGACACTGAGACCTTATGTTCATACACAAACAGTGCAAGGTTGGTAAATATTAGACAAATAAGGAAGTCTCCATTCTCTACATTTTTTCTCACAAACAAGGGGCAATAACTATGCTATTTGTACCTAAATCTAGGCCATTTTTGTATTTTTTTTTAATCTTCCGGTCATACGCACGCTGTGCAAGTTTAGTCAAATCAGATGAAAAATGAAGTCCATATGTTACAAAGTCCATTTTGCAGGTTTTGTTTTCATGCAATGGAGCACTCTGGTGCTCCTGGTCCAATCCGGCCCATTATCGAACCTATCCGAGAGTGTATGGTCATACACAAACTTTGCAAGTTTGGTTAAGATTGAATAAAAAGTGAAGTCTCTATCGCATCCGCGACCCAATAGTCGACGAATTACGAACGACAGACAACGCAGGACAGTCCCCTTATACCTAAAGCTCATCGAGCACGAAGTGGTCAGGTTAGCTGAAAACATAACTGTGTGAAATACACATCTAAATTTCCAAAATTATTTGAAAGAGATAATGACTTTACCATACAAATGAATGTTCGGCGTACCCGTATTTTGAAAAATAAATAAAATTCCAAAAGTGATTCCATGTGTTTACTCTGGATTGGTGTGTTATTATATTCAGACAATAATAACAAATTGACGTTTATAACAAGAACATCATTAATCAAATTATCAACTTTTAGACCAAATATGACTATTGGCGGCCATATTGGACGCCATCTTGAATCGGGAGAGTTGCTCAAGTATTACAAGGTATCATCATCCAGATTGTGTTATGGTACTGTCCGGACAACAAGAAAAACCACAAACATTTTGTATGTAAATAATTGCACGGTCCTCTGTAGGTTCTGCCAGACTAGGAAGAACAACAATTCAATAGATACAATAACAATAACAAGCCTCTTTTCAATGTTTGGACATCAACATTCGAAATATAAACGTTTATGGTTAGTGTTATCGAAACAACAACAATTGTTAAGAAACATTGCAATTTCAAAGTATGCCATTGATGTATTGAACCATTTGCAATCCTCCTCAACAAGATTAATGAACGTTAACAATTTTCCGGGGGGTGTCTTTAAGTTTTTGTTGTTAATTGTTGTTGTTTTTTGTTGTAGTTGTTGTTTTTTTGTTTTTGTTTTTTTATTTGCGGGGGGGGGGGGGTCACAAAAACTCCTGAGACTGTACTTTCTTATATTTCGTTATTTCGTTCTGTCATTACACCCACACAAAAAACACTAAATGAGCTGTATAGCACACCAAAAATGTTAGCATTTGCAGTGGTTGTCACTGTGAACGTAGATGCGCGCGACGGGGCTCCCGTTGTGGACAAGGACTGCGTGTAATTGACCATTCGCAAACGTCAAGGCAGATGATGTGAACATGTGCATTCCAGATTGAGGGGCTATGAACACGTCGCGTTGAGGGTGATAGGCACCGTCTTCGCATGTCAGGAAAGTTTCGAACATGATGTTCCTGATGGGCTGTTTTCATTGCGGAGAATGCAACGATTTTCTAGGAAACAAACCATCGTTGTCTGTCTGTTCCAAGTACTGTAATATTGAAATACGTTCAAAATAAATTATGTTAACTATGTCAAGTAAGTGGTATATATGTCGTCACTGAAAACTGTATTGCGTGATTCCTTCCTCCAATCCAACCATTAATATACCGTTATCGTTGGGCATAGTTATTAAGGATTAAAATTTCTGTACGATGAATTAGATTGGGGTTGCTTTTAAATGTAAATAACGTTTGCACGCATTAGACTAATTAAGCAAATTACAAGTACGACACTTCGACACTTTATTTTTATTAAAAATGACGTTATTTAAACACTAAAATTATACTGAATAATTGCTCTTATTAAATATTCGAAATAAATATTCCACTTGTATTTTGTCCTAATGCAATATGACATTAATAAATATTGTCAATAAGGATAAATCGAAATAAATATCCCATGTGTATTTTGTCCTAATGCAATATGACATTGATAAAAATTGTCAATAAGAGTAAGTCGATATAAATATTCCATGTGTATTTTGTCCTAATGCAATATGACATTGATAAATATTGTCAATAAGAGTAAGTCGAAATAAATAGTCCATGTGTATTTTGTCCTAATGCAATATGACATTGATAAATATTGTCAATAAGAGTAAGTCGAAATAAATAGTCCATGTGCACTTTGTCCTAATGCAATATGACATTGATAAATATTGTCAATAAGAGTAAGTCGAAATAAATAGTCCATGTGTATTTTGTCCTAATGCAATATGACATTGATAAATATTGTCAATAAGAGTAAGTCGAAATAAATAGTCCATGTGTATTTTGTCCTAATGCAATATAACATTGATAAATATTGTGAATAATGATAAGTCGAAATAAATATTACATGTGTATTTTGTCCTAATGTTATATGACAATTATAAATATCACAGTATATAAGCGTACAGTGAGCTAAACCGGAAGTTGGTGATCTATACGCAGATGATCAGTTAGTTGCAAACAGCAGAAAACGCAGTAAGTGACACAATTGTTTTTTTTTAAATTCGAAGCAGAATATGAATCAGATTAAATTCTCCAAACACATATACTGACATTAAGTAAATATTTTCTGTCGGTTACGCCTATTATTTAAAAAGTACTTGTGTTAGCCGACATGATCACTTAGTGTTTAAGTTTTTGAAATAAAAATAATAAGTTTCTGGCCGTATATTTCATTGTGATGATGGTTGTTGGTGTATTTTTGTATAAAAAATGATAAATACATTACTTAGAAGTCAATCAGTATTCCTTTAATTAAAGAAAATAGGATTTGCGTGGATAAATCAAACATTTTGTCCAACCGCCCAATGTGACTCGACTGTACAACTAGTTGCAAAATGTCAAAATTAGACTGTACGATTAGATGCTCATGAAAACGATCTGAACGGTTATGTTCAAAAGAAATTATAACTTGATTTTATGTGTTAAGTCGATTTATGTTAATTTTCTCTGTCCGCATTTGCAGTACGATACATTTATATGTAAAAACGTAATAATTTTAAAACCAAATTGATAAGTTAATTGTAGTTGTTCTACTGAAAAAGAAAACGAAAGTGTACTAGTTATATTTATTGTAGGAATGAATTTCAATTTGATCCTGTTGTATTACATGTACTTTGACGAAGAAGCAAGTGGGTGTAAATCAAACGATGAATCCAACCCAACAGAAGAAACGCCGAAGACGAAGACACGAGAATCATCACTCACTATGGGCGAGAAAACAGAAAAATAAAACAATGGACGGTTAAAAGGGACACCATAAGCTTCTATAGCCATTGATGGACACTAGTGATGAGTTAGGGGAGATTGCAATAAATGGAGAGAAAGTGAAGCAGCAAAGATTTTGACCCGGTTATTGAATAAATATAAGTGTGTGTACGCTTGTGTGTGTTTGTAAATATGTGTAAATATCATATTATTTTATATTAAAATAAATGTATGTAAATACGTGTATGTTTATATGTTATGTATATACATGTATTAAAATCTATAATGTAAATGTATGTACATGTACATGAAGATGAATGCATGCGATTACGTTTTAATGCACTCGCGTAAAATAAAACATGTACATTGTAATGTAAAATAAAATTATATTAAGAAGTCGATAAAACCAATTTTTTCAAAACTCATTTATTCTTCCTTCATTCTTTATGAACATTAACAGAGACAGGTTAAACTGTACTTTGCAAGTAAAAGGAGTTACTGCATATAAATATGCCTTGTTTCTATGAAGTATATTGTTTCAATCTAAAAATAAACTCCTTTAATATTTTTTGTCCGAGTATGTTTTTATATCAACTAAATGTTTGTTGTTATAACTTCATGTAAAACCGGTGTTCGTTCAAATATTTCAAAATATTTCAAATGAAACAAAATAAGAAGAAAAGTAGTTCCATTTAAGCCAGACTGAAATGAGCAATTGTCTTCATTTCACACGGCCCAGAATTATCATCCATATTTTCCACTTGCTCACCGAAAAGCCTGAAATGAATAAAGAACATTTAATTGTTGACTTTGCTGTAAGATATCCATGTTGATTGTCATGGAAAGCTTAGTTGCTCGCGGACTGCATAAGCAGATCTGCAATTTTATATAAGCGCGAATGAAATATAATACAAGTTTAACTTGAGATTTAAACATTTTCTTTTCAGTTCATGAAAAAAAATATTTGGATATACTACTCCGCGCAGAGCCTTAAAAGGTCCGCGCTGCGCTGAATCTTCATAATCCTGTTTTATCTGAAGTCGTTATTTGTCACGTAAAAAAATTATAAATATCGATCAACTTTTTCTATGAGTGAAACACAAGGCCTTATTATATGCCTTATTATATCATCGTAGTTTCATGGTTATTGTATTGAAGTTTATATTTTGTCAGAGTACTGCTTTTATAGATAAACCGATGTAGCAGCGATTAGTTATTTCGCTACATTGCAAAAATAAAATCACGACGAGCGATAGCAAAATCGTTACAAACAAAAAATATCATCATCATGTAACGCGATAAAAAAAAAATATTTTATTATATATTTTATTAAAGAAAAGTTGTTTAAAAAGTTGTCTTATTAATATGCAGTTTGCGCATTCTTAAGGACGAACACACATTCGGACGTACGGGCAAACAAGCGCGATTCATATAAAGCAAAATAAATGAATAATAAATATCGACATGTCACCAAGATTTGAAACTTCGAATGAAATTATTATTTATTACGCATAAATAATACATGTAAATGTAAACTAAATAATATTTACGTACAATTATATAATAATTATCAAGGAAGATTGAACATTTTTAAAATGTGTGTCGATCACTATTCGCAAATAAGCGTATAGAATTTTATTTCAATCGCGCATCTAATAATTGCGTACAGTAGCAACTAGGCCTACACAATTTCCACACAAAACACAAAGCATATGTGTGACAAATATGACAATAATTAACATAACAGTTTAAATCCTGTTACATTCAGCCCTAAAGTAAAAGATAATATCAAAAATGGTGTCACTTACTGCAATTTCTGCTTTTTGCAAGTAACTGATCATCGGCGTACAGATCACCAACTTCCGGTTCAGCTCACTGTACACTTACTTGTACACTGTAAATATTGTCACAAAGGATAAAAAGTCCAAATTACGCCGAAACTTTAATTACTCATGAAATTGTGTTTATTCACGCACGAATGTGTTCCTCAAGAGTGTCCCTTAGGAATCACGTTAATTACTTTATCCTTTTGCAAATATCAACAACGGGCAACGACAGAGTGTTGTTGTTTTACAAAATCGCTCGCACGAGAAATTACGGACAACATGAAAGACTACATGTGTATACGTTGGAAGAAATTACTGTCAACATATTATAGCCTTTATGTATATACATAGGATGTGTCGACAGATGATATAGACTACAGTCACACTTCAAAAAATCGGCAAAAGCGATTTAGCCTGCTTCTACCTTCATTATTGACTTAAAGGGTGATCGGATCAATTCTCAGTCAACAGTCAGTGGCATTGTATTCCTGCGCGCCGTGAAATAACAGTGTCTTAGATGACACAACATTGAAAACAAGAGGGTCATGATAACCCAAAGCGCTCACCTGACTACTGGTACAGATGAAGACCATACTGTTATGACAGGTTTGAAAATTAAGGAATTGAACAATACGCAGAGGCGGATAGGATCACGTTTGATTAAAACATCAGATAGTGCCAAGTGCTAACTAAAGTACAAGTTGGGTAGTGTTTGTTTTTTTTGCTAATGGTTCTCAAATCATTTTTCTCGTTATTCTTACCTGACCCTTTTTCATTAAGTCATTGACAATTCAGGAAAACGCAGAAACAGTAGCTTTTGATGTCTTCTTCGCAAAGAGTTTTGGAGAACTAGTTGCAATGCGATAATTGCAATGGCTGTGCTATAAGGTAAAGTTTTGCTTTTTCTTTGATAATTGTCTTTCCAATGATGATAAATGATGTTAATGCAGTTTCTGAAGAGATCAATGTTGCATGTACAAATAACTGCATGCACGTCTTGCAACTGTTGGCAGTTAAATTTTATCAATCAATTGTTATGGTCATGCGCAAACTGTGTAAGATTGGTCAACATTGAATCAACAACCATCTGTGCAAGCAAATCATTGATAACTTGTTGATGCTTTTTCTACACACAAGGGGCAATATATCTGGTGTTTCTGGCAGATCATGCTTTTATTCGACTTCACCTGTAGTCTTACGTTCATAGACAAACTGTACACGATTGGTGAAGATGGAATGAAAAATGAAGTCTCTATCCTGAATAATGTCCTTCTTTGCATATTTTATCACAAACAAAGGGCAATTACTCTGGAGTTTCTGATCCGATCTTGCTTATATTCGACTTCACCTTTAATCTTATAGTCATAGACAAACTTCAAGATTGGTGAAGACTGGATGAAACATGAAGTCTCTATCCTGAATAATGTCTATTTTTGAATATTTTTTTCATAAACAAAGGGCAATAGCTCTGGGGTTTCTAATCCGATCTTGCTTCTATTCGACTTCAGCTGTAATCTCATGAAAATAGACAAACTGTGCAAGATTGGTGAAGATAGGATAAAAAATAAAGTCTCTATCCTGAATAATGTCCATTTTAGATTTTTTTAATAAACAAAGGGCAACACGATCTGGCCCATTTTTGGAGTTTGCTGCGATCTGATGGTCATACATAAACTGTGAAATTTTTGTTAAGATTGGATGGAAAATAAAGTCTAAACGTTGGAAAAGGGCTTTTTTGCATGAAAAAGGGGCAATAACTCTGGTGTTTCTGGTGTGATCTGACCCAATAACAATCCGATCCAACATTTTATGGTCATACACAAACTGTGCAAGTCAGGTCAAGATTGAATAAACAAAGGGCCAAATGGCCCTGAGTCGCTCACCTGAGTTTCATTAGTCAAACAATTTTCCACTGTGTCAGATTTTTTTACACGGATTTAATATACTAATACGGTCTGATGGAAATGCTGCCTTAATCATCATGGTTTGAAAAACTTAAGTGACAACAGACATTCAAAAGTATGAGTACATATTGAAATTGAAGCTCTTTCTTCAATTTGACTTAGTGACCTAGTTTTTGACCCCAAATGACCCAGATTTGAACTCGGCCGAGATACCATTGGGACAAATGTTCTGACCAAGTTTTATGATGATTGGGCAAATAATGTAACTTCTAGAGTGTTAACAAGCTTTTTCTTCAATTTGACCTAGTGACCTAATTTTTGACCCCACATGACCCAGATTCAAACTCAACCGAGATACCATTAAGACAAATGTTCTGACCAAGTTTCATGAAGATTGGGCAAAAAAATGTTACTTGTAGAGTGTTTAAAAGGTTTTTCTTCAATTTGATCTGGTAACCTAGTTTTTGACCCTACATGACCCAGATTCGAAATTGGCCGAGATATCATTGGGATAAATGTTCTGACCAAGTTTTATGAAGATTGGGCAAAAAATTTGACTTCGAGAGTTTAAACATGCTTTTTCTTCAATTTGACCTAGTGACCTAGTTTTGGACCCCACAGGATCCAGATGGCCGAGATATTATTAGGACAAATGGTCTGACCAAGTTTCATGAAGATTGGGCAAAAAATGTGACTTCGATAGTGTTAACGAGCTTTTGCTTCAATTTGACCTAGTGACCTAGTTTTTCACCCCTAATGATCCAGTTTCAAATGCGGCTGAGATATCATTAAGACAAATGTTCTGACCAAGTTTCGCGAAGATTGGGCAAAACTTCTAGAGTGTTTACAAGCTTTTTCTTCAATTTGACTTAGTGACCTAGTTTTTGACCTCATATGACCCAGATTCGAACTCGGCCGAGATATCATTGGGACAAATGTTCTGACCAAGTTTCATGAAGATTGGGCAAAAACTGTGACTTCTAGAGTGTTCACAAGCTTTTCCTGTAGCCAAAAAAGGAAAACTCCCCAATACCCCTGGCGGCCATGTTTTCACTGGACCGGAACCATTTTTGAACTCGGCCGAGATATCATCAGAACAAAGGTTTTGAGCAAGTTTCATGTTGATTGGGCAAAAAATGGTGACTTCTAGAGTGTTCACAAGCTTTTCCTATAGCCATATTAGGAAACTGACTCTCCCCCCCCCCCCCCGGCGGCCATCTTTTTTAACGGACCGGAACCATTTCTGAACTTGTCTGAGATATCATAAAAACAAATGTTCTGAGTAAATTAATGTTGATTAGGCACTACATGTGACTTCTAGAGTGTTCACAAGCTTTTTATATAGCCATATAAGGAAAAATGCCCGTTTCATGTTGATTGGGCAAAAAATGTAACTTCTAGAGTGTTCACAAGCTTTTTCTTCAATCTGACCTAGTGACCGAGTTTTTGACCCCACATGACCCAGTTTCAAACTCGGCTGAGATATCATTGGGACAAATGTTCTGGCCAAATTTCATGATTATTAGCCAATACATGTGGCCTCTAGATTGTTCACAAGGTAAATGTTGACGACGAACGATTCACGATTCACGACTCACGATTCACGATTCACGACGGACGACGTACAAAAGGCGATTACAAAATCTCACAATGAGCACGTTGTGCTCAGGTGAGCTACACAAAATGAACGTCTCCATCCGTTGCTGCTCGATGAAAGCGGATCATTATCCGTTACATAAATTTCCGTTGAAACGAAATCACAATTTAACCAGAGACTAGATCTATAAAATCAAACAATTTCAGCGAAACGATCAAACTTTTTACACCTATTACAGTGTATGCATTAAATTCGTATCATTAAAATATGATTGTATCTGAGATATTCCATTTAAAACACATACTTTCATTTATGGTCCGATTATACAAAATTTCAACAAATTCGCGACCAATTGTGCATATGTGTTACAAACTTAATCTTAGACTCAATTTTGAAACGTCAGGTGCCAAAATTAAGTATTAGTGATGAGAAGCAACCTGGAATATTTTGCGAATTTATCTGACATAATAATTTACAATTTACTCGTTATTACATAGAATAAACCACAATACATGTTTCGGAACTTTGGTAATTAGGATGCTTCTATGGAGTTTACACGTGATTTAATTATGTTTAGAATCGTTAGTATTTCGAAGCAGATATCGTTCCCTACAAGCACCATTTAACTGATGTTTGGTCTAGGGTTCTTTGAAAACAAGTTAATAATGCGGAAAGCATGCTCCTGTTACGATATTAACGCATTTTTCAACCAACATCATGAAATTTGGATAATCATGTATAAATAAATTATAGAAACTGGTATTACAGTAAACCGGTCTTTACGCGGTGTACCACTCTCCATAGACGATATCGTCTGGATTGCTATATTTTGAACAGACATTTCTTCCCTGCATTCATTTTAAGAACAACCGTTTGACTTCCTTGGTCGTGTCTCCCATTGTCACCATGACCATAGATGCGCCTGACAATTTCCGTTATGAACTATGGCTGTATGTAGCCCATCGTTACTGAACGCCAAAGCCGTATATTTATAATAGTCTTTACATTTATTATTTCCTAAATGTAATGACTATTATAAATGGATACCTTACTTATGAATGAACAGTGCCGAATTGCGAACGTGCACATATTTTTCAGTAGATAGGGCTTATCATGCACATGTAACGCCAATATGACTGAAGTACACGAAGAGTTTATTTGGAACTGATTTTAATCAGATTGCAGATAACGCATTCCAGTGTGATAAACAACATCGTAAAAAAAATAAACAGTCATGTTAGACCAGTCAAGAAAATAAGAATTAATAAACTGTGTTGTGTTGTGATGTGATGTGCTGTGTTTAGATGTGCTGTGTTGTGTTCTATTATCACAGAATGATGATTAAAATGATTTTGTTTATACACCAACATTTGTGAAAGTTTGCAAATAACAGATTGTAAACGGCTGGGTGTTCTAGCGGTTAGTTATACATCTCATTGCATACCTTGTAGCAAACAGTTTGCTAGTGAGCACACGTTTAGCTATTTAGCACAAAAAGCACACGTAAAATTAGTATATTATTATTATTATTATAACGAAATGCATCAAAAATACTTCACAGGTTGCGGGCAACATTCAAGAGAAATACAATCGTTTGCAGTTACTAGATAAATACATAAGCTATAACGATTATGTTTAGCAAAGTTTGCAAATAGCAGATTGTAAACGGCTGGGTGTTCTAGCGGTTAGCTATACATCTCCATTGCATACCTTGTAGCAAACAGTTTGCTAGTGAGCACACGTTTAGCTCTTTAGCACACAAAGCACACGTAAAATTAGTATATTATTATTATTATTATAACTTATAATAAAGAAATGCATCAAAAATACTTCATAGCTTGCGGGCAACATTCAAGAGAAATACAATTGTTTGCATTTACTAGAGAAATACATAAGCTATAACGATTATGTTTAGCAAACTGCATGTACATGCATGTGCTATTCGTTTGTAGTTTAAACATACTTTTATTTAAAGGACCTTTGTACAGTTGTCATCATGAAACAATAGCTAGTTTATTGAGGCCACAATAAAAAGCCACTAAATGACGAATACAACTCTCCATAAATAGCATCGTCTACGTTCTCTATATTTTGAACATATACATTATCCCCGGCATTAAGCTGAATGACAACCGTAACGCTCCCTTGGTCGCGTCTTCCACTGTCACCATGACCATAAATGCGCGCGACGGCTTTCCCGTTATGAAGTATAGCTGCTTGCATTAACCAATTCGCGTACGTCGACGCGGACGATGAGAACATATAAACACCGGACTGTGGTGCTATGAATATACCGTGACGGGGATTATAGGCGCCTCCTTCATTTGTCAGTACCTGATCGAAGATGATGTTTTGATTATTGCCCATATGCTCTTGGTGATCTGCTTTCATCGCCGAAAATGCTACAACTCCTTCTGCAGCAAATCTTTTATGTTCAGGTTGAATCACTGCAATAAAAGTAAGCAGTTCTATATTTATTGTTTATAATATATTATTTAAAATACCAAGTACATACAACTCTCAGAATTTTACTAAGCCAAAAAATCCTACACAATCGTATTTTTATCCGTCTTGTTATAAGAATTAGATCTAATTAAGTTAAACAAAGTTGCAAAATAATGTGTTTCTGTACTAAAATGTATTCAATTAAAGTTTATGCGTGTATCAAATTATAAAAACACAAAATTACCCGCAATTGGTCGATTTCTATGTTCTGTTTCAACCGCAACTATTTTTCTTTCTATTGCACCGATTCTGCTGTCAGAAAGTACCTTGTCTTTTTCAAACGCGGCGATTGTTTTATTGGAGAGTGGCTTGTGGTTTTCAAACGCGGCGATTCTGTTGTCAGACGGTGTCTTATCTTTTTCAAGCGCGATGATTCGGTTGTCAGATAGTTTCGTTTCGTTTTCCAGCGCGACTATTCTTCTGTCATGCAGTTCCTTGACTGTTTCAAGCGCATCGATTCTTCTTTCAGATCTTGTCTTGTCCTTTTCAAGGGCTGCGATTCTTTTTTCAGATAATGTCTTATATTTTTCTAGATCAGTGATTCTTTTCTCGTAGAATGCCTTGACCGTTTCGAGCGCAGCTATTTTTTTGTCTAAAAAAGCTTGCGTTTCTTCTAGCACGGAAAGCCTGATAAACAACGCTTGAAAATCTTCATCTGTAACCGCGTTGACGTGAACAAACACAAGTAAACAACAAAGTGCCAACAATTGCACTACCATCTTCATTTCGATATTTACATAAGAATGCCAACGCTTTCAATGTTAATGCAAGCTGCTATCTTATCTGTGCTTGTTGTCCCATTTTAAACAAGAAAGCCATGTTGGTCCTTTAACGTTCACCTGGTTTACTTGCATTGTGTGCTTAAGTCTGACAAAACTTATCATATAGTAATCCAACGAAGTGACACACTACTAACAATGACACTCTTAAGCGTACGGCGTTTCTATTTCAATTCAATTTTCTCGCTAGTTCGCATTTGTCCTATGTTTCATTGCGGCCAACAAAGACCTTTGACTGCAATAAAAAAGCATTGAAGCTGAGCATGCTAGGACTATGAACACCTCCCCTTGGTTATGAAGCTTCCCATAAGGTTTATTTGAAGTCTAATCAGAAGTTGCTGAGCAAGGAAAACACTTTTACACTGTATGCTAATTTTTATTTGCAAGCGCGACTGTTCTTCTGTTAGACAGTTCCTTGCAATTCTCAAGTGCAGCAATTCTGCTGTTAGTCATTATTGTGTCTTCTTTAAGCGCGGCGATTCTTCTGACAGACAATGTTTTTGTATTTTTCAATTCAGCTTCTTTATTCTTTATAAAATGTATTGTCTTTACAAGTGCATCGATTCGTTTGTCTAACCAAAGCTTTAATGTCGTATTCCAAATCCATGGAACGTAAAAGTTAACAAGTGTACACAATGAAAAAATTGTATTGTAGGTTAGCATGTAGCAATAATAGTAGATGTAGTAATAATACTGTTTATGTATTAGTTAGAACATATTAAGTAAAATCTGATTGGTTTAGAAGGGGCAAGGAGCGATTCAAAACGAGCATCTTCTTAGTCAATAACATTTTACTTAAACTTACTTAAAATACAACCTACATTTTGATTAGTCGTGCGCATGTACATCAGCAGAACATGGGTTGATATCCATATATGCTAATGTTTACTACAAATTCTGAGAAGGTAAGGTTCCAAATAGCCAATCAAAAGCCATATGTAAGAGCCTTAAGATCATGCTCTTAATGATTAAATCTTACATTTAATTGATGTTTATCTGCAAGCTGATTGGCTGAAAATATAGGCTATGTTTTAAAGAGGTAAAGAGTATAACATTATTGAAAGAAAAATCATTGGTAAAATAACATTATACCGGTTAATCATAGACATGCGTTATGTGCGATGTATATGTTACTGAGTGAAAATGATAACTTAAAGATAAACCATATCATTGTGTTGTTTCTTACTGGCCAACCAAACTTAATTACGAGTAGGTGTAATCCAAACAAATAACTTATATTAGAGGCGTGTCAGGAGAAAACCGGGCATAGTGTCGTCCCGGATTAGCCTGTGCAGTCCGCACAGGCTAATCCGCGACGGCACTTTCCGCCTACAGTGAATTTATGTTTAGAAGAGACCTTTTCCTTGAAACAGATTATACCATAAAAGCGGAAAGTGTCGTCCCGGATTAGCCTATGCGGACTCCCCGGGCCAAACCGGGGCGACACTTTACGCACATGCATTAAGCCCGGTTTTCCCACGACACGCCGTATTAAAATAGTATGTACATAAACGAAACAGGTATTATTACATCAAATTACAGATGTACAAATACTGACTAATTGTTAAAAGTAATGCTTTTTCTCGGCGTGTTGAACATAATATAAGTTAACACAATTGTGTACGAAACTATCACTTAACATCACAACTTCCTTGTCATCGATTCAAAACTAATATGGTTAATACCACATGCAGATAGTTCGACTAGAGAATTTTATTCACAGAAAATAAATTACTAATTCAATCGCACGAGTAATATTGGGATTAAATATTCATTGTTCACATATTGCAAAGGTTCAAACTTATATTTAACTTTTATAATTTTGTAAATAGTGTATGTTACATCTAACAATAACAAGGCCAATCAAATAAAATACTCGTAAATATTATTTAATTGTTGTATTAGAATTTAAAAAAATATCCCAAGTTTGTTGAGTGCACTGTCTGTTAGGCAAACAAAAATAAGGTTCGGTAGGTAGGGATTTTTTATTTATTTTTTGATGATGGGAGAATGATGAGTGTGTTCCATATATGTTTCTTTTCAGATGAGTATCGTGTATTATGTTACTTCATGTATTACGCGCATATTTTTACCCTAAAATTCAGCTATTAAAATTCGGCGCTCGTTGTACACGATAACAGTTTTTTTCAGTCATTTGTTTATCAAAATTTTAGTCATATTTTATTTTATATTTAATTCATATTTTTTATTAACGAAACATTGCATCCTAATTACCTTGCAAACATATTTCCAATTTGAACAAACAATAAAATCCGTTAAAAACACAGTCATGTATAATAACACCTGTTACAACTGAGAAGAGTAAAAGCACAACGTCATCAATTAGCCAGGTGTTTAAAATCTGCAAGACGTTAGCAACAACCATAGCAACCGTGTCATTTTGACTTCGAAAAGTCTTTGATGTGACTGCTGAGCTGGGGCCATTGTTTTGCAGTGTGTAGCACTAAGCGTGTAACACGATTAACAATTGGTCAGTGAAAAAAGCATCAATAAATACAAGTGTACCGGAACTATGCATGCAGTATCGATAGAGCATTGATGAACTAGCGTTCAAGAGGAAATGTCAAGGGTGTGAAAACAATTAGACAGTTGTTTTGTTGCATCGGATAAATTGTAGATTTAAATGGGAGTGACAAAATATACAGGTAGTGGAATTAACATGGAGATTGTGTTACGGCGTAAAACTTCTTGAATAGTAACATGAATATTTGCATTCTATTTGGATTAATATTTGTTTCGCGCACAAGGTAATTATGTATGCGTATCTGAAATTTACATTGATTACTTTTTTTATGAAATAAAAAAAACATGGACACAATTTGGTAAAATACGTACCATGTGCACCAGTGAATCATTATCAGGTTTATGAAACGCGATAGCCAATTAAAATCGTGTTTGGTAAAATGAATAAGAATATTTATCGGCGGAAATCAATAAATTATTTTTGGACAGAAAATATGTAGGGTCGGCAGCAAAAGTAAAGGGTCGGTCGGGAGACCAGAAACGGGACTTTTTTCGAGGGGGGGGGGGGACCTTATAACGAACATTATATAATACAGGCATTTTAAGACTGTAGTAGTTCATATTTGTCAGGCAGCAATAATGGAATTAGCTGAATGAATGTGGAAATCGTATATTAACACGCGAAACACATCGAAAACTAGATTTCAAACAAGAATTTTTTATTACTATAAGACATTATGAACCGCATCAACGCAAAACGGTAAAGCAATTTAGAAAAAGGTTTTGGAATATAAAAACAAATTTGTATGTAGTATAACCCCCGTATAGTTTTCATCTGTTTACACATGGGTAGCTTTGCAATAATTTTTGGTGGATTTCGGTAGTCTGATTGACTTACGGTTGATCATGTGACTTCCGTTTCTGTTCCCCCCCCCCCCCCTAAATCTATTTGAATCCTGAAAATATTAATGTCATCCAGTAAATAGAAGGTTTTCAGTTATTTTTATTGATTCTTTATTCACTTATTTCCACGGTAAGGAACTCACCGGGCCACGTTATTTGGAGGTGTTAAGAAAATGTCCGGTGGTGACCTGCACGGTGCTCCGGTGGAGTAAATATTTGGTAAACACAGTAAGCACGACTTACAAATGTTGTATTATTTTCGTATGATAAAGGTGCCTTTTCAAGAAATCAGTCAATTCTATTAACAGTAGGAATGATATAGTAACACTCGTTCGTAGTTTCGTTAAATAATGTACACAAATAAAGGCTTTTGGGGTTTTTTTTATAAGTGGAAGTCGTTGAAAGAATTTGTTTATGTTCTTACATTTTACTGGTCTGAGTTCTTATTACAACCCATGTAAAAGTGTGTGACGACAGATGATCAAAAATATAAATGTCTTCACGTACGAATATGTTTTGCAAAAATTTGGAATTTTGCATGTGAAACAATCTCGTTTCTCCGCGGCGAAAAAAAAAATACTCTCACGTAAAATTTACATTAATTTGATATTGAGCTTTAAATATTATTTACTATAACTTCCTTAGTTTTTACTCTCAGAAAAGTACACACGGATTTGAAAAGATAATTTTATGCTCTTTAACATGGTACCATTTATTTTATGTTATTTTAACATTTAGGCGGGGGAATTTGCACTTTTATATCATTATCCTATTTCCTATAGAACTCAATAGAACCTCTGTCGGAAAATGGAGCATTCAACTTTATCGTATAAAAAATAAACTTCCCCTTGTTTGACAGAAAAATACAAACTGATATGGAAAATTAATTCTTTGCCTGTTCTAGTGATTTTAATTTTGTTCAATTATTATTAATTTTAGGTGGGGGAATTTAGGCTTAAATAAGGTACCTATCGTGTAAATTCATTTCCGTGACTCAATACGGAAATAAACGAGCGTTGTCGAACGATACCGAGTTGGTTCGTGAAACACTACCGTTGTAGCAGTATATGTTCCCCGCGGCGTTTTGGTTACGCATGCGCAAATAAATTCTTCTTTGTTACATATAAAATAGTCAAAGTGTGATCTTTATTTTCACGATGACAGAGCTACTTTCCAATATATCACTACACATTATGGAAAGATAAGGCCATACACTTTAAAAAAAACAGCATGTCAAAAAATTATATGCGTTGTAACTCAAAATATTTACCTTAGAAAAAACACATCGGTTTTGACGGGCATGGACGCTGCAATTATGCGCATGAATACATGGGCCAAAAGGTATGAAGCTGGGAACCACTAGACAAAGTAGTGCACAAAAACAGGCTTTTTTCTTACTGCTTACATATATACCTTTAAAATGATACCAAAACATATCATTTAAACTGTATTTTACAAATTATATGCATCCTGCACTAAACCATATGTGCTTATTATCTAACTGACAGCATGCAACCCTGAGCATGTGACTTCCGTTTTTGGGGTTATTAGACCCTTATTGGGGATAATAAACAGTTAACAATCTTGCTATTTGTATCATAGACATTATAATCCGCACTTTAACTTATTTTAGATAATGGAATCCAGAAGGTAATTTTTTTATGTATTGTTTTTATACAACAATGCATTAGAATTACATTCATTGCAGTCCAGCAGATAAACAGCAACTTTTCAGATAACCGTGCAATAGCTTATATACAAACTGTTTTTGCCTTTTTTATGTAAGTAAGACATTGTTATTCACGAATCCGCGTGATGACATCCTGTCATCATTGAGCATTTCCGTAAAAACAAGATGGCGGACAAGATGGCCGCCAAAATGACGAAAACTGCGAATTGTAGGCTAGAATTGCTTGTCTGCAGCATAACTCTGTCCAGCATGGATGGATTTTCAAATAACTTGAAAGAAGTGACAAGCATATAAAGAAAAGTGTCACGCGCAAGAACCAGGTCCCTAAGTCCAAAGTCAAGGTCACAATTTAAGGTCAAAGGTCAAATATAAGAAATCAACACTTAACATTTTATCCGGGGCATAACTTTGTCCAGCATGGATGGATTTTCAAACAACTTTGCATAATTTAAAAACATGGTGAGATGGAGGGTCGCACTCAAGAACAAGGTCCAAGGTCAAGGTCACATTTCAAGGTCAAATATCAAATATAAGAAATCAATCCTGAACGCTTTGTCCGGGGCATACCTTTGTCCTGCATGGATGGATTTTTTACTTGGCAGAAGTGATAAGCATTATAAGACGGTGTCTCACATGCAAAACCGGGTCCCTATATCGAAAATGAAGATCAAAGGTCAAATATAACAAATATTGGATCATATATTTGTCCATCACGAAAGGATTAAAAAAAACATTGCGCCATGCACTTGAACCAGGTCATTTTCTCGAAGGTCAAGGTCAAATATATATTCAGAACCTAATATTTTCATGCATGGATGTACTATCATGAAAGGTTGGGTCGCGTATAGGAACCAGGTGCCTAGATCCAAGGTCATGGTCACACTATGAGGTCAAATAGAATAAATAAATCCATACATTTTGTCCTGAGCATAATTTTATCAAGCATGAACGGATTTTTAAATAACGTGCCACAAGTTATTTCATGTTGTTATTGTGTAACAGGCAAAACCATGAGAAGGCATGTCGCATACAAGAACCACATACCTAGTGTTATAGTCAATGTCATTATTCAAGGTCAGATGATTTTCCAGAGCATAATTCTGTCACCCATGAATGGATTTTCTAATACAATGTAAATTGTTACAAATGATCACCATCATGATGTGATATCTCACGTCCAAGCACCAGGATCATGGGTCCAAGGTCACTGTTACATTTAAAGGTCAATGTCAAATATTTGCCTAGAGCATACTATTGTCATGCATACAGGGATTTTTAAATACGATTTAAAAAATTATCGCAATCATGAGAGGGGGAAGTGAAGCATACAAGAACTATAACTCATAATTACCAAAATTGTCATTACTCACCTTGATTATTTTGTTGTCTTGATATAGATTTAAGAATATACATGGAATCGTTGTGATACCTCAACTCACCACACAGAGGGAGGCTATGGAAATGAATTAGATGCACAAATACCATAGCTCTACCTTATCAATTTTTGATTTGTTTCTCTTTAGCAACTGAATCTTTAAATTGAAACCGGCTACTAAAATACTATTTGTTGCCATCCCAAGTGAAAAATGAAGTCTCTATCAAGAACATAGTGTTTTGTTATAAAACAAGGTTTAATAACTCTGGTCTGGTCCTTCTGGTCCGATCTGGCCCATACTAAACATTGACTAAACATTGACTGAGACCTTTTGGTCATACACAAACATTGCAAGTTTGGTCCAGATTAGACAAGAGGGTCATGATGGCCAAAAGCGCTCACCTGAGTACAGGTAATAACAGAGATCAGCTATGACATCAGAATGTCATCGCCAACAAACTTACCCACATCACACAGATATCTCATTGTTGTTGACTTGGCAATCGACTGGTAAAATACAGATGCCTGTCATGCCTTCTCATGTAGATAACCTGGCAATTGACAGCCGATATTATGTTAACTTATGTTAATCACCTGGCAATTGATAGGTGCCATACAGATGCATTTATGGGTCGAAACTGAGGAAACATGACTCAAGCTTACGTAACATGCCCTATCACACATAACACAGAGGTTCATCCTATCGCTACAATCACATGAGATTCAAACATCCAGCTGATTTCCATTTACGGTGTTTTGTCCTTATTTTACACAATAATTTAAACAGTCGCAAGTAACAGAAATAAATACACATGTCAGTGTTACGTTTATCATCGATAAGGACTAGTCAACCAAACAAATCAACGTACTGGAAGTAGATGCGCTGTAATTGTGTTTAAGATCTTATGAATGATATTTAGCTTACCAGACAGCAGCTCGAATACCAAAACCAATTAATCGGTTACTGAAATACTATTTGTTGCCGTCACTAGTGAAAAAATAAAGTCTCTTTCCTAAACATAGTCCATTTTGTCGATTTTTTTCACAAACAAGTGCCCATAGCTCTGTTATTTATAGCCCAATCAGGGAATTTATTTGGTTTATAATGAAAGTAAAGTCAACAAGGAATTACAAGTTCATTCTCTTTGGAGACAGAAAGCCAATTATTGACAAAACTAATTATGGATTTGTTCACAGATAAGGGGCGATAACTCTGGTCCGATCTGGCCCATATTGGGCATTGCCAGAGACTTTATGGTCGTACACGTACAGTGTAATTTGGACAAGATTAGACAGATAATGAAGTCTCTTTCTTCCACATTGTCCATGTTTATTCTTTTTTTCACAAAGAAGGGGCAATACCTCTAGTGTTTGTACTCACAACTATGTCATTTTTGGATTATTTTGAAATCCTCTGGTCGTTCACAGGTTGTGCAAAATTGGTCCAGTTCAGATGAAAAATGAAGTTTGTTGCATTTTGCAGTGTTTCCCATAAACAGGGTAAATAACTCTAGTGTCCCTGGTCCGATCTGGCCCATGATCAAACGAGAATTTATGGTCATATACAAACTGAGAGTTTGGTAAAGATTGAATGAAAAGTGAAGTATATATCGCATACTGGCGCACAATTGTTAATGCATTGTGGATGTTGCAAGACAGTTCCTCTGTACCAATAGTTCAACGAGCACGAAGTTTCAGCTGAGCAAAAAAAAAAGAAAAGTCTCCTGCCATTTTTTGATCAAGATCAGAGAAACAAAAGAGTTCTGTATGTTGCACAAAGTCCATTTTGCAGGTTTTATCGTGAAAAACGGGGCAATAACTCCGGTGTCCCCCTATACCAAAAGTTCACCAAGCACGAAGTGCTCAGATAAACTTAAACATAGATATGTGAAATACATTTTAAACTTAAAACATTGTTTGAAAGAAATAACATAACAACTTTTTCATACAAATGTATTTATTATTTCATTCGGCGTACCTATATTTTTTGAAAAATAACTAAACTTCTAAAAGTGATACCATGTGTTTACTTTGGATTGATTTGTTATTATATTGAGAGAATAATATCTAATAATCGTTTTTCAACAAGAAAATCATTGATTAAATTATTTACAACACCAAATGTTATACCACACGCGACTTTTGGCGGCCATATTAGACGCCATCTTGAATTGTAAGAGTTGTTCGAGGTTACCTGCCAGTAATTCCAATTCCCATAGGGTCCCATTATGCATTTTTCTAGAAGCCCTTTATTTCAGATTGTGCAAGCCTGGTATCAATTTAAAGATCAATCTGTCCTTTTTCAAAATTTGCAATAAAAAAGATATGTCATTTAACTTCTAAGAAAATGCGTCTCACTTGAATGCAGGCACCGGTAGAAAGCAGGGTTTCGGCAGTCATATTTCGACAAAAGCCCCATACCACAGTAAACACCCCCCAAAAATCACCTTTCAAGTTAGCCTCCTACGAAATGCACCAAAATGTTGCAGACACGCATAGGATATTAGAAATAATCACATAAAGCATGTCTGAGATTGCTAAATGGCTTTTATGCCAGAACAGAAGAGGAACTCTTTATTAATAGGCACTACTTTCGAATGGACCACGGAGGGATACACAATGATTTACTGGTATCTAACCTTAAAGAAAACTCAAAATGTTGCTATCATGAAAAAAACTTTTCTACATCATTACTAACCTACTTGTACCACACATGCAAAATTTCAGGTCGATCCGCTAAGTACAAATGCCCCAAAAACGCATTTGGGTATGACACATGATAAGCCATCTGGCTTGCGTTTCAGTACTTGGATTGTATGGGGAGCGAGAACTAAAATTCGCAACTGAATCACATAAACCAGTCAAAATACCAGTTCATTTAGACCTATTTTAATGCAATGGATAGTAATAAGATATAAAACATGTAATATTTGCGTATAACATGATTCGATGTGCTGTGAGCAGCAAGAGGCGAGTTTCCGTTCTTTTTTTTTATTTTTTTTTTACCCCAAAAAACAGGTTTCGCTTTAAAAATTGTAGATAACGTGTCAGTTACGATATTTTTCATATTTATTCCCGTGAAAAGTAATAAACGCAATAAAATAACACAGTTACATGGTGATTTTATGTATAAGTGGATCCCAAAGGACCGGTCCCTGGTTTTTCTTAAAGGTTAGATACCAGTAGTTGCAATTCCCAAAGGGTCCCATTATAAAACGGCAAACTTTCAAAGTATTTTTCTAGCATTTTCTATATCTCAGATTGTGCAAGCCTGGTATCAATATAAAGATCAATCTGTCGTCTTCCAAACTTTGCAATAAAAAAGATATATCATGTTACTTATAAGAAAATGCATCTCACTTGAATGCAGGCATCGGTAGAAAACAGGGTTTTGGCAGTCATATTTCGACAAAAGCCCCATACCAGAGTAAACACACCCCAAAGTTCACCTTTCAAGTTAGCCTCCTACGAAATGCACCAAACTGTTGCAGATACGCATAGGATATTAGAAATAACCACAAAAGGCATGTCTGAGATTGCTAAATGGCCTTTATGCCAGAAGAGAAGAGGAAGTCTTTAGTAACAGGCACTACTTTCGAATGGACCACGGAGGGATACACAATGATTTACTAGTATCTAACCTCAAGGATGACAGGGTGTCATATCCAGATTCTGTTATGATATGGTCCTGACAACAAGAAAAAACAAAAACATTTTGTATATAAGTCATTGCACGGTCCACTGTAGGTTTTGCCAGACTATGAGATATTTCAGAGTATACACGTTAACTTATGGCAGAAGTCATAATAGCAAAAGACATACTTTCAATTATTGTTTAATTAAAGATAAGAAATTATGCCTAAATATTTTGATCCAAAAACAAGTTCTTTAAATGTAAAAACGAAATTAATGAAAGAAGCAAAGGAAAAATAAACGGTTGTTTTAATACGCGTAACAATAATTACGTACTTAAATTAAGACAATACAAGCTAGGATAAACACAATTTACAAAATTCTGATAATGTTACTATTAAAATTATAACTTTAAATGATTTAAAAAAATTAAGTTTCTGTATTAACTAAGCGTAACGTATCAAAGGATATTGGGATCATGCAAGCACTATATGGGTCGGTGGTATATTCAGCTGATAGCGATCATTATTCGTGGTTGCTGTCCTAATTGTTTTTAAAATTATATTGTTGGATGCTAATTGCCAAAGTGTGGATGTTTTGACAAGGGTGCGCTAAGTTGTCTGAAAAGGGGCTTTGTACATGGTCTCCACTGACAGGCGAAGGTGACAAATGGGGCAACTATGTAATTTGCTTGTGTAATCCCCAAGATGCTATTTAATTATGCTAAATTGTCGTAATTGTCCTAGGTGGGTTCTCATTTATTGCCAAACAGAGTTTGTGACATCACATTAAGTAGTTAAAAAGAACATTAATATAAGATTTAGGTAGCGAAAGTATACTTATTTGTGTTACATAATAGTATGATTATTAATATGATGACGATGATTAATATATACTTGTGCAAAAACACTGCGCTTACAGGACAGCCAGATTAAATTGTTGAGCTTATGAACGTTTAAAATTTATTACCAATTGAATCTTAGATAAGGCAGTATCGATCATCAGATATAATCGATAGCAGCCGAAAATCTTCGGAAGATCTCCGATTAGTACCTAACAGCTGACTGTCTATCGGGTAGTACTATTGATTTTATCAGCGTGACGATCTGGCTTATGAAGAAAAGCGAGATTTTTCAGTATGGGTTAGTTTTTTTGGAATTTCTTGGAATGAGATGGTCCGGTGGCGCTCAGGTGGTCCGGTGGTGCTGAGTTGGCTGATGTTCATGAAACAAGTAGAATTTGTAGACGTACCAAAATCTCTCCAAGATTCATGTAGGTTGAATTAGTTATAACGACTTATATACTGGAGTGGAGATAAATCAGGAAGAAAAACGCGTCGATGACGAAATGGGGGACACAATAGAGTACGTACATTGTTGAAGAAATAGTGCGTTTACATGTTTAGTGTAAAAAGACTGGTAAAACATTTAAGTACATAGAAAATTGTACAATAATTTTAAATTAAAAAAATCCTCCAGGCGTTATTTTTGTATAATATTTAACGAAACTGCGAACGAGTGTTCTTGAATCATTCCTATACTTGTAATGACATTGGCCGATTTCTGAAGATGTATCGCTAAAAGGAGAAAATAGTAACAATTTGAAAGCTATACGAACTGTTTACATTATTTTTACTCCACGGTAGTCACCACCGGACATTTGTTTACACCTCCAAATGAGGCGGTCCTGTGAGTCTCCTAACCGTGTATGTCGAGGTTGCAAGGTTGTTGTGGTCAATTGCGAAGGTTTATTTGGTTGAGTGTTTTGTCGATTGGATTTGGCATCTTTCGAGATCTCATTATAATGATACGAGTAATAGAACTTAATGTGGTATGTGAACATTCATAAACAAAAAATACAGTTTTGTCTAATCGCTGTGGGGTCTATTGTATAAATAGCATACGCAGTTGATGGGTGTAGTAAATATTGTACCCGGAGGAGAGCTATGTCAACCGAGGCCAAATTTCTTATTTCTGCCACATTAATATTAATATGACTATAACAAATACCCACTAATAAAGAGAATAACTGTCCATAGAAGATGTAATGTGGGTCTGCATAACTTGTGAGGTAACTGTCGTGTCTAGTGCTCACACTTAGGGTAACAATAATCTGGCTTCCTTGGTCGTGACGTCCATTGTCACCACTTGCGTATATTCCTATGAGAGTGTTCCGGGACCCGTTGTTGAACAATTGCTGCGACATTTACGCATTAAGCGTTTCAGATTTGATTTGTATTTCAAGAAATGAGTTTATCTTGCCCTCTTTCTGTCGCAGTATATCTACTGTATATATATATACATATATGGCATCAATGAGCGAAATACAATTAAAAACATTTGAACAAAAAGCTTGGTGTGTGCCAAAATATGGGGTATGTATCTTTAGTTTGTGTTTTTTTAAATCATTTTAACGAGCCAAATGAGCATGCTGTTCTTTAACATATAATCCATAGTCAAAATGCAATGGTTATAATACTAACCAAATAAATCCAACGATATTTTATTGTTTGTTTCTGTATTATAACCTGAATGAAGTCAGCTTTTCGCTCAGTTCAGTATTTGCATCTGATTGCATTTTTCTGTTCACTCATTTTTATAATTGTAATCGTTATCACGTTTAGCGTTCTTATTGTCATTTATTATTCAACAAAGGCGCATTTGCAATGAACACAAATGTATACAGCAATTTAAAAGTATGTTCTCCAGATGCGGAGAATTTGTATTATTCATTTACCAAAGTGTAATGGTCAAAAAAGTCTTTTCGAAGTGAATGTCATTAAATAACTCACACGTTCACAGTCAGGCTCATCAATTGTCTTCAAATGTGCTTCGCTCTGTTGTTGTTGTTGTTTTTCATCGAAACGAACTAACTGACAGTCAGACGAACATTGTTTTTGCACGAAATATTGCGAAAGATACTCGTATGATTGCGTTGTGAAGTAAGAAGGCAAGTGATGCCGACTTTTGTCAATTTCGCTGACATATGGTGCCGGAAATATATGAAATCGCCAGGCATTGGAGCCAACGTTTGTGGGCACACGTATACTTTATCACGGTATATCATTCTTAAAAATGTATTAAACATATTAAATTTGGTCTTTTTGCAAATGGAACATTGAACAAACAGTTTGTCGATTTAGATTTTTTGGAACAAAACTATTTATTGAGACAAAACTGTTCGAAATCAAAGGTGGTCATTGATTTTACTTGAATTTTGACTGGAAATCATATCAATTCGAAAACTATAAATGGCTTTTATATGGTATCCTGTGCCAACGGTGCATTGCATCTGACATCTTTATATAATATTTATTATTAAATGTATAAAAGAAAACAATATCATCCACACAAAAATATGCATATACCCATTGTCTATAGTGTGTCGCTTTTGCCCAACTTTTGAGCCGGTACTATGATAGATCGTAGGGGGCGATCTATGTCGTGTATGTTTTACTGAAATTAATGCGTATCTTTAAAAAACAAGTGAGCGAGAGAAAAAAAAAAGCATATTTTCCAGTTTTTTTCCGTTTTATAAATGCCCATATATGTATGGTCCGGCAGTTTAAGGAAGGTAGCGTGCCGGGTGCGCCCCCCCCCCCCCCCCGACCCCCACCCCTTTTCCTGGATCGGCTAGTGTTCTCCAACCTATATTATCGTACGTTTCAATATGTTTATGTTGTCTTCCCATTGTGGGTGTGTCTGTATAACTGGCAATCAGATGCTAATGTTTCTGAAGCGTATTCATCTTCTCTAGTACAGGTATTTATCAGTCGCAAGAGTTTAGGTTTAGCAGACATACTCACGATAAATTTACGACATATCAATTAATTTAAGTATATGTTTACTTCGTGAATCGATAAACACATAAAAACACAAAATACCTATGACATTTGTGTACAATTTTTTGACATTTTATTGCTGCCACAACACGTAGCCACTAAATGATGAATACAATGCGCCATGTATGTTAGCATTTTCAATGTCTATACTTTGAATAGCCAGTTCATCACCAGCGTAAAGCTTGATGAAAACGATGTGACTTCCTTGATCAAACAATGATGAACCAGCGTAAATGCGCATTACAGGGCTTCCGTTACGAACCAAAGCTGTGTGTACTTCTCCATTCCTTATCGACAAAACAGTTGATGTGATTATGTAAATTACCGTTTGTGGAGCTATGAACACACCATGTTGTTGGTGAAAGCCACCGCCTTCGTTTGTCAGGACAGGTTCGAAGATGATGTTTTGGTTAAGGCCCCTATGTTCCTGATGAGCGGTTTTAATTGCAGAGACATAATGAACAATTTCACATGCCAACAACTGTCTATTTGTTTCAGTAATATGTGTTGTCAAATAAAATGAATGTGTTACTAACATAGCGAACTTAAACTACTTAAACATTAAGAAATTTATGACCGTTAAGGTACTCGCAAATTAAACATTACATGTTATTCAGTGAAATATTTTATTGTAAAAGATTTATGTGATAAAAATGTCAATTTACCTATTCGTTTCAGATCGGCGTGTTCCAGTAGAGTCAGCCTGTGAGATAATGCCTTAAATTCCTCATCTGTGACCGCCTTTACGTATGGAAATACGGATAACAAGCAGAGTGTCCACGTTGTAAAGACCCCCTTCATAGTGGAAGTTGTCAAATGTTGCACGGTTCCCACAGAGTCAAATCATCTTGTAACTGCTATATATACGTCCATTATCACGTTTTGTAATGAAATCACATTTCTACGATACTGTCTGGTTAAACTGCTCTAACTTTAAATAAGCAAATGGCATTCCGCATTCCCGCAGATAAGAAGAACGGTTTAGTAACGATCAAATAACTAGTTAAATACAATTTAAATACAGCATACTTAGGTATAACACGCTGAAAGGAACAATAATGTCAGGTTCAACTTTCGGGCAGTTGTTTATATTAAACACGTGTTCCTAAAATCAAGTAATATGTTTCAATTGTATATTTGTATATTAAGTATCCATGCCAGCCTTCAAATATCAGGTCGATAGGGCTGTAAGATATAATATTGTATTATATTCCTTTATTATACATGTATATCTATTTATGTTTATCATATTACCGTGTTATCAACTGGGAAGTTCGACTGATCGAATTTCCAAGTCCGTAGGTTTCAGCTGTTTATGTTTTCTTATCAACATAATATGTATAAAGAACTACTTTTTATGTCAAAAAAGAATTATCGGTAGAATTGATGGACGCTCCCCGATGCCGCTTTGACCTCTAATTGTGAACAAGATATTTAATCTTTGGACCTGATTCATACCCGCGACAAGCTTAAATCTATCTATCCATGACCAAGTTATATGTCCGGACAAGCAAAAATCTAATTTTGACAGTTAACCTTTAGGTATAACATAGACCTGTGACCTACAGTCCTGGTTCATGTTCGTGACATGCCGTCTCATTGACCTTTGACTACGGACCTGTTTCATGAGCGCTAAAATTTGTTATTTTAAAATCGCTCCATCCATGGCCGATTTAAAGTCAGGACAAAAAAATAGCCAATGTATACTCAAAGGGCAATAACTCCCCGGAAAATCATCTGACCGGAACGGCCTGACAATAGGCGCATGTCTTCTTTTTAAGGATGTTGCATATTATGTTTCACTGAATTCGATTTTGTAGGTCATGACTGCTTGTAGGTCCTGAAACGAAAATATCCTATTCAAATATACTATTTATAATAAAAATGGCAATCACTCCTTGAAAAAATGATCAGACCGGAGCGACCTGACACTATCCGCATGTTTTCACCGTAGGGATGCTATATATAAAGTTGTTTTTTTGAATTTGAGTTATTAGTTCCAAAGATCCAATGAGGAAACGAAAATATTCAACTAAAATGTTATATTATAATATAAAAAGGGATATAAATACATGAAACTCATCAGATCGGAACATTTGACAATATGCACATGTCCTAATGAAAAGTATGTTGCATTTAACGTTTAACTGAATTCGAGTTATTAGGTCCTGAGAACTGACGCGCATACGAACATTTTCGTATAACAATCCTATTTATAAACAAATGGCAATAATCCAATGAAAAATTATCAGACCGGAATGACCTGATAATATGTGCATGTCCGCCCTATAGGAATGATGCACATAAAGTTTCTTTGAATTTCAGTTATTAGTTCATGTTTCTCGCGCTGAAACAAATTACCGGGCGGACGAAAGGATGGAAGGACGGACGGGCAATACTGTAGGGGAAATGCATCTGATACACGGACAGACTGAATGACAGTTTAATTAGAATTTCGGACGGGCGGGCAAAGCGGATACATCTAGAACTAACCCGTGAGCCTATTTACAGCTGTCAAAATCGTGTGCAAATCTAGCTTTACATCTAATTTCGTGAACAAATAGTACATAAATACATGTAAAACGAATTGCTTATCTGAACTCTGGCTACGAACGTTTCTTCCTAACGTTGCCTGATACAGCATGCCTTCAGATAGGTTCAAGCTCAAAACTAGTTGTACTACCATTAACCTTATCATTCAACTTCTCCGTCCTTGATTAAAAGAACAATGGTAATAACTGTCAGCGACGAAAATGTATTATATGTACTTATATGATATAAGCCCGACATCTGACCGAGTCGTGCATATTCAAGAAAAAGTGAATACATTATACCTCTACTCTGGTTAGTAATGTTATACCGGCGGGAAAAAATGTTTCGATAAGCCAACAAGAAGCACCCGTGGATAGTCCAGCAGATAAACAGAAAATGTCCCGTTATAAAATGTTTTTGCATTTTTATGTATGGAAGACATTGTTATTCACGAATTAGCGTTGTGATGACACACTGTCATCATTGAGCATTTCCGTAAAAACAAAATGGCGGACAAGATGGCCGCCAAAAAAAAAACGAAAACTGCAAATTCTGGACTTTCATTTTTTATTTAGAGCAGAAATAATGCCAAAAGTGAAATCTATTATAAAAATACAAATAAGATAATACCAATCACATATAACCTATTCTAAAAATACACTTTAAATGCCTTACATTGCCAGTAAAATATATGTTTAAACCCTTTTCTATATAGAAACATCGTTAGTGTTAATAACAATGGTTTTAAAATGACGAATTTCACAAAGCCTTTATTTTTTAATAATATAGTTTCAAAATATTGATTATTAAATACAAAATCGTTAAGCAAACACATTTTACTCTAGGACATTATAAATGGAATATATACAGTAGAACCTGACTAAACCGAATGGCGTCGGGACCGGGCCGATCGTTTGGTTTTCAGATTTGTTCGATTTATTATTTCTTTTTCTTTTTGCAAGTTCAAACTCTTTATGGTACAAGCAGGCCACTGGCTTTAAGTAAAACATAAAATCTGAATATGACACATAATTTGTTTTAATATTGTTTTCAGCAAATTTTGCACTTAAATCAATTGTATGTATTTCATGCAAACATAATTGTCTGACTAAGACACATAAACGGTTATTATTTTACAGATTTGCCATTTTTATCATGTTTGATATCGGGAATTTATTTGAAATGCATTTAAATCAATATGCGTATTAGGCTACATTTCAATGAGTCCGTATCTAGTCCTTGTCCGCAAAATTTCAGTTCGGGAGCACGTTTCCATGCATCCGTATCCGTGTATTTATTATTGTCTTTCGTTTGGATTCTTGCTTCCAAAATGTCAACATTAGACGAGAATATTCATTTTAAATGATGGTTTCTGTGGAGAAATCAAACACATTCTCTACTTTTAATGATTTAACAAATTACAGTGAATTCTCTACATTTCACAGCATTTATTCAAATTCAACGAACTCCCTTCAATTTGTAAGCATTTAACCGAGTCCACTAATTCCCTTCTATTCTTAATATATAAATACATTTATTTTTAATGTATTTGACACAGCATACAAATTGCCATTCATCTGGCTAAATGGCGTCCGTATGTTGTCCGTATCTGCATAAAATCGCTCAGCGAGCGATCCTATACGGATACGGACATGCGGATACGGATATATAGAACCGGCCCAACGATTTTCAATGTGTTTCCTTTGTATACGGATACGGATATACTGATACGGATACGGGTTGTTGGAAATGCGGCCTTTCTGTAAAGTACAAATGAGAACAAGAGGGCCATGATGGCCCAAGGCGCTCACCTGTGTCATCGCCTACAATATGACCCACATCAGACAGATATCTTACAGTTGTTGACCTGGCAATCGACAGGTCTAATACAGATGACCGTCTGACCTTCTTCTATAGTTAACCTGGCGATCTACCTACACTATACAGATAATGATACCCACACACACGAAGCTTAGACGGAGGGGGGGGGGACGGCTATATAGGATATAGGATTAGGAGCTTGTCGGTCCGCCGGTCTGTTGGTTTTCATGGTTTCCGGATGATAACTCGAGAAAAACTTCACATATTTAAATTAATTTTGGTACGAATGTGTAGCATAATAAAATCCACGTCAAGTTCGACTTTAGATTGTAATAAAGCTTTCTCTCCTGATGTCTCTGGAGATTCATTATTCCTATATTTGGTTACAAACCACCAAATGTTGACAAGAGTTATGGTCCGTTTTCGACTTAAAATCCCTAAAAACAATTTCTAGTCAATATTAAATCAAAGGCTTCGCATATTTAAATTATTTTAGGTACATAGGAGGTGTAACATCATGAAATAAAGCATTCTATTTGGGTGCAGTTATTTCAAACTGATGCCATAGTTTTGTGACAAGGCCACATTGTGGGTGTGTATTCGTCACTCGTGTGGCAATTCTAGTTTATAATTTCATACATCCAGCCGCCTAATTAATATATATGATATAGATATTATTGTGGGTGTCGTGTTTGCAACTTCAGGATTTTTTTAACCACAAGCAGTAGGCGATATGTTTACTATGCACAATCACAATTACAATTACATTACGGTGTTTGTTCTTATTTTTACAGGACAATTATTTAGACAGTTACAAGTGACAGCAATAAAGACACCTTTAAGCATTACGTATATCATCGATTAGAACCATTCAATCAAACATACTTTCGTTTTGGATTTACTTGCGTTTTAATTGTTTTTAGGTATTACAAATGATATTTAGCTGAGATACCAAAATCAATTAACCGGTTACTGAAATACTATTTGTTTCTATCCCAAGAGAAAGATGAAGTCTCTATCCAGAACATAGTCCTATTTTTCATATTTAACAAGGCCCAATTACTATCTTCTTTATAGACCAATCACAGCTATTCCTTGGTTTTTATTATGAGATCGTATGGCCATACACAAACCGTGCTTCCTTAGGTCGATAAAGATTATACGAAAAATGAATCCATTTATTACACATTTTCGCATGAAAGGGGGAAATATCCTTAGTGTTCCTGGTTCTATCTGGCCCATCATTGCCCTCAAGATCGTATAGTCATACACAAACTGTGCAAGTTGAGTCCACAAGGCATGAAACGTTAATACGTTATTTAAACTGAAGCCGTTTGTCGATTATGGTTTTTTCACAAACAAGGGGTAGATACCCTGGTCCTTCTGGTCCGATCTGGCTCATATTGGACAGTGACACTGAGACCTTATGGTCATAAACAAACAGTGCAAGTTTGGTAAAGATTAGACAAATAAGGAAGTCTCCATCCTCTACATTTTTTCTCACAAACAATGGGCAATAACCATGCTATTTGTACCTCAATCTAGGCCATTTTTTTATTATTTTAAAATCTTCCGGTCATACACACGGCCCATTATCGAACCTATCCGAGAGTGTATGGTCATACACAAACTTTGCAAGTTAGGTAAAGAATAAATAAAAAGTGAAGTCTCTATCGCATCCGCGACCCCAACAGTCGAGGAATTACGAACGACAGACAACGCAGGACAGTCCCCATATACCTAAAACTCAACGAGCACGAAATGGTCAGGTTAGCTAAAAACATAACTGTGTGAAATACACATTTAAATTTCCAAAATTGTCTGAACGAGATAATGACTTTATCATACAAATGAATGTTCGGCGTACCCGTATTTTGTTAAAATAAATAAAATTCTAAAAGTGATACCATGTGTTTACTCTGGATTGGTGTGTTATTATATTGAGACAATAATAACAAATTAACGTTTATAACAAGAACATCATCGATCAAATTATCGACTTTAAGACCAAAAATAACTTTTGGCGGCCATATTGGACGCCATCTTGAATTGGGAGAGTTGCTCAAGTATTACAAGGTATCATCATCCAGATTGTGTTATGGTACTATCCGGACAACAAGAAAAAGCAAAAATATTTTGTATGTTAATAATTGCAGGGTCCACTGTAGGTTCTGCCAGACTAGGAAGAAAAACAATGCAATAGATGCATTAACAATAACACGCCTCTTTTTAATGTTTGTAATCATCATTCGAAATATAAACGTTTATGGTTAGTGTTATTGATACAACAACAATTGTTAAGAAACATTGCAATTTCAAAGTATGCCATTGATTGTATTGAACCATTTGCTATCCTCATCAACAAGATTAATGAACGTTAACAATTTTCCGGGGTGTAGTTTTTTGTTTTTTAATTGTTGTTTTTTTGGATTTTTTGGGGGGGGGTGGGGGCACAAAAAGTCCTAGGACTGTACCTTTTTATTGTTCGTTATTTCCTTCTGTCATTACACCCACAAAAAAGCCACTAAATGAGCTGTATAGCACACCAAAAATGTTAGCATTTGCAGCGTCCTCGTTTCGAACAGACACTTCGTCACCAGCCATTAGCTTCAGGATAATAGTCTGACTGCCTTGGTCGAATTTCTGGTTGTTACCGTTAACGTAGATAGGCGCAACGATGTTCCCGTTGTGGACAAGGACTGCGTGTAATTGACCGTTCGCAAACGTCAAGGCAGATGATGTGAATATGTACATTCCAGATTGAGGGGCTATGAACACGCCGCGTTGAGGCTGATAGGCACCGCCTTCGTATGTCAGGACAGTTTCGAAGATGATGTTCTGATTTACACCCATATGTTCCTGGTGTGCTGTTTTATTGCGGAGAATACAATGATCTGCTAGGACACAAACATGTTCCAAATGAATTATGTTTAATAACTGGCATATATATACTGCCACTAAAAACTGTATATTGAAATATGTTCCAAATGCATTATGTTAACTATCTCATAATTTTATAATTGGTATATATATGTTGCTACTAAACACTATATACCACCATTCAAATCATAAAAATACCGATATCAAACTTAGTTATTCAAACACGGAATTTCAATATTCCAGGTATATTTTGTCCGGATGACGGGATAAATATCTTTGGAGATAACTTAAATTTACGGACATTAAGTCGAAACTTTATTTACCAATACAATTGAGTTTATTCACGTACGAGTTCATGCCTCAAGATTTGCAAATATCAACTACATGTGAAATAATGATATTCGTGATAAAAATAAACAATGAAGTTCTTTTCAAGTGACCGTACTCGTTTTCAAGGGAAGATAAAGCCTCGAACTCGGTATGATCCTTTTCTAGTGCAGCGATTCTCCTATCAGATGTTGACTTAAAGTCTACATGCTCCATTTCTAGTGCAGCTAGCCTGTTAGATAGCGCCTGAAACGTCTCTTCTGTAACCGCATTGGCCAGGAAAAGTCCCTAAAATAGAGAATCGACCTCAATGACAAAACCAACATCGTTCTTGCAAATAGTTACTCTATTCCCACAACGACGATCTTATCTGGGTCAAGGTCTTGTTTCTATAACTGTAGATATACATGTAGTATTTCACAAAGTTTTTGAAAATATTAACTCGACTGACTCTATAGTTTGGTAACTATTAATGAGCAGATACTTACTGTTGTTTCATAATCGTTGTATGTTCGAGAGAAATTACCGTCAAGAGGCTGCCTTATTCTGATAAGTATTTTCCGCTTGATCCTCTACAGTTTTATACACATGTTACATTTTTAACAACATGTAAGCATGTCAAGTCGATCTAAAAAGACGTAATTTTTGGTGTATTTGTATTTTGATGACCAGGGAAAGTTTTGAAATTGGGACTTTTGAAAGAGTTATACTTCCATGTTTTAATTCTGCATTTTTTTCTCCACTTCAACCTTATCAAACTACATATGATAATGACATTGTATCCGTAACTTAACTGATGCAAACTATTGAACGTCGTGAGCACTGATGCAAATTAAGACCACATTTGAAAGTTTAAGCTAATACATATTAGTAGGTACACAATGGATAATTCAATTAACCGGTAATATTGGCATTGCCGTGAAGACAAAATATTGATACAATTTTTTTAGAGCGATATTTATTATTGTATAAAACAGAACGTAATTGTAAGCATCGCCCGCATGATGGGTCTCGTGTGTCATCTGTTATTGTGACCAGATCATGTAGCTACTAAACGAGGTGTACTGCTCTCCGTAGACGATATCATATGGATAGTCTATATTTTGTACAGACACTTCATCTCCAGCAATCATCTTAAGAACAACCGTTTGACTTCCTTGGTCGTGTCTCCCATTGTCGCCATTACCATAAATGCGCGTTCTCGTAATGAACTCTAGCTGTATGTATTTCACCGTTATTGAACGCCAAAGCCGTAGATGTGAACATGTACACCCCGATTGCGGAGCTATGAACACGCCGTGTAATTGGTGACAGGCACTGCCTTCGTTTGTCAGGACAGTTTCGAAAATGATGTTCTTTTTAATACCTAGATGTTCCTCATGAGCAGATCTCATTACTGCGAACGCAATGGCCTCCTGTTCGTCGTTTATGTGTAAGTGCTGAAATATTTAAAAGTATTTAAAATAAATACAATATTCAATTCAGTATATGCTATCTAAGTGCATATTGAAATGTTTATCTTGTAAAACGCCTGTTATTGTTATTAACATGCGCATTCCTTTACGCGTCATTTTCTGTTACAATTGTAAAAATATATTACAAATACTAATATATTATATGAAATATTCACATCGCAATTTCAAGCGTTTTCACAAAACAGTTAACCTGCTCGTTTTAATTCTGCATTTTCTTTCTCAACCTCAGCGAGTCTGGCAGATGTGTCTTGGAGTTTTCCGGTTATGTCTTTCAGGGCATCAAGCCATTTGTGTGACATATCCTTTAGCTCTGCATTTTGTTTTTCTAAGGCAGCAAACCTGTCCGACAAAAAGCTGTTGTTTTCCAGTGTCAGTTAAGTTACGGATACAATGTCATTATCTTATGTAGTTTGATAAGGTTGAAGTGGAGAAAAAAACTGTCGGATAATGTCTTGACCTCATCTTCGGTGACAGCATCCAGAAGCAGAAATATCGGTACGATGCAGCACACTCTCCAAACAGAGGGAATTAACTTCATTATTTTGAAATTTAACTGCAACGAAATACTTGAACGGACTGTTCAAACAAGTCTGAGTCTTATCACTATCACGTGTCCTATTTTAAACATGTGGTCATGACTACTGCGATGTTATCATTAATAAATGATCAATATAAGGCAAAATATTAAACTCCAGCTAAATAAGCAATAGACATCTCCTAAACAGAAACACGAAATACTCATTAACGTTTGACAAGCTTTCAGTTATACCGTAACTAAATTCAACAATTAAAAATATCTAAGACATGATCAATCTTCTGTGTTGTTAGTGGGATAATAATGCGTATGTGTACACTGGCGATTGCACTTCTGTTCACCTTCTAGCCAACAAATAAACAAACAAACAGTTGCCAGTGGCAATCATGCAACAAGTATTCAGAAGGCAGGCCTTATATTGCATTGGAAACTCATGCCAGTGTGAAAGTTTGTTATCGTATGGTATGGTATGGTATGGCATGACATGGCATGGCATGGCATGGAATTGCGTTGCGTTGAGTTGCATTGCATTACATTACATTATATTACATTATATTGTGTGTACGTATTTACGTTACATTAAGTACTTGTAATCGTTGATTTCAACAGCAATATTACACTAATGAACCTGTAGTCACATATTTTTACCATTTATTAAGCACTGTTAGATTTTACCATTTAAAAACACAGCCAGATATACAACTATAAGCACAATTAACAATTTTCTTGTTTATTCTAGGGTAGTGTTTGTCACTGAGCTCGTAATCTGATTATTAATGAATATCTATCAATGACCAAACATACGTGAGCTGCCTTCTAGACGTTTTATAACTTAATCGTCTAATACGAACAAGATAATTTTGAGTGTATTGATATGTTATAATGAAGCTTTGTACCATTGTGCTACACCAGAGAATGGAAATTACTGAGTACAATATTTTTATTAAAAGGTTGATACCATTTATGATGATTTCATCGGCCAATCCGTTTGTATTTTTGCCTTTATAAGACCACTGTGAACCCGGAGATCGTGAGTTCGAAATCCAGCCCTGCCACATAACGTATTTGGTGATTGGTCATAAAATTATTCCTAAGGCCATTCCTCCACTACCTCTTATTCAAGTAGGGCAGTTGTCACTTACTGTCGTAAGTATATATCCGGTTTAGATTGGCTAGGATTGCCTCGGAAAAGTGTGAGTATATTAATGCACCTATCAATATTTCCCCCAGGGGGGGAGGCAGCGGCGGGAAATCCCAGGGGAATTTGACTTATTGAGACTTATGTATTTTGGGGGATCTAATTCCCCACACTAGAGCCAAGCATTTGTGTTTAATCCCTTCAATGGGGGTTGCTTAATTGGTGTATCAAATGGCCCGGGGGGCCAATATTACCTGGATCTAATATCCAAATAAAGTATATATCCCGGGACCCGGAATCATTCGGCGTGTCAAATTCCCGCCGTAATATTACTGAAATACTATTAAAAGCGGCGAAAAATCCGGAAAAACAAACAAGACAACTAGAGTGATTTAATGATCTGTCCAAAAAAAAACGTTACCGTCCTGTTCCGGTAAAAATAAAAGGAATGCACTAGTATGATTGTATTTATTTTTAAACAGCATCCTGAAGACAAAAAAACTATGTCGTTAACTTTCAGCAAAACACATATATGTGCAAATCATCATCTTCTTTAAATATGCATATACAACAAATTTCTACAGATGCCATCATTAACCAATAATAATTTTATTGCGGCCACAATAAATAGCCGATGAAGGACGAATACAGACCTCCAAAGATATTGACATTTGAACAGTCTATATTTTGAACAGTTACTTAATCCCTAACATTTAGCTTGATGACAACCGTCAGACTTCCTTGGTCGTTTCTTCCATTGTCCCCATGACCATAAATGCGGGCGACAGCATTTCCGTTATGAACTATAGCGGTACGTAACTCCCCATTAACGTAAGTCAAAGCCGACGATGAGAACATGTAAATGCCGGATTGGGGAGCTATACGCCGTGAAAGGGGTGATAGCCCCCTCCTTCGTTTGTTAGGACCTGCTCGAAGATGATGTTCTGATTAATGCCGATATGCTCTTGGCTGGCTGATTTCATTGCACAAAATGCTACAATTCCTCCTGCAACAAATCTTCTATGTTTAGGTTGAGATACTGCAATAAAAGTGCAAGCCATATAGAAATATATGTTTGTATTTCAATTATTTTAATGTGTTGAATACTTTAACATTGACGAGTAGAATATTTAAAATACCAAATTTAAGAATTATTAATTAAGTTAAAAAGTAATGTTATAGTTCACTAAACAGCACTGATTAAAAAGCTTTCTGCATATAACAAATTCTAATAACACAATTTTACCAGCAGGTTGCCGATTTGTATTTTGCTTTTCAGCCGCAGCAGGTTTTCTTTCTTTTGCACTAATTCTTCTGTTAGACAGCGCTTCTCCTTTTCAAGCGCGGCGATTCTTCTGTCAGCCCGTGACATGTCGTTTTTAAGCGCGGCGATTCTTTTCTCAGCAGTGACTTGTCGTTTTCAAGCGAAACTATTTTTCTGTCAGACAGTTCTTTTCGTTCTCAAGCGAAGCAATTTTTCTGTCAGACATTGTCTTGGCGTTTTCAAGCGCGACTATTCTTCTGTTATACAGCTCCTTGACTTTTTCAAGCGCATAGATTTTTCTTTCAGATAGTGTCTTGTCCTTTTCAAGTGCAGCGATACTTCTATCAGACAATGTCTTATAATTTTCTAGATATGTGATTCTTTTCTCGGACAATACCTTATCTTTTGTAAGCGCAGCGATTCTTTTGTCTGAAAAGGCTTGCGTTTCTTCTAGCGCAGAAAGCCTGATAAACAACGATTGAAAATCGTCGTCTGTAACTGCTTCGACGTGTACAAACACAAATAAACAACATAGTGTCCACAATGATAATATCATCTTCATCTTCATTTGATATGTACATGAATGAAGAATGCCAACGGTTTCACTGTTTATACAAACTGCTTTCTTAACTTTTCTTTGTGTTCTTATTTAAACAAGAAAGCCATGCTGGTCCTTGATCGTTCACCTGGTTCAATACTATTATGTGATTTACCGTAACACAAACTTATCGAACTGTAATTATTTTTTTATCTGACACAGTGCCAAAATAATCTGGTAACAAGCGTACGACGTTTAAAAGAAGGATCACACAGTCAGCGTTAATATATTTTTTCATAGTATTGTCATACGTTCGAGATTTTAATTCCATATAACACTAATTCGCACTTGACCTGGACCTTATTTCAGAGGTGATATGTCTGACAGGTAACAATCTGATCAGATAAAAAATCAAGGCTTCTACAGTGTTCACAAACTTCACAAGGTAATTGACCAAGCGACAAAACTTTTACTTAAGCTGACCCATATTCGAATTTGAGTCAAGCGTTTAGCGAGACTGTGGAGTGCTAAACACTGTCGGGTTTCATTACTCTTTGTCTACGCATGCTGTTATATTACGATATATCATATACCTATAGTAATACATTCAATATGCTGTATATGTAAAGCACAGGGAACAGCATGGCATTGTAAAAAGCCCTTTATAAAACATATATACAACATAGAAGGTTTTCAATTGAGCAGAGGCTTTTGTTTCTTTTTTGTTGTTTTTGTTTCGGACGAGCCACGGGGATATAGATGTAAACATATCGGAATATTAAGGGCTTGGGAGAGCTGTAGCTTTGCTTACGACTGCTCTTGGTCGACACCCGAAACTGTCCCTGTACGACGTAGAACCTGTGTGCGATATGCTGGTACTATGCGCCAGAGGAATGTCTGTTAATGCTACGGTTCAAGTTGAGAGGATCTGATGGTAGCGACAGTGATTGTAGGTTCGAATCCTGCACCGTTTTCTGTGTGAGCGTGTTTGAGATTATGTCAGTTTTGTAATAAAATGTAAAGCATGTACCAAATACCAATATGCAGATTCTAATCAACGAATATAAATTTGGTCTTCTTTTGGACATTTCCAACGCTTCAAACTAAACTATTTTGCGAAATGGATATAATTTGAAGTGCCCGTGGTTTTCGCATCGTAGTCAAAACAATTGATTTCCGATTGATAGATACAAACTTGCTGAGAACGTGGGTGCATTGTTTGAATTATTCTAGTGGAATTAAAGCGGAATTAAATAGGTATTGACAACGACTGACAAAAGATAAAACAGGAAAACGAAAGAACACGTTTTGCTATATTGGTTAAAACAAAACACGAGCTTAACTGCCAGGTAGCCTAGTTGGCGTGAACCCTATTTGCAGACTTTATTTTCCAACCGGTCATGTGAAATACCGAAGGTAACAGGACCAAATGTCCTATGAAATTTGCTGTAATGCCAGTAAATTAAATCACATTTAATGTATATGTTAAATTTCTGGAACATGTACCGAGTATAAATTTTAATGCAACAACATTTGACCAAACCGATTGATAATTTGGCAAACACTTGATGCATGCGGTTTAATTAATACAGTTTCATAAATCAGATCGATGTATGCACTGAGAATGTGAGTTCGGTTATGTGATTCTGAAAGTTCCACAGAGCGGAAAGCCAAGTAATCTCCCAAACACTTTCGGAATGTCTCTAGGGTAAAGAAACGCAAATAGCGTTTCAGTAAATGGGTAGTTTATTTTATATAAAAATACAATATATGCAAGTTACAAAAGATGATTAGAAATAATAGTCAAATCATTACATGGTAATCATTTTAGACAAACGTACATGTCATGTTATAACATACCATAACATGGTAACGATTTTTTTATTGTTACATGGAATAAGCTTTTCAAGACACTTCATTTCTTTAAAAGGACAGAATGCATTACTTATAATATGTTGTTATATTAAATACAACCAGTAAATAATGAAGAAAATCCGCCTAAAACAATTCTGTGTGAATATCTACTACTGATATACCGATCCCCTATAAAAGTTAAATGAAATAATAATATATAATTATTACCTGTGCTATTTTTCCGGTTATGACTTTGAGCAATTAAGAAATAAATGTGATCTTAAAGCTTATAATTATAGTAGTAATTCTATACATACAAATGTATGTGTGTCGTATATAATTCATATACAAAAACCTTTACAAAGTAAAATTTAAATTTTACACAGTATTATACATGATAAAGACAAAACAGAACAAAGTTTGATCGTGTATGTTTACATAAAAAATAAAATGAAATAATGAGCTAATATAATTAAACTAAACAGAACAAAACAGAAAACAAAAACAGACGTGTAACTACTAACTGCTAGAACAATATTAAAACTTCATAAACGACTAACAAAAGAAATTCAGATTGAGCGAGTTCCTAGGCAAGTTGTTTCAATGCAAACAAGATTGCCTTTTGTAGTTTTTTAATTGAACATTAAAGGGACCTTTTCACAAAGTGACAAATGGACAAATTTTCAACTTTTGGTCACCGATTCCAAAAATAAATGAACAGTGTATACAAGGGAGCAAAACATCACTACGGACCTAGAAATATATTATAAAATCGTTGCGTTTGCGAGTAATCATCAGTTGAAATTGATAACATTATAAAGCGTTTGTAACGCTAAACGAAGGAATAATTTGGAGTGTTTCTGTTGTTTTCGTTGAAACTGTTGATATCATGTGGAACACTTACATAAAGTAAATAATGCTGGGTGAAATACAGAAGTCGGAATGTCCGAGTGGTTAAGGCGATAGCCTTTTAATCCGAAGGTCCCGGGTTCGAACCCCGATGAGACCTTTTTTTTTCTTTTCTTTTTTTTCTAAATACTTTTCTTGTTATTATACTTGAGATTTTTAGTTCCAATGCTTAAATCTGTCAAGTTAAGACATTTAATGGCATACCTCAAAAATGCGAAAATCTGTGAACAAGTCCCTTTAAGTGGAAATAAAGACATGGATATATGAATAAGATAGCATGGATTTAAAAAGAAAAATAACACACTGAAATAATAATAATTATTGTTCAACAAGGGCTGTTTGCCCAGCATGTGTGTGATAAATCTATACGACAACCACTAATAAACACGTCAATTTATTATAACAGCTTTGAATCATGTCATGAGTATGCAACATGAAACTGTTTAAATACAAAAAAAACATGATTGTTATACTTAAATTTTCCACTGAAGTCGACTGGCAGCTTGTTTTAAAACAAGTGTAGTAACAATTGATAATCCCAAAAGCATATGCTTACTTCGACTTACTATTACATTTAAAATCCACGGGTGAAATCAAGTAGTAGTTCAATCAGGAGCATTGGCAAACCAATAACCCATGTTTAAGTCTGTTAACAGTAAATCTCATACTGTCATGTACAACCTGACACAACCACACTTTTCGCTGCCATAACAAGTTAGCCTACTGCCACTACTTTCATAAGATTGTTGATTAACATACTTTCTGCTTCTTACATGGCTGGTTTATCACATACAAAGGCAATATTGTTTACGTGAGACAGCTCTCATATTGCACCAATTTCATAAAGCGGACTAACCGACTAGCGACAACCTGAACTAAACATGCAAAAAAACATACTCGTAAGTAATATAAGCAAGCATTACACACACGTAATAATAAACAACTAAACAAGAGGGCCATAATGGCCCAAAGCGCTCACCTGAGAACTGGTACAGATGAAGACCATACTGTTGCTACAGATTTGAAGGTATATGAACAATATGCAAAGGGGGATAGGATCGATTTGATTTAAAACATTGGTTAGCGCAATGGGCTAACCAGAGTACGAGTTGGGTAGTGGATGTGCAGTGTTTTTGCTAATGGTTCTCAAATAATGTTTTTCGATATTCTTACCTGACCCTTTTTCATTAAGTCAGTAACAATTCTGGAAAATGCAGAAACAGTAGATTTTGATGTCTTTTTCGCAGACAGTTTTAAAGTACTAGTTGCAATGCGATAATTGCGATGGCTGTGCTATAAGGTCAAGTTTTGCTTTTTCTTTGATAATTTTCTGTCCAATGATGATAAATGATGTTAATGCAGGCTCTGAAGTCATCAATGTTGCATGTACAAATAACTGCATGAAAGGTTTGCAACTGTTGGAAATCAATTGTATCAATCAATTTTATGGTCATACGCAATCATAACAAAGGGTAATAACTCCTGTGTTTCTGGCCCGAATAGACAAACTGTGCAAGATTCATGACAATTGGATGAAAAATGATGTCTCTATCCTGAATAATGTCCATTTTTGCAAAAAAAATTCACAAACAAATGGCAATAACTCTGGTATTTCTGGTCCGATCTTGCTTATCTTCAACTTCAACTGTAATCTCATGGTCATAGACAAACTGTGCAAGATTGGTGGATGGGGTAAAAAATGAAGTCTCTATCCTGAATAATGTCTATTTTTGTATATTTTTTCATAAACAAAGGGCAATAACTCCGGTGTTTGAAACACCATTTGGCCCATTTTTGGTGTCTGCTGAGATCTGAAGAACATACACAAACTTATAAAGTTTGGTTATGATTGGACAGAAAATAAAGTTTATATGTTGGAAAAAGGCATGTTTGCACTTTTTTGCATGAAAAATGGGCAATAACTCTAGCGTTACTGGTGTGATCTGGCCCAATAACAATCCCGTCTGAGATTTTATGGTCATACACAATCTGTGCAAGTTTGGTTAAGATTGGATAAAAAGTGAAGTCTCCAGCATGAGAACAAAACAAACTGTTGACAGCACACGGGCCACGCATGACGGACGATGCAGGAGAGGTCCCCTATACCAATAGCTCACCGAGCACTTTGTGCTCAGGTGAGCTAAAAACTAAGCAAGACAATTTGAAAAAGAAAACAGTACAAATACAAATGCTATAGTGTTTTGACAGAAGAAAATTTTGCCATTATATTTTAAATGGTATATATTGTGGACAACACATTACATGATATTTAAACAAGTATAACATGTCCAAACATCTCAGGATATTAGTATTTCCTGTTTAATGTTACTATGTCAGTCATCGAAATATGTAGTATGGCCAAGCAAGCAGCAATTCTTCTATTATCACATGAGAGTGAGAAAATGTTACAAACCCGCATATATAAAACTGGGAATCTGATTCAGCCAGGGCCCATATCCACAAAGCTCCTTAGTGAAAACTTGAGTAAATTTCATAAAATTCCTTAAGTCTGTGACTAGTTCATTTAAACTTTATTTTGTCTTAAATGGTTTTAATCTAGTAAACAATGAAAAGACGCTTCTAATTTTACATAGAATATTGATTTTCACAAGGAAAATGTTATTTGAATTTTAACTTAAATATGACTTAAGTTAAGATTTTCCTAAGGAGCTTTGTGGATATGGGCCCAGAGCTTAAAGGCTTGTGCTAATTTTGACCACATCCATGTGTAAAAATCAATACATAAGCATGTAAGCATACGCGTGCCTACATTTTTACTGGTGCAATGTAAAAAAATTGCAAAAATGAACTGCTTGAAGCATGATAAAATACAAAATATAGCAAAGGTTAGTAATAAACTAGAAATGGAATATAGGGTTCAACTTTTAACATGTATCTGTTAATAAGAGGTAAACGTCCAGAGGTATATATGGCTGACACTGTAACAATTTAATTAATATATATTTCTGTAAAAAATAAACTCTGTGATAAAGTGCTAATCGAAAACAAGTGAGAAACAATGTTCGGTCAACAAAACGTAATAATTTGGTATTTTTGTTCTTTGTACTAAATGGTAATACAAAATTAAGTCTGTAACATTTAGATAGAGTCAATGCTAGCAAAAAGATGATCCAAAACACTGAACACACAATAACAAATTCAGATGAAGGTAATCAACTTGCAAATACAAGTAACTAACTATACGTTTGTAAACTATATTATTGTCAGAAACATAACAAATAAACATAAAACATAAACTATAAACATAATTACTCAATTTAATATTTGTTGTTATAAAATACTTTCTGTTTTAAATGTGGTAATACAGTAACATAATTTTAATCAAACATTTACAAAAGTACTTATTTTAAAATGCTGTACAAATGATTGGTTCAGCGGCAGAAGAATCCACTTTGCATACACATCCAACATGATCATGTTAGGGCAAGATCCAGAGATCCACTTTGCATATACATCCAACATGATCATGTTAGGGCAAGATCCAGAGATCAATAGCAGGGCGCTGCATCCTGCTCCTTTTTGGCCCCTTTTGCTGCCCCTCTGGGCTGGTCAACACAGAAATGTTGATTATCTTTTGAAATTCAATGAACTTTTGGAATTGTTCAATGGCAACTGAATACACTATGTTTAAAAATCTTAATAAAAAGCATTTAACGGATAAAAACCTTGAAATTATCAAATTATTAGGAAATGTCAATGCAATGGTCAAGCAGTCCCCCCCTGCTCCTTTTTAGCAGCACCCTGTACCTTTTTGGATCCTAGGTCTCTCCCTATCATGTAAGGCGTGTCGTGGGAAAACTGGGCTCCATGCAAGTGCGTAAAGTGTCATCCCAGATCAGCCTGTGCAGTCCGCACAAGCTGATCCGGGACTAAACTTTACGCTTTTATGTTCTTTTCTGTTTTAAGGAAGTCTCTTCTAAACATAAATACACTGAAGGCGGAAAATGCCGTCCTGCCTGTGCAGACTGCACGAGTTGATCTGGTTTTTCCACGACACACATAATGTATAACACCAAAAGCACTACAAACGTGTTCAGCAACACAATCATGTCATTGTGCAATTTTAACAAATACCTGAGTTTATACTTATTCGACATAAATTTAAAGATGGCCAGTACCATAAAACTGAATAAATGAATTTGATTTTTTCATCGAATTCATAACCTTATCTCAATAACTGCAAAAATCAGTTTTTATAAAATCATACATTAACTATTACAATTTTACAACTGGAAATTGTCAGTGTTTTAAAATGGAACAGTTTAAAGATGTACAGATTCTTGAATTGACAGCTTGAAAAGTAATAATAAGTACAATGATGAACATCCACATAAATGTTAAGTTGCTTACATCAAGGTTATTTCTATTGTGAATCAGATGGAAAAAAAAGGGCCACAGCATGTTTACACATAATTTACATTAAAACAATACATTTAACATATTGAATTAATTTTTTTAAAGTGATGTCAATAATTTACTTTTTGTAGACTCTGGTCCTTCAGTAGGCATCTTCTCAACAGTACACTACAACCTCATATATATGGTATTTGAATTGCATTTCAAGCTTTGTGCAATATTCTTGAGAAAAACAAGACAAAATTCCAGATGAGCAAAAATCTCATGGGCCTTATTTAAGCACCATAAAATGACCAGAATATAATATAAATTACATTTTGAACAAAGAACAAAACATTGTGGTCAGTGTTATAAAATGACCAATATAATGCACATCAAGTGAACAAAAATACCTTTTTTAAGGTTATGCCATGTTGTATCATTCCAATAATGTTTTTGTTATCTATGCATTGAAAAGAAGAAATGCTTGGTTTTAACAATAACATATATACAATCAACACAACCAACATTTCAAGTTTGCAATTGCCCTAAAAGAAACTAATTTGCCTTAACAAAATAGTATTTCGTATGCATTAAAATCGCGTTGGAAAATTCACCGCATTAAAAAAAAAATAGATTGTAAAAAAATCATAAAATATAGCAATCAATTTGTAAAACAAAAACTGTATTAAGAACATGGTTTTAAATTAAAGAGGAAAAGTTTTTAAAATGATGATATAAAAACCACAAACAGTATTGCCCAATATATAAAAACATATTTACAGAAACATATCCTATCTAAGAGATCACATATTGGTCCCGAAAATTAAAAGGTTTTTAGCACTAAGTAAAAATCATTGCTTAAAATGAGTGAACAAAATGCACCAAAAGCACAAAACACAAGAGCTGCCTTGATTCTTATCATGCATCGATAACTCGATTGTAAATGACCCGCTTCGATTTTCGATACTAAACCAAACAATTTTGATTTGATTCTCGTGTTATATATTTAAAGATTATTTGTCATGAAGCTGTTAATCAAATCTATGGTGTTTATGCAGAATAATCATGTACATTTATCATGGCATTATGGTTGCTGTAATATTGAACTAGTTCTGAAACATTATCACCAATTGTTACCAATAATCTTATTTATATATTGATATATCAAGAACTTACGTTGGCAATACAATGGTATTAATAATAACAAATAAAAGTCTTTACGAAGTTGCAAGTAAATACCTGCGAACACGCAAATACAAGCACTTAAAAAGAAACATGAATCGAATCGAAATATTCAATAACATAATGTTCGAATCGAAAGCAAATCGAGCCATGGCTTAATGGCTGCAGCTCTACAAAACACGTTTTTTGTTGTAACAATATGTCACAAATAAATATGCATGGATTTAAGTGATTAATCTTACTGTTGCATGTTAAGTACAACCATACAATATCATTGAACAAGTCACAAGCTGACATAAATGGAAACGGAATAAAACGGTGCATTACCATTCAAATGCAAATTGTACAGTCAGAAATAAAAACGTTACCTTTTATATAAAAATAAGTTACATAATTTTAAAATAAATGCTACACTGCTTCAGAAAAATGTTAAACTGCTTGAAATAAAAAATAATATAGTGTTTTAGTCATGGGACAAGGTATGAAATGGCTAGTAAAACTATATATAAAGTCTCCATAAATGACCAGACCATTTCTCTGATATATGGTGGCAAATAAGTAATTTCAATCTTTTGAAACTTTAAACAAAACTGCATGTTAATTAATAACTTGTTCATGGCAATAACTCCAAAAGATACATTGTTTTCACTATGCGTAAAAGCTTATAACTTAAAAGTACATATATTTTGTGCATTAATCATGTTTGGTTGCAAGTATTGTTGTACACGTGTATACCCGATAAGGTGTAGGGTTTTATACAGAACCGGTTTATCTTGATCAATGGCTCTCCTTCTAAACAGCTGAAGATAAACAAAACATGTGATGCGTTAAGCTGCTTAGCATGCAATTTTTGTGTCATCCTTACATACAAATCTATACCTCATTTGTTTTAACAATATTTTCAAGTTAAAGGGACTTTGTCTAAAATTTTTACAAACTCGGAAATTAGGATATTAATAATGTCATATAATAACGGTTAAAATATAGCATATATATTAGGAAAAGAGTTTTCGCAAACTGAGATAAAAATCAGTATGGGTCGTGTTTTTTCAGCCCTTTTCATGTTTACATTTTGACGTCAGAATTGTGAGTATTGTGCATATTCAGAGTTTTCACAGGTTCCTTTACAAAGCAGAATAGCGCAGCTGGTTAAAGCACTGTCTGCTGTCATTTCTTAGTATGGCTCCTAAGTTGTGAGTTCAATACCCACTTGGGGTTTTAATTTTTTCAAACATGTTTGCTGATTTGTTTTCATGTAATATCCCACTATGTATTAAATTATTATTCTTTATTTAATCAACATGTCTTAGTATAGTGCATAACAATAAAATATATATAATATAATATCATTTATAGTGCAATAGGAAACCAATTTTTCGTTGGCATAGTCCCTTTAAAATTAAGGAACATTACGTTGCAGTTTATATTGTTTAAAAAAGATAACATTTATCATTTATGTCATATGTAATAATGTAAAACTTCTAGCACTTTTTTTGTGGCAATTATTTCATTTTGATATGTTTACTCTTGTATCTGTCTGTTAGAATGTTATTTTCATTTTTTACAACCGTAAATTTTATCAAATGAAGGACAAAACTAAATTCGTTGAAATTTGGTAGGACTTACCACAAACATACGTGAAATCAGAGAACTGTACAGCGGAACCCACGCTTTCCTTTGCGAGTTTTAAGTTGCTTCTTGAATTCCGTTGGCTGTTGTCTGGAAAACAATCAATCTATTACATACGCGATGAGAGAATTCTACATCCAGAATAATATAACTTTAAAATTTATACTGAAATTGGCATCAAAACACAATAATTTAATTCAAAGTGCTAAACCATTGTATAATATCGCACAAACATGTTAACTTTTGTTTATTAAATTTTCAATATACTAAACGTTTCGGCGTGATGCCTTGATAAGTAATAATAAAATAAAAATAAACAAATAAGTAATAACAGTAACAGTTATAACAGTAATCTATTTTTTAACCATTATACTAACATCACTTATACATACAATAACCCATCACTTATTATAAATGAATATGAAAAATAGGGTTTCATACTATACAATACTATTAGTTACACTGTAAGTAACTGAGTGTGTATGGTATATACACCCTCAGTGGTTCGACTATCTTTCACTGGTATCGTTTTATTGATATCACTTGAAAATTAAAAGAAAACCTCACAAAATAACACGAAACGCACATAATGATGTCATGAAAATAAACAAAATGACATCATTAGACTGCATCATTAGACTTCTATGGGGTATTGAAATATAGCATGGTGTATGGAAAATATCCCCTAGTCATGTGACCCATTCTTAGCCAATCGGATTGAGTCATTTATGTAGGAGGTGAGATATAATATGATACCACAAACACTTTTGAAAATGATAAAATGTACTTTAGAACAATAACAATACTTTTAAACGCATATGCTTAATTTGACTGTATCTAACCACTAAATTGAATATTATAATAATTTAATTTCATGCATGTTATTTTGTATCATTGTTTATATTAATTATCTGGTAAAATGCTACTTCATAGTTCAGTTAACATGGTCCTGCATTGTCTACAAATGTATTAAACATTCTATGACAATTATGATGGTGCAGATTTATTTCTGTAAATTCATGAAAATTGTGACTCCAGAAAGTCTTACATTCAAATGCCAGTAATCAAGTTTTCAGTTTGATTGATAAATCAGCAAAAAGCCATTGACCATTCAAATAAAAGTTCTAGCAAAGATCAAGAATACATGCCCTAAATATCAATGCTTTGATGTGCAAAAACCTGCACATGCTTGAAACCAGTATTACATTTCACAACTGCTGCTAAATTAAGAAATGGATCATAGACTAATGGTGAGTGTACAAATGACTATTAATGGGTAGAACCAGAAACAGAATACCTGTATTCGATGATGCAAATAACGAAAGTAAGAAGCATACCTCTTTGTCAAGAGTTATGGGCCTTGGTCAGTGACCTTACAAAATGACCCCAAAGACGTGTGAAATTTCAATTGAATATCTGTAGTAGTACAAAGATATGTACTTGCACGCAAACCTTAACCTGTATTCTCAGTACAAAAAGTGGCATAATTCTGCTAAACTGCTGGTCACAGTTATTTAGCCTTAGCCAGGGACCTTATATAATGACCCTGAAGACATGTGTGAAGTTTTAATTGAATATCTGTTGTAGATATATACGGAAAGATCTAGAGTAAAATAGCAGGGTGCTGCACCCTGCTCCTTTTTTGTCCCCCCCCCCCCCCCGCTGCCCCTCTGGGCTGGTATATGCAGAAATGTTAAATATCTTTTGAAATTCAACATATTTTTGAAAATATTCAACTACTTATGAATAGACTATGCTTAAAAAGCTTTATCAGGAGCATTAGACTCATGAAAACCCTGGATTTAGCAAATTAAAAAAAAAAAAGTTAACAAACTGGTCCGGTCCCGCCCCCCCCTGCTCCTTTTTAGTAGCACCCAGTACCTTTTTAGATCCTAGATCTTTCCCTAATATAGAATAGAGATATTAACTTGTGCATGCAAATCTTATCCAGAGCATTGCCAACAAACGGGTGAGTAAAATAGCTCAGACTTGAGTAAATAGTACATAGTTCTTACCTGTTAATGGGTGTAAACAAAGGCACTGACTGTGTACACCATATACATGAGCATGTTGCATAGATCAACTTTAAGGCAAGAAGTAGTGTACGTACCTTATCACCCTCACAACATCATGAAAGGCTAGATCCACATTCACCGGTGGGTTTTTGGCACTTGTTTCTAGGTAAGGCACCTGAAATGAAAACAACATAATTTGTTAAATATTGGTATATTGGCATGTTTAAAGTGCATGTTTCTAGGTTGGCAATAAGAAATTCTAAGTAGTTGCCAACAATATTGATTTTGCAAAGAAAACCTGTCATTTTGAAATATTTTCATGTAAGTGTGAAAATATGCTTCATTTTCAAATATTTCCAAAAACTGTACTAGCCAATTGGAAATTTTACTAGCCAATGGCTATTTTGGCTACTGGTAGCGCTAATATAGATGTTTCCATTTAGCGGCTTATAAACAGGATATATAAATGCAGAAACAGTATTAAATTAAAACTTAAAACTTATAACCACAATTCAAAGCTATTGCAATTGTACAATGTATGTTGGGGAACTACACATGTTTCATACTTTTATCAATATCTAACAAATGGTAAAAAGATGCAAGCGAACCAATTTGACTAAAAAAACATAAACTATCTAGAAGACACAGAGTTTTAATCAGCTATCACAATTTTCAAATGCAAAAGGGGCACAACTCTGTACACTCATACCCTTAAATGAGCTGCCATTGCTCTCCCTTGTTCTTCAGACACCCTCCGTTGTCGTACTAAATCTATCTTGTTTGCAACGAGGAGCATTGGGTATTGGTCTCTAAGAAATACAAACATATTAAAACTTCAATGGTTAACAGAAATAAGAATAACATTTCTTAGCAAGTTATATATACCATGGCAGTTTTTGCTGCCAATAATTAACGATTTAGCCCTGCAGTTTGTTAGACTAAATGTAATAATAAGTCACTATTAAGGATTACATGATGGTCCACGTTTCCACAAAATGTTTGCAATATACATGTCTATTCAGTCATGAAAACACACATAACTTAAATACATATGAAATGCACTGTAAGAACAAATATACAGAATGGTATTGTACAATTTCCTAACTTGGTACGAGGGATGTCCCAAAACTCCGTGACAAATGTTACAAACAAAACAATTTTAGCGTCAGGACATTTATTTTCACATATATATATACTACAAAAAGATTCTTTCGCTAAATATAAAGTCTCCGATACAATCTGAACTTTAGTTTTGTTTTAAATAGACATGATAGATACTGAGGTGCCATTTCCCGGCCCAAGTCAGAATATCCTAATATGTATTTGTATGAACTGTGATCAATGATGCATAAATTCAATATCTGACTTTGTTTCCGCTAAATACCAAGTGGTCGTCGTCTGCTGAGTTTCTGACTTCATCTCAGAAAATTTCAAAATGAAGACATAAAAAACGGACAGTATACAGACAAACAAAAACGATCTGTAGAAATTAGAGATTTGAAATGGCAATGTCAAAGAAACGCGCGGCGCAACGTACAGTCAAAACATTTTGAGCTGATCTCGGAATGACACCCATCCAGACTATTAAACAAATGCACTGTACTGTACAGTTTATAAAGGTTTCGCGAGCACTAGTATACAAATGGTATGGCAGGAAAAACTAATCAAGAAGTATAGAAAACACAAACAGTAAGACCGATTTCTATCAATGAAGAATCGTTTGATTTGGTGAGACAATGCGCTGACGCCGATCGGAGACTAACAGTTTGATTCATTGTCAACTGCCTTTAACATAGTTCTGACAGATACGTGGTTTAAGTTTTGAAGAGTCGTGGGTGAAAAAAATAGCAAGTGCGTTCAATTTCGCGGATAATACTTTGAGAAAGGCGCGTTAACGTAACTGTGACGTATTTATTGATGCTTGACGTGCGCCGCATTGTGTATGGTTGTCATGGTATTGTTGTTACTATTTTGTTATTTGTAAAGATTTTTTAATGATATTTCATACATGAGAGTAGATTATGTGTATTGAAAACATATGTGAACATGATATTTGTAGCAATTCATTTTCACCTTTTAATTAATTTGTCATGGAGTATTAGGACGTCCCTCGTACTATTTAGATACATATTCTGAATTTTGTTTCTAATGAAATTCATGATTCAATGATTTTCATTGTTTATAATATATATTGTTACAAACCATATTACAAGTCCGTAATGGTAAACTTGGATACTGTAACTATTTACAATATATCTCACACTTACTTGTCTTTCACTCTGAGAATCTGTCCATGAAAGTTCTGTATATTTTCGAAGCTGACAGGGTCAGTGACTGAGTATACCAGCATGAAGCCATCTCCCTTCCTCATGTACTGTTCTCTCATGGCACTGAACTCCTCCTGGCCAGCAGTGTCCAAAACTGAATCACAATTCAATCCTCTTGACTAACACTGCATTAAAAGGCCCAGTGTCCGCTTGGAGTTAACATTTTTTCAAAAACCTTGTCTATACCTTTAGAACTTTTTTTAGCAGTATGTTTGTAATTTTGATGTTAAGACCAATTTCTGTTGTTCATAACAACAGAAATAGTATCATAATAATGTAACACTATTACTGCTTTATAAAATACATATTAAAAGTTACTAACAACACAATACATGTCTACTAACAACTTTAACTTATTGTAAGGTATGCTTGCAGGATGGCCTCGACCTGCACATACCAATGGACGAGGCAAATAAAGGTTTACTCCCAAAAAAAAAAAAAAAAACATTATTTCGAAAAATAATTTACCAGGTAATTTGTATTCAGAATTTAAGAATATTAACAAAATCACAATATTACTTGCCTTATTGGACTGTAACACAATTTTTATACACAGTTTTCATTGTGTTAACATGTATATTGGTTTGGCATTTGGCATCGACACAGAATTCAAACCTCAATTAAGAAAAAAATATCCAAATATGTTGGGGTTTTTTTCAGTGTCAGTGCACATGATGGATGACTTATTTACCTGTACATGCTATTAAATACAAAACAAATGTTTTCCGAATCAGACAGTTTATGATCATTTAACACTAAAGTCTAATTAATCAGAAATGTAAACATACTCTGTGATGATAAAGAGTAAACATGGTTGACAATATTTTTTTTCAGATCAAGAAACTAAATCTATTCATAATTGTAGCATTATTGGTGTAGCAATGAGTAACATCGTTTTAATACATTGTTAACTTTGTACAAATTAAAATATTGTATGCCCAAGGCGGATTTGGGGGCTTTAACAATATGATCATGGAACATTTTAACAGCAGACATGATAGTATATATAGTTATTATACCTCACCCTTTTGTTTCCCTTCTTTGTTCATATAAAAACGAAGCAGTCAATAATTTAAAATATCACACTGCAATATCACCCACTATGACATCGTAGCGATAGACAGGTTGATCGGAGTTAAAAGGTGCTTATGAAACTGTGAGTAAATTACTCTGTGTTACAAAAGCGCATTATTTATTGAGAAGCCCTGTTTTGGTATAATAAAATAAATATTGCATTCTTTGAGGGCCATAGTGCATTTTGTCAACCCTCAAAAAATACTGTGCGCGCGGCTTCGCCTTGAGCAACAGTATTTCCTCGGGTTGACGAAATGCACTAACGCCCTCAAAGAATGCAATATTTATGTATTATTTTATAGGCGTTTGTAACTGTAGTGACTGGCCAATAAGGCACTTCCAACAGCCTTGTGATTGGGCTAGCTCTTAATCGGCATGGTTAGTGTCCACCTCTCACCCAGAGGATCCGGTTTGAATCCCCCACAAGCGCTCAGGACTTTTTCACTTTAATGGTGTGAAAAGTAAATGGGTCTGGGCTTGGTCATGTCTGACTTAAGGCTTCTGGGCCATGCGGATGCAAGGCACGGGTGTGACTGGTCGCTGAAAAATTAAGAGGGGGCGGAATGTAGTGATTGGCCTTTAAGGCGTTTCCAACAACCTTGCTATTGGGATAGCTCTTTATCGCTTCGTTTATAGTGTCCACCTATCACACACAGGATCACTTATAAAACTGTTGTAACTCCTGTAATGTTCAAAAATTATCCCTTACACCTCAGAAATGACAATTTCATTACCCAACATCTCTCTTTTTATCTAGATCAAACTTACTTTTTAAAACTGTAGTAGTATGCAATTGCATTCCAAACAATACTAATTTTTATTATATGAATGTCTCAAATTCATAATACTTTTCCCAGTATAGTTTAATTAAACACAGTGAAAGCAAGGCACGACCAGTGGTTTTTTTTTACTTTTGGCGTAAAGGTGGCAGGGCCCTTCAGATGGGGAATTTTATGGCAAAAGCGGATTTTTTTTGTAGAAAAGCATTATTAATAAATTTACATGTTTACATTCTACTTTGTTATAAAACACCAATTAATCAATTGTTTTGCTACCAATGATAACTTCTTTAACATGGTGTTTGATGAAAAATTGCTGGGATATTTTACGAAAATTCCTCTATCTTAAGTCAATTTTTGTCCGATTTTGGTCTTTTTTTTTCAAAATAAATCTTACATTTTGAGTGGAATTTTAAGGTAAATATAGGTGAAAAATATATACCTTTTAAAGCCTCATTTAAGGTGAAAATTGTCAAATTTGTATTAAACAATTAAAACATGTCTGATAAAATTGTATTTTTATTGTACATGTAAGCTTCTATTATACCCAATGTCAGGAAACTATTTGATTTTTGATTACCGTTTAAAATAAAAACACCGATCCTCCAAGTTAACTGTTTATAAACACTTGCTTTGTTTATTTGCTAGTGTGGTGATTTTCACACAAGTTCCATGCTTTTCATGAATAACTGTACTGCTAACAGTAATGTCATTTGTCATAAATTGGACAAGTCATTTTGAGGGCCGTCTTTAAAACGTTTTGTACAGCATTTGAAGTTTAAAATATATAATACATGCAACAATTTACGAACTAAAAATCACTTGGTAAGTTTCTGACCACTATATAAGTAAATTTGCATAGAAAAACCATGTTGCTTTGTTTATAATTACCTTTGTTTTCTCAATGTGTTCAACTAATGTCTTTATTCAATTCTGATACTAGTATAGGTTTATTAGGCGACCCTCGAAATTGAAACACTTCACTGACCACAATAACGCGATTTTTCCATGCACAAATCATGCATAGGATTTGCATTGCTTTTATGGGAAACTAGGACACCAAATGTCTTTAAATGTAAACAATCAAGTGGAAATAAAACGAGTCAAATTTCATTTATTTAAACAAAATGTCAACTAGTGTTTGGTCATAATGTTTTATTTTATGTGTTGATTAAATCTTAGTTAAATAATGGTGGTTGTCTTAACTTGCAGCACCTTGTGTGTGCCTTTAAGCAGGGGAATGGGGCTGAACAAATTCGGCCCAAAATTGGCCATTAAAAAAACACAACCCTGACGACTGACTGGTAGATAAGTTGGATAAACAAGTGTCATTCTCAGATCCTCACAGAGAAGCAGTGGGAATTGAAAATCTGTGGCCAGTGTGGGCGTAGCCGCTTTAATTTGTTTTTATGTATTTTTACTTAACAGGAACCATGTCTTACCATCAAGTATGCACCATTCGCCATCAATTTCTGTGTGCTGAATGTACGAATCCTCGATAGTTGGGTCATATTCTTGCACAAACATTTTCTGAAAGAACTGTATAGTCAACGCACTTTTGCCAACACCTCCATCACCCACCACTACCAACTTGTAAGTCGTTAAATTGTTGTCGCTTGGAGCTCTCGACATGATTAACTCAGGACACGAGCAATTCTGTTAAAATACTCTTTTTGGTTCATAGAAACTTTCACTCAAAACGTGCGTTACAGAAAATTAAAGCAAAACAAAAGATTGTTTCACAATGTTTTCCATGGGAGCCGCCATGTTTTCACTCCGACCTTCAACTTCCGGGTAAATTCTAAAAATAGAAAGCCGCTCTTGACGAAATGAAATAAGATGCAACGACAATTCACGCGAAACTCGTGCACAATGTGTTATTTTTCACAACCAGTATAAGTGGAAAATAGCTTCTGAATCACAACCAATGTGTATAAGTGACTGACAAATGAAATACACTCACTACAACAGTAAGTCTTATACCATACCTGACCAATGACTAAAAATAAACGGGTGTTGGTTGGAAACTATAAATACCCAATTTAATATTAGATCTAAATATCAAAGCAGTACGCCTACCTTTAGATCTATATTCGGCAATAAATACTATAATAAAAGTGTCACACTGTTTGATATGTACAAATACGCCCCAACAAATATATATTCAACTGAACATATTCCATAGATCTAGATCTAGATTTAAACAGAGAATATAGATCTATTAAGCAAATTTTATTAACTTTATTCTATAGATTTAAACAGTCCGTGATAAATAATTATCACTGTTTTCGCACAGGTCTATTAATATGTATCTTAAATCTACTGTTCGTGGCATCTCGTGCTATATAAATTCAAATTCGGTGATCTCTATGTTGTTTTGTTTTACTTTTTAAAGTTAAAGTCTCGAAACGTTGTATGAAAAAAATATTACGCAAACGCGCGGTTTTGTATACATTCACTATAATATTAAATTATCCCGATGACGTTTTTAGTTTAGTGTATAGCTTCAGCAAAGATTAGGGCACTTATCTAAATTTCAAATCTACTTTGCTACCCAAATACAGGGGCGTGCCAAGGCCGTATTTTTCTAGTTACGCACCACGTGCTAGGGGGGTCCGGGAGCATGCTCCCCCTGGCAATTTTTTATTATAGAAAGCCCATAGGAGCGTATTCCAGCATATTTTAGACTATTTTGACCCTTATTGCCAGGTGTTTTAGGCTTATTTTATATTAAGCTCTCCTGCTCTTCGGCAGTTATCGTGTTCGGCGCCATCGTTGATACATTTTGGCTTGTCGGGCTATAAATTAACTACTATATGCATAATGGGATTGTATAATTACTTGGCGAAATATTCACTACAACCAGACGGTGTTTAGCGCGCCACATCCATGTCCGTCGGTGCAAGGTCAAGGTCACACTGAGAGGTAATCATTTAAAACTGATACATTTTGGCATAAATGTTTACTGAAACAAGATGGCTTATCAATATCAAAACAATTGTTCTTCAATGTGAGCTAGGATGATTCCAGGCCTTTTGTCAAATTGACTATCTTGACAGTGGGCTGGACATGTTGCCGACAGCACTCAGGCTTCGGGGTATTTGTCACGTGTGTGTGACAGTTCTTGTTTGAACAAACTTTGTAAAGGACCACTAAGGGATGTCAAATACCAAATATGAAAGCTCTTAGCATTGCGATTCCAGAGGAGAAGATTTTTAAAGTTTTAACTTTTATTTTATTTTTTACCTCTAGTGACCTACATATACATATGCAGCTTTCCGTAACGATTGGAACAACTTTGAAGGAGGATCACCCAATGATAATTCCTGTGCAGTTTCGTGAAAATATGCCAAACAGTTTGTTTGTCATTTGAATAAAAAATAACAGACGGACGCACGGACGCACGCACACAGAAAATCCGCCACGACATAAGTTCACTGGCCATTGGCCAGTAGAGCTAAAATCCTTACACTTGCTTGTACCTGGGTCAATATTGTCACGAAAACATTAGTATCTGCTAAATCAAATCATTCAAAATTGTCTCAGGTGAGCGAACATGGGCAAATGTAGTCCTCGTGATGTGGCATGAGTTGTTAGTCTGTGTGTCTATGCATTTCGCTCGCAGATAACTCAGTGATACTTGACAGATTTCTTTCTAAAATATTTTATTTCAGTTTGTTATGACAGTTTGTATTTACATACATTTTAATAAATGTTCAATAACCAAAACAAACGTGGCGCTTAATATTAAATCGCCAGCAAAGAGCGATATGCATCTTTGGTAAAACGTTGACAAGATACTGAGGAACATTGCTTAATACGAATCTTCCTGCTCTTTAATTGCATCTAATAATTAGAAAAACAATTATAATGCGTCTTGAGCACTAGATTGTAGATTTGGCTAAACAATATTTGCAAGTTCAGTAAAATTGGGGGCACACAGTTGTTTTCTGAAACTGTACAATTCTTCGCAAGTATGCACGTCTTCGTTGTCAACGTCCGTTCCGTAGTTTATTGACTCATAAAGTTCCGGCACAAAATAGTATATTATAGAGAATATCTGGTTTACCCACTGGGAAAGTCCCTGTTTTTTATTATTGGCGAATAGCATGCAGATTCCGGTGTTGAAAAGTTCTGTCAAGCTCCGCCTTTATCAGGTGCATAAAACAAAATGTCTAACATTTAACGTGCACCTTATCCGATTTGTTATACAAGTTTGCGTCTCGAATGTCTTTGAACAGCTTTATCCACCACCGGACGCCTTGTTTTTTCAGCACCCTTACCGAGCCTCAATTCTTTTGGTTTGATGTAGTTTTTCCATACAAGGAGGTTTCATGCCTTGAGAGGGTGTCGCGAAAAAGCGCTGGAGAAACTTTAATTGTGATTTTTCTGTTCCAAAATCACATCTAAGCAAACGGGGAGCAAATCAATCAAGTATTTGTCAAGACATCGAGATAATATCTGCCATGGCTATTATGGAAGGGTCATTATTCGATGCTGCCATTTGTAGCCAACTTATTGAATACAGAAACCAAATGGTTTAAGCTTATCATAACCATCGACTTGCCAAATTGTAATTGGGCCCACGGGCTACTCGCAATCGAAGTCCTAAGTCGTTAACGATCGTAAGTCTTAAATGTCCTTCCAGCGCTTCGGTACTAACCCAGGTAAGGCTTTTTTAACTTTCTGAGTGAATTTGGCAATTTTAGATTATATATTTTTTCCAACAAAGGTTACGCACGTGCGTAAGTGCGTAAGCCTAGGCAGGCCCCTGAAATATAAGCATTATAAAATAAAATATTGTATTTAGTCAGAGTGCCGCCTTCTAGTTAGAAACACCTTTATGGTAGGGATTACTGTCATTTTTTTGTGATAGACCTGTTCAAATATTAATGACTTACTGTGCACTATGTTCTATACACGGGGGTCATAAATTGAATCTTTAAGTGACTTTTATAGCTTTAACATGCATTTAATATTACTTTTAACTAAAATAAAAAGGGATTTAGGGGGATTTCGGGGAATTTCGGTAATTCTACATACCGAAAAATATTGAGTCTACAAGCCTACATTTATGCCGACAGGCCTAAATTGTGCCTACATGTATAAATTGTACCTAAAGGTACATTTTTAAATAGAAATTTAGACCTGTAGGCACAAAATTGTGCCTGAAGACATATTTTTGTATCTGTAGGGAAACCTATTTACTTTTGACCCAACGGTACGTCATAATAGTCGGGTCACCAGTGGGGTACCATCTTTATCTTCCAAGCACAGACGACACATACAGGGGGTTGTGTGGACATGTCTCACTGTGTCTGCGATATTACATCTATTTGCGGGAAATAGATATTATAATATTATTGATGACATAAGCGATACAATGCAAAGGGATGTTGATTGAAACACATTTCGTTTGCTAAATTATATATGGGGCCAATAGCGGGTCCAGGGGGGGGGGACCCGGCGCGCCCCCCCCCCCCCCCCAAAAAAAAAACAACAACGTCCGAACCATACATATAAGAGCGTATATAAAATGGTAAAAATGGATATATATGCTTAACGCTCAATGTGGTCAAAGACACACAACAACTTCAGTCAAACATTCCTGACCTAGCCCGCCCCCCCCCCCCCTACCATTTCTTACGTACACCGTAGTACCGGCGCCAAAGTTCATCGAAAACGATAAAATATAGACAATGGGTATATATACCTTTATTTGTGGATGATATCGTTATCTTTTCTAAATTCCTATATTATATAAACATGTCAGATGCAATACACCCGTGACCGTTGGCACAGGATACCACAAAAAAGACATTAATACTTTTCAAATAATTATGATTTAAAGTCAAAATTCAAGTCAAATCAATGACTTCCTTCGAGTATAAACAGCTCTGTCTCAATAAATAGTTAAGCTGGAAAAGAGACCATTACTATTAGGTAAATGAATAATACCAACATTCTCGATGCGTTTGTGTCTGAATGTACGGATTTTATATGTTTAAAGATGTTCATGATATATTTAACGATAAATGTCATATACAATTTAGTGGATAGGCACATCAAACAAGGGCAATTTACTGCAAAAACAGGTGTATGACATACAGATGAACCAACGTGTCTTTCGAACATATGGTGAAGTATTAATTTATTCAGTGAAACAAAGTGCATTTGGTGATGATGATGATGATGATGATCATGATCATGATGATGATGATGTCCTTAAATTTGATACGGATCTGTAGCTGATCACTGCAGAGCCACATACAACATAAAGGGGTTATAACTGCGCGATCAAAAGTTTACGCCCCCCCCCCCCCCAACCCGAAATCCTGGAACCGCCCCTGGGGGCATCACTAGGTACAGTTGTGACATAATTCTAATTAATAACTTCATCGACGAGAATAATATCTGTGTGATGTGCTACAAACCATCGAATTATCAAACGTGGCTATATATCTGTTAGTACACATCAGTAATTGGCCTTATAACACAGACAATCGAGCAATTTAAACCACTAACGTTATATATTATCTTATTAATATTCGGATTCAATATCTAGTATTTAAACATACCTGTGCCCGTGTTGACAATGCAAGGCTACTATCAAAATCTTTGATCTATAGCTGGTATATCCGGACCGTTTTAAAATAATTAATAATTAGAATAAATACGAACTACCTGTCAAAAATGGTAATAGCTTTTTAGTATTACTTTTTATATAGGCTATTACGCTATATATGTGCCGTCAGGAAAAAATTGCTCATATAAAAAGTATCTCAATGATTTCCGAGGGCTTACAAGTATAGTGCACCTATTAATATGTCTTCCCCCCCCCCCCCCTGGTGTGTGTATGTGTGTGTGTGGTGGGGGGGGGGGGGGGGAGCGGAGACTGACCCATGCGAAATTTGACTTATTTTATTTTTGGGGGTCTTATTCACCACCCTAGAGCCAAACATTGTTGTATGTGCGTGCTGATGGACTTGTTACATTGAACATTTGGTAAAGCTGCTTTAAATAATTATACAGTAGAGACATTTTGTCACTCCGTCATTACTCAGGTAAACAGATCTGCAGGCACATACAATTCCAATGTTGCGAACCCGACGTATTGATTAACAGAAGACACGATATTTCTCGCCGTTTCTATGACTACATGCGAAGTTGTGAATATAATAGATACCGGTTCATATAAATAAACACGTTGCCGAGCAAAATGGTTTTCGTAATAAAACGAAATTTTATCGCTTTATCGAACGGGAAGTACTTACCTATGACAAGTTGTAAACACGATAACGTAAACACACCTGTACTGTACTCAGGCTTGTAATTAATGAATCGGATTTTGTGAAAGGCTGGGAGACTTTTCGAGAGGGAATATTTGAACTACTACAACCAATGCGAATGAACAACACGCAGGGTAGTAGCTTTTATAATACAATCATGTTTTCAGAATATCTACAACGGGTTTTTGTGAAATGACAAATTAAACTTCAGTTACAACTTACAAGTTACATGTATCAGTAGCATATACATGTATCAGTATCATAATCATGCCATGTAAATTACACATATTAGTATTACAATATTAGTTTGTGGTATTGTGTTATGGCTTAACATAAGTTTTAGTGGTTTTTTCATTTTATATTTTTATCAACATCATATTTAAAATCATTTTTGTGCGTGCAAAACTGTTCAGAATCAACTGAGTAGCATTATATTATTTGAATAAGACTTGTAAGTCAACTAGTAATTAAAATGTTTCCAAATGGCAAACTAAATACTTTCCACTAAAATGCATTCTCTTACACTGACACTTTTATCTGTTTCTGTTTTAGTACATTAAAAGAACCCTTTTACAATCTGTATAATTGTATTCAACTGTATTTTAAATATGAAAAATTATAAATCCAGCATGAACTAAATACAAATATTTCTCAAAAATATTTCTCAGACAGTAGAACATGCGTATTTACCAAAAATGTATAATTATATTTACCGTAATTATATATATATTTTTTATATTCTGCATTTGAGAACAATGACCCTGTCATTGATCACTTTTTGATACAGCTACTCCTGGAAAAATACAGTAAGCATAATGACAGAATTTCAAATATTTTTTTTTACGATACAGTTTATAAAAAATGCTATGATTTTGTTTTTAGAAGAATGTCGTTTTATTCAAAAGCTTGTGTTTGTTAATATAAGTAAAAATTAAGCATATGGTATTTTTTCATAAGGCAATCATTTACCAGTGTATGTTTCTAAACCAGAAAACAGATTTTCGTATTTTTGAAAAATGTCATTTAATGTCTTAACTGCAAAAACTAAAGAAGTTGGAAGGGCCAAAAACAAATTATAGTATATAAAGAAAATTGCCTTCACCAGGCTTGAACCACGTGCGCCAGGATAAAAAATCTGTCGCTCTAACCACTTGGCTATTCTGACTGCCATTCATTCTAGGGAATATTTAACGCTATATTTGTGATACACATGTTATCCAAAATACCGCTGTGAAGCGTTACAAACGCTTCATAATTTTATCCATTTCAATGGATGATTTTACATAAAGGACACTATATTTCTAATATACTTCTTTGTCATTAGAGTTATTTCGCTTGTTTATATATGATGTATTTTTCTTTTTGGGATCTATGACAAAAAAAAAAAAAATTGTCAATTTGCCTATCTGTGAACATGTCCCTTTTAGACTAAGGGCCAGGTAGATAAAAAATATATGAATAATACATTAAACCTTTTCTGTTCAAATGTCAATGAAGTTTCAGAATTCTAAGCTGACACTAGGAAATTAAAATAGCCCATTTTTAGTTTGACTTTTGAAGAAAAGACAAGTTATTCTATTCGCCCCAGTATCTGTGTCGGCGTCTGTATCGGCGTCTGGGCTAGGTTAACGTTTTGGGGGTAAGCTGGTTTCTCAGGGATGGCTTGAGGAATTTTATTCAAACTTAAGTTATTCAAATGAACCCATAGGCCAATTTTGATAAATCTGGTTTCAAATTTCTAGAGGCAAACTCCCGAGTTCTAGTATTTTCCATAACCACCCATAACTAACCCCCCCTCCCCCCAAAAAAACTGGAAAAAATTTAACTTTTACCAAAAGAGTGATATAACTAGCACCATTGAATGTGTGAAAAACATTTTATGTAACCCACATTTGTGTTGGCCTTGATGCATTTTCACAATGTCTAAAAATAGCCTAAGCAACCAGTTTCTGATTTACCCAGTCCAAACAAACTGAGAACACAACTGAAGAACTGTGACAAACTGTTTTGTGTACCTGTCATGCTGTACATCACCAAACTTGTGCAGTCATTTCCATATAAATACCTGCGAAGCAGAAAAATGATAATAATTGCAGACAGTTTTTTGTCATTGACTGGGTGTGTTTTTTCTTATGGAAATGTTAAAATTTAATCATTTATTCAGGTTTCACAACAGGATTTTTTCAATTTAGGTACGGTATGTTGTTTTCAATTTAGGTACTGGTATGTTGTTTTGAAATATTAATATAAATTTATGTTAGATTGTATATATCACTGACTGATATCGTTGTTTTTATTTCAGGAATTTTAGATTTGGATTATATACAACATGTATTTCATTTTTGTTTACCAAATTTTGAAAATACTTTAGTAGGCCTGGCTGATAATTTCCTTTACCCAAAGTAGCTTATTTTATTGAAACAATGCTTATTGTGCAAAATATCTATTTTATTTTATAAAGAAAATGTTGTAGCCAAACAGATTTTTCTCTAGCCAAATATTCTAATTTGTAGCCACTGACTAATTTGGTGAACTGTAGTGTGAGGTGACTGCATTACATTTTTTAAAATAATAAAAATAAAATTAATAATGATAATAATAAAAAATGTAATAATTAGTATTAGTATAATTAGTATTATAAGTTTTTTTTTATTATTAGTGATATTGATATCAACTTTTATGACTCAATTTAACTTCAATTAACATAAACTGAAAACAGTTTTCAGGTACATTCGCAGCTTGTAGATTGCACTAGGAAGGTACATGTAACTCCATGAACAGTGTACATTGTCTGGATAATCAAATATGAAGACCAGATTATCAATTTCTCCGATGTCTACTGCTAATGATGCATTAATTAGTTATTGATTTGTCGCATAAGTGTTATGGATGGTGATACTAAAATTAACACTGACAGACCATCCATTGATCCGAAAGCACGGAATGGGGCTGTCAATGAAAACACGATGGAGTCCGGAACAGGCAATGGAACAATACCCGTACACCACAATGGGGACATTTTTTGTGTGGAAAGGGAAAGAAAGAACATGGGGGATGTGAAAAAAGACAACGATGGTGATTCTGGGGTCAGAGTCAGTTACACTGGCTCCAGTAAGCATACAGATAAAATGAACCTAAAGAATAGCAAGCAGTCCCTAAAGAAATATTTTAACATCAAAACGTCAGGTAAAGTCTCACCATTGGCTAATCTCTCGCCCACGTCCAATTCTAACAGGAGAAAGTCGGCATGGGAGAAAGCGCAGGAAAAATTCGAAGCTGAGGATAAGAAAAAACAGATCAAACAAAAGAACAAAGATATTGAGGAAGAGAATGTTCTAGAAAAGGAAAGCTGGTTCAATCAAAGAACAATTAAGCAGGTGTTTAAAACCAAAAGATTTAAGAGCCCAAAGTTGGAAGATTTATACCAAAGATATTTCTTCAAGCTTAACCAATACAATCTGTCCATTTTGGTAGCCTTACTTTGTGTGATAGCCATTGTATTTATTATATTTTACTATGTAAGTGGAGGTATGCTACCTGTGAGAGGGGTATGCCTCGTAATTATCGTGGCAATCTTCATATTTATTGAAATTCTTTGCAACCGAAGTACTTTTGACCAGTATCAAGCTCAGTTAGTGTGTTATGGCGTCACTGTAATTCAGGCCGGCTTCATTTCTGTGATAACTAGTGACACGCAGCCCCATTCCGCAACGGACAGCCTATGGTGTGCCGTGCTGTTTGTGTACTTGACATACACGTTCCTGCCTGTACGGATGAGAATCGCCGTCATTAGCGCTAATATTGTCACCATACTGCATATCATTATAACCGTGGCCAGAAATCATGACGATCATTTAGTCTGGAAACAGGTACGTTTTCTTTTATCTACAGTCAGTTTTTTACTAAAAACATACGATACTAGAACATATACAGTCAGAGAAATTTGGCAAAGAAAGCTTGAAGTTGAATTCTTATCTTATTACTTGAGAGCAAGAAAATTTGACGAGCCCGCTTATATAAAACTTACATTCTGAGCAAACCCGGTTCAAAATTTACCAGTGCACGGTTTACGGGCTTGTGATAATTTTGATCACTGCATAATTAGATAGGTTTAGCAACGTTGGTTTGCAAAACGTGGACAAAAATTATATTCAACATTTATCTGTAACATCTGGTTTGCCGATGCATATTTTTTTTTCAGCATAGCAGGGTTTTTTTAATGTCATATTTTTCGTCATGGCCTTTGTTTTCTTATTTAAATAGAAGAAACCCCTTTAAAGTTGTTAACTTTGAGTCAGATGGTAGTCATATGTTTATGATCAATATGCGCTCTCTGGTCTGTTGACAAAGGGCCGTCTTATCACATCTTATCATGCTAGTCCATGTATACATTCTTATCAGATCTCCAGAGGCTCTCTGCCACTTGGTTGGCATAATGACATCAATTGACCTGTCAGTTATAAAAGGTTAGATACCAGTAAATCCAATTCCTCATAGAGTCCCATTATGAAACGGCAAACTTACCAAGCATTTTTCTAGCCTTTCCATTATTTCAGATTGTGCAAGTCTGGTATCAATTTAAAGCTGAATCTATCCTCTTCCAAAAATAAAAAAGATGTCATGTTACTTCTTAGAAAATGCACCTCACCTGAATGCAGACACCTGTAGCAGACAGGGTTTGGGCAGTCAAATTTCCACAAAATCCCCATACCACAGTAAACACACCCAAAAAGTTCACCTTTCAAGTTAGCCTCCAATGAAATGAAACAAAATGTTGCAGACACACATTGGATATAAGAAATAACCACAAAAGGCATGTCAGAGATTGCTAAATGGCTTTTATACCAGAAGAGAAAGGGAACTCTTAATTTAATAGGCACTACTTTCGAATGGACCACTGAGGCATACACAATGATTTACTTGTATCTAACCCAAAATGCACAGAGGTTGTGTAATTTGACTGACACTATGATGTTTAGTAGAACACTTGTTTAAAGTGCTGCACTTGATTGTCTGATATTGTTAAAAGTATTGCCCTTTATTTTCTAAAGTATTCTCCTTGAAAATTTGTTCTTATCTTAATTACTGTAGATAGAACTTTAAAGTACAGCTATAATCATGTTTTAAAGTGTTAAATTTCACGAATGTAATTGAAATCAGATTGAACAACTTTAATGTGTCCTTAAACTTTGTCACGATTGAGTCTTGGAAACCATGCTTTTTTCCATGGATGCAAATATTTTGACTGATGATCTCATTTTCACCCTTTTAGAGTATCAAGGTCATTCGATAGAACTTGTTTTTATCTAAGAGTGTTATGGCCATTGTTTACAGTATTACACACATTGAATACCAGGGCTTTCATTAACTTTTGAAAACACAAAGTTTGAACTTCTTGGCCTCTGACTTGGAAGTTTTGCTCCTAATATTTGGACGTTTTGACAGTAGTGTGTGACATTCATACAATTTTCACAGCACAAATCACTACTCTTAGTATAGCTATTATTGTACTTCAGTGATGTTTTTAAATTCATGTTGTTGTTTTTCAGACCTATTGTAAACTTTAAATATAATTATAATCAGGGCTTGCACATAGGAAAAACTGTTCAAGTCCTCACTTCCAAGTGTTAGTTATTGGAGGTTTTAAGCATTCTTTTTGACTCTTTGATACTTCCATGGCTGCAATTTTGGAAATCCCGTGACAAAAACTGGGAGTAAATTACTCCCAAACTTCCATTAATGCAAGTCCTGGAATACATACTTTCTTGGACTTCATATTTTAACTCAATAAGCCATTCCAATTAATGATTGCCTGGTATGAAACAACTATTTTCAATGGCTTATACGTTAAGTTCCAAGAAAGGTTACGGCTGGACACAGTCAGTCATTTTTATACAGAATTATTATATAAAACATAAGCAAAAAAGTTTCAGTTAAATATTTAAGGTTACCATAACTTAATATGTTTTTTGTATATAAAACAAGAAGGAAGAAAGTTGGGAGTATTTTCCGATTCAACCTAATTATTCAGAACTTTGACTTAAGCGAGTTCAATGTCACAAAGTTCAATTGTATATTAAACAAATCCTGCCAATGTAATGTGAAAGTTAAATAGCATAGAAACCTAATTTTTGATAACTATGTAAGTTGATGTTGTTTTCCTCTTGCAGATCTTGTGCAATATTTGCCTGTTTGCGTGTGTGAACTTGGCGGGGCTGTTCACGCACTACCCTACGGAGGTAGCCCAGAGAAAGGCGTTCCTCGAGACGAGGCGTTGTATCGAGGCTCGACTGACCACCCAGCGGGAAAACCAGGAACAGGTAACTGCCGATTTACATTCATCAATCACTGATGCATTTCGTTCCTTTTATGCACATTCCGGTCCAAATAATTTGACATCATCGGTGGATTTTGTGCTACTTTTGTATAGGGCAGAATCGTATTTTTCTTGATTTAATATTTGACTTGATTAGACCGCATGCTCGAAGTTTTTGCTGTAACAAAGTTAAATGACTTTCTTTTGACAAATAAACAAATCTGTGAAGCCCTCTAAATTCGAATTGGCTTGTGACTGTTGTGCTGGGTTGTGGCACTATTTCCATGAGGTCATCATACACTTCTATATCACTTCTTCTTACAGATCACTTTACATTGTACTTTAATAAACCATCAAAAATGCCTAATAGTGTGACAGCCAATTAAAGTATGTAATATTTTCTCCAGGAGCGATTATTGCTGTCCGTTCTACCAAGACATATTGCTATGGAAATGAAGGCTGACATTGCTGGTAAACCCAAAGACACGATGTTCCACAAGATTTACATACAACGGCATGAGAACGTGAGGTGAGAGCAGTATTTCACTTCTCAGGCATTATATTCCAGAAACATCTTAAGTAAAATCTTATCTTTAGCCTTAAAATCTTTTAATTTTTCTAAAGCATTTGATTCCATGTTTACATGAAATTCTGCTTAGTGCTCACTAATTATCAACTTATTACTAACTACTCTACATAAATGTTATTGGGTTCACTAATGCATATGTAGTTTTCAAAATAGCACATGACAAAACTTGGAAATTAAGAAGAAACATTTTAAGTTTAACTTAAGATGTTTCTGGAATATGGCCTCTGATATTATTTTAGCTTTCATGATGTAGTGTTGTTATATGTATTACTCCTCAGCATCTAGGATACAGTTTTATGCATATTCATTCTCAGATGTTCTGTCTGGAGTGTTCCTCATCCATGCGTTTGGTGACACCAGGCCCCGTGTTCACAAAGGATCAATTACAGGATCAGGATCAGTCTTAGCTGATCTTGATTGTGTAGGTCAACTGAGCGGAATATCAAACATATTTTTTTTTCGGAATACCGGTAACTTTTCTTCTTGATAAAATCAAATAATTATTTGTATTTCTTTTATTAAATTATTCATATCAGACAGCAAATGTACGTTGCTAAGAGTTTAAAATCGTTTTAATAATATATATTTGACAAAAAAATTAAATTGATCCTGATTTTAGTGAACATCATTTTTGAGCCTGATCCTAAAATATCTGGTTCAAGTCCATCTTAAATCCGAAAATCAGGCTCAACTTGTTTTGTTAACACGGGGCCAGGCATTCAAAGCCTAGATGTTTATTTAATACAAATGATTAATCCAATAGATTTTCTTTTCAGAATGGTATTGTATGGTGAATCCTCAGTTGTTTATTTGAACCAGGTTTTATTTATTTGCCAGTGTTTATTTGTTTGTGTCTTAGCCAAATATAGACAGGAACCAAAAATTACCCAAAAATAGCAGTTTTGGAACTGTTGGGGTGTTTGTTATTACTCCAGAAATCATAAAAATATGTATACTTCCATGAAATGTCAAAAGTTTGAGTTTTATCTCCAAGTCCATGGGACAAACAGAACTTCAGCATTCTGAGATTTAAAGATTTATTATTTGATTATAGTGATTTATGTGTATTGCAAAATGATGAAACATTTAAAGCTGTAACATTTTCCATATGTTTGTTTTCTTGATAACAGAGCATAAACTGGTCACCTAGTCTATTGCTATCTAGTATTTTATGGGGCCTTGTGACATGGAGATGAAGTAAAACAAAATAGAAACTTAAAAATGCTAAACAATGTGCTACACCCTGTTTGTATGATGAGTTGGCTCATAACATTGATATTACTAATATGAAGTTCATAGTATCAGGGGCGTACCTGGGTCGAAATTGAGTATACGGCAGAGTAATTGTTTTAACTCTGTGGTGTGATTTTATGTAATGATTCTAAACCAATATTGGATAACCTTAATACAAAGTGTAATTCAAAACTAATAACATTTATTTCTTTCAGATTGAAGGATACAATGATTTTAATACATTAGGTCCAATTGTACGAAAATTTGACCTCGGTTTTTTATATTTGGCCTAATATGTTGTCACCTTCAACTACAATGTATGATTTCCAATTTATACGCACATGTATACCAAGTAATGAAAAAACTTCAGTTAACATTTACAGTACAATATAAGATTTTAAGTTAAGTCTTTCAATTATTGCATTGGATAGTACGTTGATTTGAGACTGTGAAGTTGTGAACACTGAGATTTTGTGAGGCTCTCAATATATTGAAATTGATCCAATATGATTCAGTGATAATGTGGAAAACAACATGACATGATCGATAACTCTAATTAACATGGTGTTAGTAAACAAATATTGGATTTTGTATATGTATGTCCTCGTGTACGTTGTTAACCTTGACATCTTCATTTGTACATGTGAAATGATTGTAGGTTATTTTATGTATTTTGACATTGCTGCTTATTTTGTACTTTGTCACGTTTTTGAGTTTGCGTTAATTGTTGCCACAAATGTCATAGCAATATAACATGAACAAATGTTTGTTGACATCAATTTGGGTACTCTTGGGTACATTTTCTGTTGTCTTGACAACCATTCTGTACAATGACATCTACAAAGGCAATTTACATTTGAATCACTAGAAAGGTTTGACTCTGCATGCACAGCATTATAATAATATTTTGCTGTTTTTGTGCTTGTGTTATAAAATCTTGTTTTTCGGTCAAAAGATATTAAGGTTGACCTTTGACTTTGTTTTTATGCATATTTGTATACCTTTATACTCATGGGCATATTGCCTACTTTATTATTCAATATACTGTAACTGTTTAAAACATATAACGCCAGTCTTTTATGAGTACAGAGAACTTTGAACAAAACGTTTATTTTGTAAATTCAAATGCAAATGACAACTTCTACATACAGGGAAATGACTCGTGAACTTTAAAGGTTACACACAACCAATAACATTATGGCATAAATGTATTACATTAATATTGTTATAAAAAAATTTGTATGAAATGTTGAGATGTTCACTTATTCCTCCACCAAAAATAGAACACACTAAAGCATCAAGGCGACATTCTCAGTCTTCGAAATAACCCACTTGCCCGAAGCCCAGGACAAGTAAAATTGTAATTGGGCAAGTTAAAAATTTGAACTGTCTGCCCAAAAGGGCAAGTATAAAAAGGATGCAAAATTATTAAATTAAAAGATTCATTTACCAAAAATACAACGTCTCGAATTTTGTTCTCTAAATATATTATAATCAGTTGATTTTCTTTCCAAACAGAATTTCATCACTATCATTTGAACTGTTATAGGTAATGTCTATATTTTATTTCCACTGTTCGGACTAGTTCAGGTGGATTCGGGAAAGTTGAAATTGTTTGGGCTATGCCCGAATGGGTAAGTCTTTCCAAAAACTATTGTGAAGACTGCATTCTATGTTTTGGCCTATTCTCTATACAGTGCCATTGTGAATATCTATTTATAGGCCTTTCACTTTCATTTTCAAATAAATCCAATCAATAAAAATTCAGTTATTTAATTTTTGTCTAGGTATAAAAATGGCAAATTTAAATGTTCTAAACTATTTTCTTTAAATTTAGTACATGTTATAATAACATGAAGGGCCTTTAAGAAGACATCATCAGTATCACATTTTCCACTATCCACATGCCTCACTGACTAAGCAGGATGGTTCACACTAGGTGCCTACCTCCAGTATTAAAGGGACAGTTTCACAGATCTTGGCTATACAAAAATTATTTTGTATAAAACTGACTTTTTCCTGTTCTATAATACATTTATTGTTCGTATTTGTTTCTTGGTTTGAAAAGCACATTGCTTTTGCTAAGTTAAACGTTGTCGAATATCTGTTATATCTGTTATTTTTTTAGAACATGTTGCTACCTGGTAGACACACACTTGTAACTTTTTATTAAAAAAAGGCATAATAAATATCAAAATAATTATGTTATGTGACCAAAACAGCAAAGCAGACAAAAAGCTTTGATAGATTTACAAATTCTTGTCTTGAAAGTCCAGTTTTAGAGAAAAAAAATTTCAACCCAAAACTGTCAAACCATCCCTTTAACTACTGAGATTGATCGGAAAGTAAACAACGACAGGCCTGTTTTTAATTTATTAGCCAATGTTTGCTCAGTAATCCTGGGATGACAAACTCAACAAGGAAACGACTCGGCAGTTGACTCCTTGTTTCAGGAAATGACAACGAAGCCAGTGAGTGGATATGAGAAATCGTGTTGTTCTCATTCTCTCCCCACCGTGGCCTTGTGGATTCCTCGGGAAGCACTTAACTGCAGGCTATATGGGTTGCTATAATGCCGGCCAAACTGGTTGAATTGAATCTTTGCGCAGTTCTGCATTATTTAATGCATAAAAAAAAAGGTACATGTTGATAACAATTAATAAGAAAATATAAGTTATAGATACTTAATGTCTAATTAATAAAAATATATTGAAATGATGTTATTACTAAAATCTGGTTTAATTAGACGTGATCATAAAAAGTATCAATGCATTTAATTTAAACACTTATCATGCCTACACTAACCACAAAACTGGACATGTACAAAAGTTGGAGTCTAGCCGAAATACGTTCAGACGGACCGTTCAGTCTACTGTCGTAATGGGAACACTGGCCCGCATTTAAATATTTCAGGATTTTCTCTGTGGACCATCTGTAAGCTGTGATGGGCTGGGACATCTGCTGCTTTAAGCTTTTCATACATGATACAATATGGTTATTGAAAGTAGAAAAGATACTGTGTACATGTAACTAAATTACTATCTTTTAATTGGGATTATTTTACTTTAGAAGCATTTACGAATTTGTTAAAGTGTCTAATAGGATTTTTAGCTTATCTGATTATTTTGAAAAAAAAGACCTATAATTGTCACTTGAGTCAGGGTTCTCTTTCTGGTTTGGGGGATTCCACCCTCAGCCCTCAGATTGGGGAATTTTGGCGTCATTTTATAATAATGGGGAAATTGAAAAAACATTATCCTTTTAAAAGTCTGTTCCTTTTAATGAACCATTCTAGATATATCATATCCTGCTGTTCATATAATTGAAGTCAGTGTTACAAAGTTAACGCCATATTTGTTGATGTACTTATGCTCTTAGGTACGTGGATTCTCTTAATTTAATAGTAATCATTAGCAACTAGTATTAAAATCAACACAAGCGTATACGGTTGTCAGGTACATAAGTTTCCTCTTACAAAGTAGATGAAATGGATAAGTTATTAATTAATATCACATATGTGACAGCCGTGTGTATATTTCTGGAACAGATCTTTAAATCTCTAGTTATTACTTATTTTTCATGATAATTTTTTTTTCCTTTCATTATGGCGTTCAGTGCAGAAATATTTATCCCTGGACAATGGTTCAATCATAGTGAAATATATTAATTTAAAGCAGCAGTCCAGAAATATGTAATAAAAATAAATCTTTGCAGAAATTGTTTCTAATGAACATCTTACCCATCAAAATAAAAAAAAAACGCATTGAAATCGATATAGTAATAACGTTTTGTAACTTTTTATCATATAGACTCTGTATGCGATAGCTGGTGATGCTTATGTATTAAATCAGCATGTACATTAGTGTGTATACCGTTCGTACCAAGCGTTTTTCAACATAGACATTATATAATGCCTTTCGTAAATAAGAAACTGTTTTCAGTCGAGTAAACGTAATTAACGTTCATTAGAACTAATGCCAATTTAAGATGTATTGAATTATATTCTCTGGACTGTGGCTTTAATAGTAATAAATGCTTCTCAAAGATGTTAAACATCTAATATAGCAAAATGTAACAAGTACATTAATTTTGGAGCACAGCCTGAAGGGGTTAGTTGTTGTTGTTTTTGGGGGGAGTGTGGAGGAAAGGGGGGAGGGCAAGTTTGGCACCTAGTTAGCCTTTTAAAACACTGATAATATTATAGAGAATTGTAATAATGGCCCCGCTTACTAGACATGGCCTTGATACTCTGTTAAGTTTCAGTTTAACTTGTGTCGTTTGTGTGCATATTAATCTAAGTTTCTTTTTCAGTGCTATTCATTTATTGACAGCTGTCAAAGTTGTGTAATATTTATGATTCATATATTCTTACTTTTTTTATAAGAGTCTTTCTGCCCTTGTTTCAGCATCATGTTTGCGGACATGTGAGCATTTATGCAGATTTCCTTGATGTGCAATATTCAAACATTTTTACTTGTCTGCCCTTGTTTCAGCATCGTGTTTGCGGACATGTGCGGGTTCACGCAGCTGTCCTCGCAGTGTACGGCCCAGGAGCTTGTGCAGCTACTCAATGAGATCTTCGCTCGATTCGACTGTTTGGCTGCCGACAATCACTGTCTTAGGTATATGCCTTGGATTTATTTACTGGCCATCTTTTATTAGGCCAAAAAAATTGATTGTGTATTTCGGGTACGGTTTCAAAAAAGGTAGGGTCGGGATTAATTTTTTTTTTACGTTTTTTTAAAGACACATTTTGGTGAAACAAGACATTGAAAATTGTCTAAAGACATTGAAAATTGTCTAAAATCGGACGAATAAGGATTCATGGAAAACAATCGTTGCTAAAAACTTTAGGGTCCGGGGGTTTTTGCTAGGTAGGGTCGGGTTGCCCGAAACACACAATTTTTGGGGGGCCTTTTTCTGTTTGTCTGGTAGTAAGCAACTTCACACAAAAATTTATCAAAGAATTTGGATGACATTATTTGGCAATGTTGTGAATGGGCCAATCAATGAACAAATGTTTTGATTTGGGTTGTGATTCAGATCACTGTCTGGATCAAGGAAATTGTTTCAAAGATTCTTTTATTATAGAGAGACCAAGCAAATTGTCACATGATGTTGTATAGCTCATTCATTACACAACACATTGGCTGAATGAGTTTCCTTGGCAGAGGTCTAACTCTCCCAGTGCTTTCTTATTTCATCATTTCAATCCTGTTGTAAATTGCTCTGAACTTGCATTTGACTGACACTGTTTTTGCCAATTTCACACATAAGAACAAACTGCCACTGTGAAACCTCAGGAATTAGTTAAACTGGGGAAAGTAATTGACAAAGGGGATACCACCATATTGAATAATGCAGATAAAGATATAATTCTTGTGCACTGTGCATTCTTATGCATAAATTGAACTGTAATTGCAGAAAATGTTGTCAGTTCATGTTAGAATCGAAACAATTTTTGCATTTTCGTTGTTTATTTCCTAATAAACACTGATTTGTTCTTCTGATGCTGCTAACACCCTCGTGGTTTAATTCATAGGAATCAGAACTCCATATTGTTGTTTATTAAACAATAAACAACTCTAAATCAAAAATTATTTCATAACTATACTACATGTACATTTTTGCATTGAGTCGGGACTCAATTTCCTAAATATTACATTAGCCCTTGTTGTCTTATAGGAGGCATGTACAATTTATGCACATGCATTAAGCCCGATTTTCCCACGACACACCTCATATTAGGATTAATTTAGGACCTCACAGTCTTTATAACATGTGACAGTCTTAATAGCCATTTCATATTGGCAGTATAGACAAAATGTGTACTTTAGTTGATATTTGTTGTAAATGTAAAACCTTGTTCTTCTAAAACCTGTTGTTGTTGTTGTTGTTTTACATTATTGTTATTTGTTTGTGTTCTCATGGTTGATCGGTGGTGGGGAAAGTTGACATTTAGGTGAACATTCTTTTACGTGTGTTCTCTTAATGCTTTTAAATGTCTCCTTATGTTACATTTGTCTGTATCGAGTATAAATATTACCCATAACTCAGCTAATGGATGTTTTTCGTTTTCTGATTGATTTTTCTCTACAGTAAACATCTATCTTCTCATTTTATGAGTTCAACTTCCTTAGGCACTCATTAGCTTAATAAACTTTACAAGATTTTATGTATATAATAACTGCTTTTATCCATTACAGATCAGTTGCTTATTAAGTTACCACTGAACTTTCATTCAGAAAAGATTGTTAATTGACATTTATTTCGATAAATACCATGTACGAGATGATTCATATAATTAAACCGGTAATTCATCCTCCTGAACTATCAACAACTGCTGGTATATATATATGAGGCATGTTGTGGGAAAATCAGGCTTAATTCACGTGCGTAAAGTGTTGTCTCGGATCAGCCTGTGCAGTCCGCACAGGCTAATGGGACTGCATATGCTAATCTGGGACGACACTTTCCGCCTACAGTGGATTTATGTTTAGAAGAGACATTCTTGAAACAGAAAATACCAGGCCAGATTAGCCTGTGCGGACACTACGCACATGCATTAAGCCGATTTTCCCACGATACGCCTCATATACCAGTATATATAAGGAGCATCTAACAGCATTGCTTTATGCCTGGGGAGCATAAATTGCATGGTGAAAAAAGGAGTATAAAAAGATGTAGAACATTGTGTTGTCTTTTCTTCTGTATTCTAAGAAATAGAGTATGTTGATTGATTTCGGTGTAAGATTGTATTATATTTCACAAATGTTCATACAAAATTAATTTTCACAAGTGGCACAGCCACGGGTGAAAATATTTTCTATGACCATTAGTGAAGTAAAATATGATCTTACACCAAAATTAAGGAATTTTATTTTTATTTTATGCTTTTTTTTCAACAGTTTTATTACATTTAAAATGGGTTAGTAGCTGTAAATAATTTCCAGGGACTCATAACATCATGACGTCAAAGTAATGACGTCATTTCACAATAGACCGATCCGGGATTTGCCACGGATAGTTTAAACCCTCCTCTGCTATTGTAAAAGGATTAATTTCCATTCATCGAAAATCACAAACAGTACCACATGCTCATTTGAATATCACAAACATTATGCGCATGCTCGTTTGTATGAAATAGTTCAACCATTAAACATGTGATATCCAAGTGCGATGATTGGATAATATTGCAGACTAATTTGAATATGATTGACATTTGTGGATGCGTCTATTGTGAGTCAGGCAATCCATTCATTTACATGTTAAATTGTGAACCAGTATTAATCAGTGAAAAGTACCAGAGTGGTAATTTTTACTATTTAAAAACAGTGAATTGCCAATTTTACTTCACTTATATTTTCCTATTGATCACTGGAAAGCATAAAATAAATTTGTATCATACTTACCCGCAGCTTTATTTGAAGGTTGTTATGAACTTAATGATAGGTCTGGTCCTGGGCTTGTATTCCAGAAACATCTTAAGTGAAATCTTATCCTTAGCCTTAAAATCGTCATTTTTCTTAAGCATTTTATTCCACGTATGCATGAAATTCTGCCAGTTGTATACTAATTATCAACTTATTATTAACTACTACAGTGTTTTTTTTTCACCGTAAGGGGAAAGGTGGCGGGGCCTTTCAGATGGGGAATTTTACGGCAAAATACGGGAAATTTTTTTTTTTAGAAAAGCATTATTACATGTTTATATTCTACTTTGTTATAAAACATTAACCAATAGCTTGGCTACAAATGATTACTTAGATTATGCACTTACTTGGTTTGATGAAAAATAGCTGGGATTGTTTATGAAAATGCATCTATCTTAGTCATTTTTTGTCCGATTTTGGTCATTAAAAAAAAAATTAAGGTTATATTCTGAGGGGAATTTTAATGCAAATATAGGGGAAAAATATATACTTTTTTAGCAGGGGAATGGGGCCGAAATTCGGCCCAAAATTGGCCCTAAAAAAACACTGTACTATTTACTTAACTGTAATTGGATTCATTAATTTATATCTAGTTTAAAAAATATTACCTTACAAAAATTGGAACTTAAGTCAAAATATTTTAAGACAAACTTAAGATGTTTCTGGAATATGGCCCCAGGGCTCATATTCACCAACCGAGTCTTAAGACTTAAGAATAAAGAATATTCTTAACATTGTTCTGTTCTAAAAAGGCTGTTAATTTGAATATTACTTGATATCCACCAACACTAATTTTACCATTTCTTATTAATGTCATAAGCACCATTTGTTTGTTTTGTTGGGGTTTTTCGCCGTTTTTAACGGTATTTCAATCATATCATGGTGGTCAGTTAACCTACTCACACTTTTCCTGGGCAAGCTTAGCCGATCTAAGCGGTTTACCAGTACTAAGTGCACATACCTATGCCAGAAACTGACAACTGCCCTACTTGAATCAGAGGTAGGGGGAGGATGGCCATAGAAATAATTTCATGACCAATCCCCACACAAGTTATGTGGCCGGGCTGGGGTTCGAACTCACGATCCCCGGATTGACAGTCTAGCGCTCTACCAACTGAGCTAGCCAGACCTGGCTAAAGCAACATTTGTACCCTGTATATTTGCAAATGCACAAGTATTATTTCTTGAGTCTAGGTCTATTCTTTATTCTTAAATCTAAGAATGGGTTGGTGAATACGGACCCAGGTTTCTCAAACATTCTTAAGTATGTTATAACAAGATTAGCTTGAGCTCACTATCTTCATATTGCAATCAAGTACGCAGTTATAATATTCTAAACACATATTACACTTGGTGTGAAAATTGTATGTCATGTTATCATAATAAATAATATTTTGTGTAGTGGCATTATTTTTAAAATAATAATTTTAATTAATGAAACTAGCCTGTTGTTCTTCAAAAAATTAAAGAAATTGGACCAAGTTTAAATTCCTAACTAAGTTTATTGCAAGTGTATGAGTTCCCTATCCAGGGTTTCCAGCAGGATTTCTTGAATGCATGTCGGCATCCCGGACACCACCACCTGCTACAAAAATCGGCTCGACCCCTCCCACTCCCCACGTCTTCGAAATCGGACGCATCGCCCGACCCCAGCTCCCCGAAATAGTCTTCAACGCTTGACCCCCACATCCCGGAAATTGGCTGAACCGCTCAAATCAAACTCCCCAAATTCGTCTGCATCGCGCGAACCCACCTTTCAGAAATGGGCTACGCAACGTTCGAAATCCCGGCGGCAATCTAATAGGCAGTATCACTTTAACTACTGCCCTTTATCGCTTAAACTACCTAGCCTGTTGCTCGACCAGCACCTCTCTTTGAAGTATATTAAATTTGGGAATTCTTACTTTTATAAAATTGAAAATATAAAAAAAAATTATCCTACTAAAATCGCAACTACCGCGGTTTTCTTAATTGAATAAAAACGTGTTGACCTAACTCTTTTGGAGGTAGTGTACATCAAAATAATAGGCTGCATTTTTTTTGGAATTAATTTTCAATCATACATGGTATTCAGATTCGATGAAAAGCCTAGCTTTTTGCCGCCTTGAAATTCTGTGAATTAAAATCAGTTATACAACATGCGGACATATCAATATTGTTTTTAAATACTTGAATATGCGGTTTCTAATCTACATAAAATACAGGCATGTAAAAAGCATTTTTTGCTACTAAAGCTTTCGAAAATTGCCATGCAGAAGGTCACGGATGCCTCATGAAAAACGTGCATGTACTGGTCACAACGCATGTCAGATCATTTTGAACACATGCTTTTGTATGAAAAGAACGTATAATTTTACCAAAAGATGTTGATAAATTCTAAAAGTTGTGTACTGACGTGACGTCATTTCATGTTGCCGATGTCATTTCACCAAAATAACGTCATGCAATTGGTCAGTCAAAGAATATTTTAGCCAATGAAAATGCTCAAAATGTTATCTTACACATGTGTAAGATAAAAATATTCGTAATGGTTGTATTACATGGAAAACAAGGTATAACATGTAATAAAACAGTGACCACAATACAGTGTGTGTCGCAAAGTGTTTTTATCACATAATAAGTCAAATCATCTGCAACATCAACAACTTATAATGGTAACAATAATTTTAGTAAACATGAAAAAAACAGACGCAAAAACAACAAATAATAGCATGTAACAGCAATAAATTGTCATGAGCACAGTTTAAAAAATAACATCAAACAAATTAATGAGTATGAACTGGATATATTAAATCACGTTCTTGCACTGAGAATATACTATCGTTCTCTAAATGAATCTCTTACAAACAAAATTTATTATATTAATTCCATTCAGTTATTCCATTCCTTGTTTTCTCCCCTTATTCAATGATGACTCTGATATTTCAGGATCAAGATCCTTGGTGACTGCTACTACTGTGTTTGCGGGCTACCAGAGGCTCGGACCGACCACGCTCAGTGCTGCATTGACATGGGGCTCGACATGATAGAGGCCATCTCGTGAGTACATGACTGACTTCACTGCACAGAAATCACCAGCAAATATAATGATTAAAACTAGCAGAGAATAAACGAGGAAATACAGGCCCTATGACAAATTACAAGAGTTGAATGCTAAACTAGTGTATCTGATATAGAAATGCTAAGGACATACACCAGTTTTACATTCAACCCTCTAAAAAAAGACTCAGTCTAAAATTTAGTCTCAACCTAAAATATTGGTCAATGAAATCGGTTGTTGCATTCTGCCGTTTGAATGTCATTGGTCAGCAGTTTAAGTTAAGACATAAGACTTGAAAACTTTCGTAGTCATGGCCCCTTATGAAGATTATATGCTTGGTGTCATCATCCCTGTGTGCGACTGTGACTGAGAATGGGAAATTTCTCATACATTTGTTCTAGTTCTAATATAGGTAATGTCAAGGAACTTGATGTTCAGGGGTTGTATTCCAGAAACATCTTAAGTGAAATCTTATCCTTAGCCTTAAAATTGTCATTTTTCTTGATCATTTTATTCCATGCAAAATGAAATTCTGCTAAATGTTCACCTATAAGCTTATTATGAACTACTATTTACTTAACTGTAATTGGATTCATTAATTTATGTGTAGATTTTAAAATATTACCTTACAAAAATTGTAACTTAAGTGAAAATATTTTATGATAAACTGAAGATGTTTCTGGAATATGGCCCCAGGCCCATAGATTGGCCAAGATTGTTGTGCATCATAGTCATGACGCCCCAGGCCCATAGATTGGCCAAGATTGTTGTGCATCATAGTCATGACGCCCCAGGCCCATAGATTGGCCAAGATTGTTCTCACCAGGCCCATAGATTGGCTAAGATTGTTCTCACCAGGCCCATAGATTAGCCCAGATTGTTGTACATCATAGTCACGCTGCACCAGGCCCATAGATTGGTTAAGATTGTTGTACATCATAGTCACGTCTCACCAGGCCCATAGATTGGCCAAGATTGTTCTCACCAGGCCCATAGATTGGCCAAGATTGTTCTCACCAGGCCCATAGATTAGCCCAGATTGTTGTACATCATAGTCACGCTGCACCAGGGCCATAGATTGGCTACGATTGTTGTGCATCATAGTCACGTCTCACCAGGCCCATAGATTGGCTAAGATTGTTGTGCATCATAGTCACGTCTCACCAGGCCCATAGATTGGCTAAGATTGTTGTACATCATAGTCACGTCTCACCAGGCCCATAGATTGGCTAAGATTGTTGTACATCATAGTCACATCTCACCAGGCCCATAGATTGGCTAAGATTGTTGTACATCATAGTCACGTCTCACCAGGCCCATAGATTGGCTAAGATTGTTGTACATCATAGTCACGTCTCACCAGGGCCATAGATTGGCTAAGATTGTTCTCACCAGGCCCATAGATTGGCTAAGATTGTTGTGCATCATAGTCACGTCTCACCAGGCCCATAGATTGGCTAAGATTGTTCTCACCAGGCCCATAGATTAGCCCAGATTGTTTTACATCATAGTCACGCTGCACCAGGCCCATAGATTGGCTAAGATTGTTGTGCATCATAGTCACGTCTCACCAGGCCCATAGATTGGCTAAGATTGTTGTACATCATAGTCACGTCTCACCAGGCCCATAGATTGGCTAAGATTGTTGTGCATCATAGTCACGCTGCACCAGGCCCATAGATTGGCTAAGATTGTTGTGCATCATAGTCACGTCTCACCAGGCCCCTAGATTGGCCAAGATTGTTGTGCATCATAGTCACGTCTCACCGGGGCCATAGATTGGCTAAGATTGTTGTGCATCATAGTCACGTCTCACCAGGGCCATATATTGGCCAAGATTGTTGTGCATCATAGTCACGTCTCACCAGGGCCATAGATTGGCTAAGATTGTTGTGCATCATAGTCACGTCTCACCAGGGCTATAGATTGGCCAAGATTGTTGTGCATCATAGTCACGTCTCACCAGGGCCATAGATTGGCTAAGATTGTTGTGCATCATAGTCACGTCTCACCAGGGCCATAGATTGGCTAAGATTGTTGTGCATCATAGTCACGTCTCACCAGGGCCATAGATTGGCTAAGATTGTTGTGCATCATAGTCACGTCTCACCAGGGCCATAGATTGGCTAAGATTGTTGTGCATCATAGTCACGTCTCACCAGGGCCATAGATTGGCTAAGATTGTTGTGCATCATAGTCACGTCTCACCAGGGCCATATATTGGCTAAGATTGTTGTGCATCATAGTCACGTCTCACCAGGGCCATAGATTGGCTAAGATTGTTGTACATCATAGTCATGTCTCACCAGGGCCATAGATTGGCTAAGATTGTTGTACATCATAGTCACGTCTCACCAGGGCCATAGATTGGCCAAGATTGTTGTACATCATAGTCACGTCTCACCAGGGCCATAGATTGGCTAAGGTTGTTGTACATCATAGTCACGTCTCACCAGGGCCATAGATTGGCTAAGATTGTTGTGCATCATAGTCACGTCTCACCAGGCCCATAGACTGGCTAAGATTGTTGTGCATCATAGTCATGTCGCACCAGGCCCATAGATTGGCCAAGATTGTTGTGCATCATAGTCACGTCTCACCAGGGCCATAGATTGGCTAAGATTGTTGTGCATCATAGTCACGTCTCACCAGGCCCATAGATTGGCTAAGATTGTTGTACATCATAGTCACGCTGCACCAGGCCCATAGATTGGCTAAGATTGTTGTGCATTATAGTCACGCCGCACCAGGCCCATAGATTGGCTAAGATTGTTGTGCATCATTGTCACGCCGCACCAGGCCCATAGATTGGCCAAGATTGTTGTGCATCATAGTCACGCTGCACCAGGCCCATAGATTGGCCAAGATTGTTGTGCATCATAGTCACGCCGTCCCAGGCCCATAGATTGGCCAAGATTGTTGTGCATCATAGTCACATCTCACCAGGCCCATAGATTGGCTAAGGTTGTTGTGCATCATAGTCACGCCACACCAGACCCATAGATTGGCCAAGATTGTTGTGCATCATAGTCACGCTGCACCAGGCCCATAGATTGGCCCAGATTGCTGTGCATCATAGTCACGCTGCACCAGGCCCATATATTGGCCAAGATTGTTGTGCATCATAGTCACGCTGCACCAGGCCCATAGATTGGCCCAGATTGCTGTGCATCATAGTCACGCTGCACCAGGCCCATATATTGGCCAAGATTGTTGTGCATCATAGTCACGCTGCACCAGGCCCATAGATTTGCCAAGATTGTTGTGCATCATAGTCACGCTGCACCAGGCCCATAGATTGGCTAAGATTGTTGTGCATCATAGTCATGTCTCACCAGGCCCATAGATTGGCTAAGATTGTTGTGCATCATAGTCACATCTCACCAGGCCCATAGATTGGCTAAGATTGTTGTGCATCATAGTCATGTCGCACCAGGCCCATAGATTGGCCAAGATTGTTGTGCATCATAGTCACGTCTCACCAGGGCCATAGATTGACTAAGATTGTTGTGCATCATAGTCACGTCTCACCAGGCCCATAGATTGGCTAAGATTGTTGTACATCATAGTCACGCTGCACCAGGCCCATAGATTGGCTAAGATTGTTGTGCATTATAGTCACGCCGCACCAGGCCCATAGATTGGCTAAGATTGTTGTGCATCATAGTCACGTCTCACCAGGGCCATAGATTGGCCAAGATTGTTGTGCATCATAGTCACGCTGCACCAGGCCCATAGATTGGCCAAGATTGTTGTGCATCATAGTCACGCCGCCCCAGGCCGATAGATTGGCCAAGATTGTTGTGCATCATAGTCACATCTCACCAGGCCCATAGATTGGCTAAGGTTGTTGTGCATCATAGTCACGCCGCACCAGGCCCATAGATTGGCCAAGATTGTTGTGCATCATAGTCACGCTGCACCAGGCCCATAGATTGGCCAAGATTGCTGTGCATCATAGTCACACTGCACCAGGCCCATTTATTGGCCAAGATTGTTGTGCATCATAGTCACGCTGCACCAGGCCCATAGATTGGCCAAGATTGTTGTGCATCATAGTCACGCCGCACCAGGCCCATAGATTGGCTAAGATTGTTGTGCATCATAGTCACGCTGCACCAGGCCCATAGATTGGCTAAGATTGTTGTGCATCATAGTCACGTCTCACCAGGCCCATAGATTGGCTAAGATTGTTGTGCATCATAGTCACATCTCACCAGGTCCATAGATTGGCCCAGATTGTTGTGCATCATAGTCACGTCTTACCAGGCCCATAGATTGGCCAGGATTGTTGTGCATCATAGTCACATCTCACCAGGCCCATAGATTGGCTAAGATTGTTGTGCATCATAGTCACGTCTCACCAGGCCCATAGATTGGCTAAGATTGTTGTGCATCATAGTCACACCGCACCACGCCCATAGATTGGCCAAGATTGTTGTGCATCATAGTCACGTCTCACCAGGCCCATAGATTGGCTAAGATTGTTGTACATCATAGTCACGTCTCACCAGGCCCATAGATTGGCTAAGATTGTTGTACATCATAGTCATGTCTCACCAGGCCCATAGATTGGCTAAGATTGTTGTGCATCATAGTCACATCTCACCAGGCCCATAGATTGGCTAAGATTGTTGTGCATCATAGTCATGTCGCACCAGGCCCATAGATTTGCCAAGATTGTTGTGCATCATAGTCACGCTGCACCAGGCCCATAGATTGGCTAAGATTGTTGTGCATCATAGTCACGTCTCACCAGGCCCATAGATTGGCTAAGATTGTTGTGCATCATAGTCACATCTCACCAGGCCCATAGATTGGCTAAGATTGTTGTGCATCATAGTCATGTCGCACCAGGCCCATAGATTGGCCAAGATTGTTGTGCATCATAGTCACGTCTCACCAGGGCCATAGATTGACTAAGATTGTTGTGCATCATAGTCACGTCTCACCAGGCCCATAGATTGGCTAAGATTGTTGTACATCATAGTCACGCTGCACCAGGCCCATAGATTGGCTAAGATTGTTGTGCATTATAGTCACGCCGCACCAGGCCCATAGATTGGCTAAGATTGTTGTGCATCATAGTCACGTCTCACCAGGGCCATAGATTGGCCAAGATTGTTGTGCATCATAGTCACGCTGCACCAGGCCCATAGATTGGCCAAGATTGTTGTGCATCATAGTCACGCCGCCCCAGGCCGATAGATTGGCCAAGATTGTTGTGCATCATAGTCACATCTCACCAGGCCCATAGATTGGCTAAGGTTGTTGTGCATCATAGTCACGCCGCACCAGGCCCATAGATTGGCCAAGATTGTTGTGCATCATAGTCACGCTGCACCAGGCCCATAGATTGGCCAAGATTGCTGTGCATCATAGTCACACTGCACCAGGCCCATTTATTGGCCAAGATTGTTGTGCATCATAGTCACGCTGCACCAGGCCCATAGATTGGCCAAGATTGTTGTGCATCATAGTCACGCCGCACCAGGCCCATAGATTGGCTAAGATTGTTGTGCATCATAGTCACGCTGCACCAGGCCCATAGATTGGCTAAGATTGTTGTGCATCATAGTCACGTCTCACCAGGCCCATAGATTGGCTAAGATTGTTGTGCATCATAGTCACATCTCACCAGGTCCATAGATTGGCCCAGATTGTTGTGCATCATAGTCACGTCTTACCAGGCCCATAGATTGGCCAGGATTGTTGTGCATCATAGTCACATCTCACCAGGCCCATAGATTGGCTAAGATTGTTGTGCATCATAGTCACGTCTCACCAGGCCCATAGATTGGCTAAGATTGTTGTGCATCATAGTCACACCGCACCACGCCCATAGATTGGCCAAGATTGTTGTGCATCATAGTCACGTCTCACCAGGCCCATAGATTGGCTAAGATTGTTGTACATCATAGTCACGTCTCACCAGGCCCATAGATTGGCTAAGATTGTTGTACATCATAGTCATGTCTCACCAGGCCCATAGATTGGCTAAGATTGTTGTACATCATAGTCACGTCTCACCAGGCCCATAGATTGGCTAAGATTGTTGTGCATCATAGTCACGTCTCACCAGGCCCATAGATTGGCTAAGATTGTTGTACATCATAGTCACGCTGCACCAGGGCCATAGATTGGCTAAGATTGTTGTGCATCATAGTCACGCCACACCAGGCCCATAGATTGGCCCAGATTGTTGTACATCATAGTCACGTCTCACCATCGCCCATAGATTGGCCAAGATTGTTGTGCATCATAGTCACGTCTCACCAGGCCCATAGATTGGCCAAGATTGTTGTACATCATAGTCACGCTGCACCAGGCCCATAGATTGGCCAAGATTGTTGTGCATCATAGTCACGCTGCACCAGGCCCATAGATTGGCCAAGATTGTTGTGCATCATAGTCACGTCTCACCAGGCCCATAGATTGGCTAAGATTGTTGTGCATCATAGTCACGCCGCCCCAGGCCCATAGATTGGCTAAGATTGTTGTGCATCATAGTCACGCTGCACCAGGCCCATAGAGTGGCTAAGATTGTTGTGCATCATAGTCACGCCGCACCAATACAACTGTTTTTGAAGCATCTGGGATTCTGTCTGTGAACAATCACATTATTTTTATGAAAATTGCAAAACAAAGTGCCTCAAAAAGCATTTTTAAAGATAATTTTAGTAATTCTAAAAACTGTAACAAAAACAGATACAATCAAACAGAGATACCACTTTGTTGAAACAAAGTAATCAGGTCTATTTGCTTAACATAGAATATATGTCAAATGCGCACTGACTTATTTGAGCAAAGTGTCATATATGTCTCATAAATTCTAACTTCAGCCTTATTCGCAATGTGACTGGTACAGAAGTAAACATGCGGGTGGGGATTCACACAGGGCGAGTGCACTGCGGGGTGCTGGGACTGCGCAAGTGGCAGTTTGACGTTTGGTCCAATGACGTGAACCTCGCAATCAGCATGGAGGCCGGCGGTTTGCCTGGGTAAGAGTTACGGGACTTTGGTTATTAACGTTATGGGCGTAATTAGTCCCCTACCGGTGTTTCACCGGAGGGGACTATAGGTTTGCCCTCCGTCCGTCTGTCCGTCAGTCCGTCCGCAAAATATTGTTCCTGCGATAACTAAAAAAGTACTGAAGATACTTCGATGAAACTTAGTATACATATAAATGGCAATGTTAGTATTATGCACTACCTTTTATTTATTACCAGAGGTCAAAGGTCACATGACTGTTACTAAAAATAGAAATTAATTAAAACAAACTGGATCCCGCGATAACTCAAATCAAAGTTTGTATCATTTGTAGCAAAGCAATTGATTGATGTTTAATAACAAAGTAGAACATAAACGTGTAATAATGTTTTTCTAAAACAAAATCCCCTTTTGCCGTAAAATTCCCGATCTAAAGAGCCTGCCACCTTTCCCTCAAAGGTGAAAAAACACTGGACTAAAATAGAAAAGGGTATGTGCCACAATTGACCTTTCATAATTGTTTTGTTAAATATGCCATGTTGTCTGACTTAACATTATCTGTCTGCAATTACACTCCTGGTAGACATTTCTGACATCCTACATGGCTTGATGTGATGTTGTCATGGCAACAGTTAACAGAATTGATGTCCTCTTGTTATCATGTTTTAATGTTGTCCAAGGAGTTGATTTGAAGACATGTAAACTGATACCTTTGCCTTCATCAGTTTGTCATCTTTAATCTAAATTGTTTAGTTCTTAGTGAAGAGTGGTATATGGTGTCTAATCAATAATGATGTTCCCTTTTTTGCACAAGCGATTCATTAAATGAGGCATGTCGTGGGAAAACCGGACTTAATGCATGTGCTTCAAGTGTCATGCGGACTGCACAGGCTAATCTGGGACGATACTTTCCGCCTATAGTGGACTTATGTTTAAAAGAGACTTTCATGAAACAGAAAATACCATAAAAGCAGAAAGTGTCGTCTTGGATTATCCTGTGCGGGACGACACTTTACGCACATGCATTAAGCCTGGTTTTCTCACGACACGCCTCAGATCTATTGAATGTTATCCTTTAAACAAGTAATGCTTGTCTCCAGGCAGAAGTCCATTGTCCTGTTGGTAACCTGGTTACCTATGAAACATGATTATCAGTCCATTACCTGAATTTGAGCTGATGTGACAAAATATTGTGTGATATACATTTCTCTTCTTTGAAGGAAAAAAACAATCAAACTTCTAGGAATTGTTAATATTTTCATCTCTTAATTTGTTCACATAACTGCTTTTATTCTTGAAAACAATGAAAAGCTTCCAGTATATGTTAGTTCTGAAGGACTAGCAGTAGCACAGCTTCCTTTTGGCACTATACCTGTACATTTTCTCCAGATATGAAAAATATAAAAACGCTAAAAATGCAATAAAACGAGATGCGGTGGGGGTGAGGGGTCATCTTTATCGATTGTGTTGACACTTTGTAACATTTTTCACCGGTATTTTGGCAAACGCATGTATCAATTACATAGCATTAAAAATGCACTGCTATTAATAATATAATAAGTCAGAATGGCCGAGTGGTTAGCACATGAGATTTTTGATCCGAAAGGTCCTGGCTTCGAGTCCTAGCAAATTCAAATTTTTAAATTTATCTTTTTTTCTTTATACTGTTGAATCACTTGAATTCACGGGGTACAAATTTCGTGCACTTGCGATCGCGGACATATTCGTACGTCTTAAATTTGCGCAAGTACGATTTAGAAAAATTAAAATGTGAGAATCATGTTTTACACAAAACACGTGTCAATTATGCAGTAAAACGACTAACCGGGCAGATCCCCATTGAAGGTCCATTTTGTTTGTTGCAATAAACACGTGTATTAGTACAGGATTAGGCTCTCAATTGACAACATCTGAAGAACAGGGGATGCGGATTTAGGCGAGACAATAGATACTTATGTCAAACTGACACCTTGTTGTTAATGATATGCGGCTGCCGATTAAAATACTGTTTTCGGCTCCACATCTGGGGCGATAATTCTTTACCCAAAAGGTCAGCTTGAGAAAACAAACTGTCATCTTGGGCACATTGCCTGCTTATACCAAATTAATTTGTTTAAAGACATGCACAGTGTGCTCGGTCAATGGATTTTACCAATATACTAGTAACGAGGGTAAATAAGCAATTCCTTCCTTCCAAAGACGTGCATTTCCAAACTTTGTTTCAGAGAGTACTGTACCAGTGTTCAGAATCATGCCTTTGCGCAACTGTGTTATAAAAATACAATTGTGTTTGTTATGCGCTACGAAACTATTTTACAAAAGTAAAGATCTCAATGTTCTATGCCCTACTAAGTTTTTATAAAGTAATCAATGCACCCCCGCTTTCCATGCGGCTGACGTTACGTTGTTCATGACAGCATAATTTTCGCGCGCTTTTCTAGCAGAACAAAGGATTGATATGAAATACATGTTCAGTTTAATTTGAAAAAGGATTCGTGTTTACGTCACGTGAATAGTACTATTCGGGTATGCGTTTCGGATTTCGAATTGATTATACGCGATTTGAAATTAATGACAAGGAATAATATGATATTTTAATATACAAATGGAATATTTTACATATGGATTTAACACATTATGAATGTTAACAACAATGAAAAAGCTGAGTTAATTACGTTTATGGCTTTACTTAAATGTACGAAAACGTTCACAGTTTAATTTAAAATAAAAAAAAATGCATTAATTAATTAGAATTCAGCAATTAAACATTCAAATACAGTGATTAAAACATTCACATCGTGACATATAAGCCTATCTGCATATAGTTGCTAACAATTACCAACATACAGTTGAACGAACGTGTAAGCTCCCAAGGTTTGCTTCACTATGAAATCTGTAAATATTCGCAGTGGTCATAAATTCGCGCAATGGCGGGAGCACGAAAAGCGTGAATATTAGACCACCGTGAAAATTAGTGATTCCACAGTATAATATATGAGGCGCGTCGTGGGAAAACTGGACTTAATGCATGTGCATAAATGTGTCATCCCGGATTAGCCTGTGCAGTCCGACTAAAGTGGATTTATGGTTAGAAGAGGCTTCCTTGAAACAGAAAATCCCGGATTAGCCTGTGCAGACTGCACAGGCTAATCCGGGATGACACTTTACGCACATGCATTAAGTCCGGTTTTCCCACGACGCGCCTCATATTTTTTAGATTATTCCAGATGCTGTAGTTTTTGCAGTTTAGACATTTAATTACATTTTTCAAAATTGCGAAAATCTGCGAACAAGTCCCATTAATAGTCAGTTGTCTGTGCCTATACATTTATTACACCGAGCTACAGCCCTGGAACATGTTATTTTAGTACTGAGGACTAGTACAAGTCCCATTAATAGTCAGTTGTCTGTGCCTATACATTTATTACACCCGAGCTACGCCCCTGGAACATGTTATTTTAGTACTGAGGACTAGTACAAGTCCCATTAATAGTCAGTTGTCTGTGCCTATACATTTATTACACCCGAGCTACGCCCCTGGAACATGTTATTTTAGTAATGAGGACTAGTACATAGCCACTTAATTTTATTAGCTATGTCCTACATGTTTTGCCCATTGACTCAACTCGCTAATGGCGCCTTAATTCTATGAAGTTACAGATATTGGATTATTGATGTGTGAAAATGCTAGCTTGTAAGGGGTTGCTACAATATCAAGTTAATGGTATGAAATCTACTGTGAACTTCTGGTATGAGTAGTTTTTATTTTCCATTTGATATAATTTGCAGTATTCATTATGTTTTTTGTAGCGATGGTAAAATTATTTAAATATTCCGTTCAATGATCACAATTCAAATAGTTAAAATGTATGTTTGCAAAGTTCGCAAATTTGTATTGTTTTAAAAACAATATTTTCCTGAATGTAGAAATCAGTTTTCTTTCAACATACAAGCAGACTTTTACCAATATATTCCTAATACCATGTACAATTAAAAATATGTAGTTAACGAAAAAAACAACAATTAATTGTTGATATTTTTAACTAATAAAACAATAATTATTTTTACAAACAGGTTGCTTTAACGTTAAGATCTTCAAGAGATTGGCAATAATTTTCTTGCCCTGATGTTGATGTTTATTCTTTATTGAGATAATTATATGATTGTTCCATTTTTTTTATCATATGACAATGAGTGAAAGTAACAATCTGTTGGAATCATATTTAATGCTTTGTTGCGCAGTGGCCAATCCGATTGTTTAGAAACATATACAATAATCGATAAATGGTATTTTCTGTTTCAAGGAAGTCTCTTCTAAGCATAAATCCACTGTAGGCGGAAAGTGCCGTCCTGGATTAGCCTGTGCGGACTGCACAGGCTGATCTGGGATGACACTTTACGCACATGCGTTCAGCCCGATTTTCCCACATACCTCAAATGTATTGTTATTACCTTTGCCAAGGTGGTTATGGTTTTGCAGACATTGTTTGTCTGTTTGTCTGTTTGTTGGTAACTTTATGGAAAATGTTATGAACAGATTGGCATAACATTTTCTAGGAAGGTTACATTGGGCGCATGAAATTGTTTTTTTATTATTTTAGTGGTGATCTGGATCACCATCTGGTTCCAGGAATGTTTTAAAGGACACTTTTTTTTGGAGGGGGGGGGGGAAATACATTGGTGGGCAAATTGACTGCACTTTCGAGGGCTTTCTTAATGTATATAAATGGATTCATTGGATACAAACCATCTTGTAACAAAAATACCATTTACCAATATTATTCCATGTTTAATGAAGTCCTTTGAATCTGGTTAGAATATCTGTCTTTCAAGTTCATGATATGACCTATAAATATATGAAAGTAAATTCTGAGAAACTTTTTCAGAAATGACTTGGGAGTTAATGTGAAAAAATAAATCAAGTGCTGAATTGTTTTAATTGATTTGTTTTATATGCGGGTCACAGTTTGTGGTTGACATATTGTAGTTATGTCTTCCGATGTTGAAACTTTACATCTGCAGAAACAATTAATCATATGAACAATATATTTTTAATTTTATAGAAGATAATGCATATTTTAGATGATGTGATATTTTTAATTTGATATTTATTCTTGTGAATTTAATTTATGTTTTATTTAAAACTTAGGACAAGGTGTTTTTTTTTTAAATCATATACCTATAAAATTATGTGAAGGAGTTTTTTTCTGTGGTATTTAAATTAAATGTTACTGCGAAATATTATACTAAACGATAACTTTTTAAAATGTCAAATAGTTTAGTGTAGCAGATTAATAAATCTTAATAAAGCATAACATGGCAATTATGTTTAAAAATACTACAAATATTTAAAAAAGTAAAAGATCGTTTACATAATTTGCATGTTTAATGCCAGGGATTTAAGTAATTGATCATAGTTACTAATAAAACCACTTCCCAAAATGAATTAAGCTGAGATATAAAACATTTTTATTTTATTTTAAATAATTTTTAAAAGTAGTTAAGCTGTAATTTCCTCCCGACCCCACCCCCCATTAAAGCAGACAGCTCATTTTGATTACCTATTAACACTGACAAGATTTGATTGCAAGAAGTGTAAATTAGTCATTAAGAAATTCTTCCTTTCTTGTAGGAGATGTTACTTAAGTATTTAAAAAGTCATTTTCATGTCCGTCCGTCCGTGATTCCCTAGGAGGTTAATTAGATTTTACCATTTCGTCTAGCACCAACACCGCTTACTACATCACTTGGATACTTACACATTTGTTGCTTGTGACCATTCCCAATCCACCCATATCACCCAACCTCACTTTGACATTGACATAATATGGACTTACTAAAATCCAAATGGGCAAATTTCTTGATTAACTAGATTGTACCGTTTCATCTGGCACCAACACCGCTTACTACAACACTTGGATACAGTTGTTGCTTATGACCATTCCCAATCTACCCATATCACCCAACCTCACTTTGACCTTGACCTAATTTGGACTAAAATAATCCAAATGGGCAATTTTTTGGTACTAGATTTTACTGTTTCGTCTAGCACCAACAAGGCTTACTACAACACTTGGATACTTACACAGTTGTTGGTTATGACCATTTCTTATTGACCCATATCACCCAACCTCACATTGACCTTGACCTTGACCTATTTAGGACTTAGAATAATTAAAATGTGCTGTCCAGCACCTACCGGGGGCATTTGTGTTCATCGAACACATCATCTTGTTTTGTGCAGAATTTAAGTCAAAATATATTTTCTTAGGAATTATAAATAGGGAATTAGGCAACTATCTTTCTGTTTGTTACAATCCAACAGTCATAATATTATTAGGGATGGGACCGAATACTCGAATATTCGAATATTGGATAATATTCTAATATAAAAAATGAATACGAATATTCGATTTTCTCGTTTATTTAAAGAACAAAACTTCTTTTTAAAATCATGTTTTTTTTCCAGTTTGATTGCAAAGTTAACAAGAATTCCAGTCGTATTTCCTGCGTAGCAGGTGGGCAGGGGCAGTGTAAAGTTTTTACAGCACATGCTAGACATGTCCAATTAACGACACTTGATCATTGGCAGAGGGGGGGGGGCACGTCTGTACAAGGGCCACGAGTTAACGGTTTGTAGGAGTCGCGAATATGACGCATTGTATCCACAAATAACAAAACTGGGCCATGTTGTGATAACGGTTTCACAGTTTGCACAAGTCGTACATTGTTGTTTATTATCCTAAACTGACATCTATACGGTTAACTTGTTTACAGTAAACTACAATTACTCTCTAAGTAAACCAATCGAAATGAATCCATTATCAGCCAATCAATTTCTTCAACAAAATAAGCAAGATCTGGTCAATCTTACTATACGTCACTTGTAAATTATTCTCCATTATATCAACACCGTATATTATACAAGAGTCTTTATTATTAAACAATGCCACCATCACGAGCTTGGAAGTACTTTATGCGGTCATTGGACAAAACCCAGGCAATGTGTAATATGCACAGCAGATACAAGATTCATGGTTCTGAAAACAAAAACGGAACGATTAACAAATTATTTAACAATACATTTAACAATACCTTACTCTTCTTTATATTTGCCTAACACTCACAAAGTTATATCGCTCATATACCACTGAAACAAGGTAAAACAACTACGTACACGTAGTATACATATTTCGGATTGGTAACTATTCGGACAGGGTGCCGTATATAGTATAATTACAAAACGAATATTCGAATATATTCGAATACCTAAAACGAATATTCAAATATTGATTTCAGTATTCGGTCCCATCCCTAAATATTATACAAAGTTATACCTTTTAGCAGATTTTGTTGTTCTTGTTTCTAGTCTTGGTAGCAATTAATATATTAACAGGAAGCTTGCTTTCTGCTTGTGTCAAAAGTCACACATCAAAATTAGAATACTATGAAGCATGTGAAAGTTTTGGCACATTTTTGTTGTTTACCGGTACATTAATTTTCAAGTCCAATTTTGTAGTGTTAAAAAAAGTATAATTATGAAAGTTTCATCATGTTTTTGTTGGTTTTTTTTTTCCAGTCTCAACAACATATAAACAGGTAGCTTGTTTCTGCTTTTCAAAATACCCCTGTCAAAATGGACTTCATGAGATCAATAATTGTTCATGCCATTAAGCATTATTCATGAAGTCTTCTTGAAAACCTCTAATAACAAACTTCATGAAGTTTTATGCATGAAGTGATTTAAGGTGCACTTCATGAAGGCGTCATGCATTATTGAAATTCTAGAAACATTCATGAATCTTTAAAAAGAATAGATCAAGATTTTTTTATGAATACCACCCTTAGCTCAGATTTCGGAAATGTTGCGGAAATCATCAGTTTCCGCAGATTCTCCACATATTTTCCGCAAAAATTATTTTGGCTTTGCGGAGAAATTTCTTCTATGCGGAGAACATGCGGAGAGTATGCGGAATATTGACACTTAGAAATTTTACAGCTGCGGAAATTCTGACTTAGACATTTTCATGATGCGGAAAAGTTATACTTTGAAAAAATTACCAGCTTGTTAATCTATTTATTAAAACAAGAGCTGTTTGTAAAACATATATGCCCCCTCTAGGTCAAAAACAATCTTTAATATCAATTTAGTGAGAATTGTTGAACATACACCCATGAAACCACAAGTCTGAATTCTGTCTAATCTCTTGTCTGAATAAATACTGAATACAGTCTTAGGACATAACCTGGGACATAACCTGAACATCTATGTGAAAAAAGGGGCATATATCTGTCAAAATACAAAACAGAGTTATGGGGAATGTAGAACTTGAAGCTGGAGTTGAGGACAAAGGTATATTCTAATTTTCAAGTGAATAACTTATGTAATTTTGTAGTTACAAAAGTTTTAATTATAAACTTTAACCCGAAAATCTATGTGAAAAAGGGACATAACTATGTCAAAATATAAAACAGTAAAACTGAGTGTTTGGGAATGTGGCACTTGATGGAGTTGATGACATTTAAGGTATATTCTAAATTTCAAGTGAATAACTTTTGTAGTTTTGAAGTTACAGAAGTTTTGAATATAAACTTGAACCTGAAAATCTATGTGAAAAAGGGGCACAACTATGTCAAATAGAAAACTGAGTTATGTGGAATGTGGCACTTGATATTAGAGTTGATGATAAAGGTATATTCCAAGTTTCAAGATTATAACTTATGTAAATTTCAACTTACAAAAGGGCATAAATAATGCAATTTTATATCATTTACAGTACACCATACCATGCAATGCTATGCAGGATATGATGTCATTTGTGATGTCATCAGTTGACTTTCATTGCTCAAGTCTGAAATTATTTAAACATGGTTGTGATTTTAAAACAGAAATATCTATGAATACTGAACACTTGGAACCTGTGTCTGTAAGTATTATTTCATTTAAGTTACAAACAAGTCAATAAACTATAACTGCTTTTGCACATTTGAAAGGGTTTGACATTTTTAAGCATTTGTAATATATTTTCGCGACCATATGCCAAGAGGCTTAAGCTGCATGTCTTCTCACAGTTATGTTCCTTTAAATAACAATCGTTTGACTCATTATTATTGTTTTCCTTACAATATAATCCTTCCATCAATGTTCTATTATATAATGAGTGTGCAAAATGGAAAATCAGTACTTTATCATTTGTCTGTATTTTAATGTTAACTATGGAAGCACAATTTACCATAAAATTGTGAAAAGTTGCATAATCATTATATTGTTTACTGTTCCTAGCCACATTGTACTTTAAGGAGATTTTTAGACATAATAAACTGGAAAATGGAAAATAATGTATCTGTTATACTTGTCTGCACAAAGTTATGTTGTTTTGTTGATTTATATTATACTTCGGTAAGCAGTGCTCGCGGGTAAGTAGTTCTCGCGGTATTTGGAAAACAGCGCCACCTGCTTTGTTTACATCGGTAACAAAGGTTCCAGTTTATGTCATCCAGTTGTCAAATCTATTTTATGCAGAAATGAACAATATACTGGTAAGTTTTTGATTAGCATTTGCCAGAAATTGATATTAAATAAGTTTTATATCTGAAAATACCTTTAAATTGTATGTTCCCATTCACAAATCCCTTCACAAATCCTTTTGTTTTGTGTCTCGTCTGCTTAACATAGGTCAAACTCCAGTAACATTTTTGTTGGTTACATACAACTAAATCCCTGCCCAATTTTTGAAATGGTCAGACTGTAGTAAATTTAATTCATTTATTGAATTTGTCTTTGTTTCCCATCACATTTGTTTTCTTTTTCAAAGAGAAAAACCAGTCCGAGAGAAGAAACCCTATGATAGGGACAACTTGAAGAGGGCATTCCAGGCCACACTGTCAGGAACATCTATATACAGAGCAGCACGCCTATATGGAGTTCCGGAGTCTACCCTTGTAATCCTGGAATGTACTATGGGCCCATCAAGACTGTTCAGTCCAGAAGAAGAAAAGAAACTTGCTGACCATATTATTCATATGGGTAACATTGGATATGGTTACCCAATTTCTGAAATTCTTGGTGTAGCAGCTGGTTATGCAAAGTCACTTGGGAAGAAAGTTGCTAAGGAGCAACTGTGTAAACCCTGGTTTTACTATTTCCTCAAGAGACACAATGAGCTAAAAGTTGTGACCCCACAGAAACTGACCTCCTCAAGGGCAAAGTCATCCTCTGAAAAGACTATATCCACCTACTTCTCAGAACTTTCAGGTGTGCTTCAACAAAATGATCTGCTGAATGCCCCTGAGCGAATCTTCAACATAGATGAGACGGGGTTCTCTACAGAACACACTACTCCAATGGTGGTATGTAAGCCACAGGCCATCACATCTCCAAGGACCAGAACTGTGACGATTGTTGGTGGGGCTAATGCAATCGGCAACCATATTCCCCCATTCTATGGAAGCGATGGGTGGATAAGTTACTGGATGGTGCACTTCCAGGGTCTGATGGAGGGATGTCTGACAGTGGTTTCGTCAACAGGGGCCTGTTTGAGACCTACCTCATGGATCACTTTGCCAAGCACGCCAACTTAGATAGAGCCTCAAGGAAACCGGTTCTGGTGTTATATGACGGACATAAAGCCCACTTGTCCTTGACCCTTGCTGACTGGGCAAAAGAACACAATGTGGTGCTATTTGTTTCGCCACCTCATACCAGCCACCTGACTCAGCCCTTGGATGTTGGAGTATTTGGCCCTCTGAAGTAAATGTATAACAAAGAATGCCAAGCATACACCCACAGCAATCCTGGCATATCCATTACTAGGTATGAAATTGCTAGGCTCACCGCCAAACCATATACCATGGCATTTTCACCAGAAAATATATGCTCGGCATTCAAAAAGGCAGGGATTTATCCGTTTAATGATGCCGTAATCACCAATATCCAGACTGCACCAGCCACAATCTACCCATATGCTAGTGATGCCAGAACAGACCATGCTGCCTATGAGCCAAGCTCTGTCGTGCCAACAATCACAGAAACATCCACTGCTAATCCACAAGTACGTGTTGAAGGGATGGATTACATGAACAGCAGAGTGATAACAACTGTGAAACAGAGGCCCCCCACAAAATTTATCCCCCCACCAGCTGTTGCTGGCAACTTGCTAACAGAGTCCAATGTGAATACCTTAAGGGGTCAGGATGAACACAGAAAAGCACAAAATGGAAAGAAATCAACAAAATCAAATGGGAAAATAATAGCAATCACACAACAATCACAGGCAGTCAACAGAAAGGTGAAATCAAACCCAAAGCCATCTACCTCTGGACTCACAGTGAACCTCAGAGTTAACCAGCATGAAGATGATTCCTTCGATGACAGCCAGAACAGCACTGACACTGAGGAGGATTTGTGTTGTGTGTGCTACAAGAGATATCCGGAAGCTTTGAGACGCTGTACATCACTGGTTATTGTTAAATGGGGCCAGTGTGATCACTGTGGACACTGGGTCCACCTTAAATACTGCACTGCTGTTTCAGTCTTGAGGAGAGACTCCTTTCAGGTGTTGCCATTGTCCTGAGCATCAGGCAGAAGAGTAAACATTAATTGAATGAAACATAGCACCTAATTGCTTTATGAGCAACAGACACATTAGTTGAAATAGTTCATAATATTAATTGATTTTTATTTTGAAAACACCTTTGTCTATTGACTTCTGAGGACTGAATAAATTAATGGTGTTGTGTAACCTTATGTATTATTTACTGTAGTCTGACCCGCGAACTTAACTTACTTCCCTTTGAAGAAAATGGCAGCTGACTCATGTTGATAAACTTTTGTTTTTTAATTAGTTTTTCGTTATTGGAAGATATTTTTGACTTACATGAAGGTGAAAAGAATTTGATTAGCTTATTTGTATGGGAAAACATGTAAATTATATCGTTAAAAAAAAAATAATATCAACAATTTACTTACTACCGCGAGCACTCCTACCTCCACCATACTCCATAGCACAATTGTACTGTATCATGAAAAAATGAATATTGTCTGGACTGTTATGAATTTTGTCAGAATTGTTCCATTTTAAGTCTTTTCAGCAATGTCAGAAATAATAGACGCATCCACAAATGTCTATTACATTCAAATTAATCTGCAATATTATCCAATCATCGCACTTGGATATCATGTGTTTGGCGATTAAAATATTTGAAAAAAAAGAGCACGTGCATAATATTTGTGATATTCAAATGAGCACGTGGCAATGTTTGTGATTTTCGATGAATGGAAATTAATTCTTTAAAAATAGCTGGGGTGTAGTTTTAACTCTTTGTGGAAAAATCCAGATCCGTCTATTCAAAGATAAGTCCGACTCAATTCAGACAGTACTTTTTCAGGAGGGTAGAGAGCGGAAACAGCTTAAAAGGCCAATTTTACATAAATTTACCCTTTACCAAATTTGATCAATACCATTCTGCAGCACTGAACAATATGGCCACCAGAGCTAAAAATATAAAAATCCAAGGGAGGATCTCCCAATTATTCCTCGAGTGTCAATTTTCTGTGGATTATTTCCACCTTCTGAAAAACAAATGCATTAATTTTCCGCAGAAGTTCCGCATATATGGAAATAGAAATGTCCGCACTGAAAGCGAAACAAATGATGATACTATGTCCACTTTTTTGATAGCTCTATTATTTTTAGAAGTCTTCATGATTTTTGGAATTCTTCATGAATGTTAAAGAAAAGCACAACCAATTTATTCTTGAAATTACAAAAAATTTGTTCATGAAATATTCATGAAGATCCGTGAACTATAAATGAGACATTAGAATAAAGAACAAAATTATTCATGAAATATTTTTTCATGAAGTCGTGCATGAAGTCTTCATGAAGTGCATAGTTCATGAAGTTTATATGAACAAACCCATTCTTTATTTCATGCATTTTTCTGCATGTGAAAATGCATCAACTATTCATGAAGCTATGTTTTATGAATGTTTCATGCATTTGTCTCATTTATAGTTCACTTCTTTTCCATGAAGTCTTCATGAAGCCACTGCATGAAGTATTCACAAAGATTTTAAGAAGAATTCATGAAGTATGCCTAAACATTTCACAGGGGTAGTCAAACAAGAAACACATTTTGTAATGTTAAATGAAGAACATTAAATTTTCTGCATATTTCATTGTTCATTTTTCCAGTTGATTCAACATTTTGTAATATAAAATAAAGTTCACGTTCTCTGCTCATTTTGTTGTTCACGTTTCTAGTCCGTCCCCATGACTACGAACGTTCTTTAGCTCAATTTTAATCATACTCTTAAACATTCAGCCAATGGCAATCAAAGCTCAAATGTTACAAGCATTCTCATTGGTCAGTATATTAAATTGAGACTATTTTTTGAGATTGAGAACTTGTGTAGTCTTGGGGCAAGGGCAATCTCATTAAAATCATCTCCAGTCTGACGCTGCTATATTATCCGCTGACTGGATCTGATGACTTCGCATTAGGGGTCACGTTCAGATGACCTTTTTAGGAGCCAATCAAACTGTTGCCTTCATAATGTTGCAGTATAACTTTATATATAAACCACAAATATAATGCACCAAATTAACGTGAACTTTTGATGTTTACTGGCCTAAGGTACCACTATATCCATTGTTATCCTCGTGGACATTAACTGTAAATGATTTATTCCCGGTGATCAGCTGGAAATGCATCACTTTTCAAAAACCGTGGCCAAACATTGCTGTGCAAAAGGCAATTTCATTGGGCGCAGCAGAGCTGATATTTTATTGTTCGGAAGGTCATTTGAACTTAACCTGTTATACGATGTCTTCAGATCCTAACAATGTTAGGATTTGATTTTAATTGGATTGGGGGCCAGGGCCCATACCATATGAAGCTTCTTAGTAAATTTCTAAAAATCATAAGTTTCCTTAAATCTGTAACTGATGAATGTAATTTAAAGTTGATTTTATTTTAAATGGTTTGAATTTAGGAAAGAATTTTATTCTGCCATATTTCTCCATATAAAATATTTATTTTCACACAGAAAAAAATTTTATTTGGGATGTTCACTAAAATATTACTTCAGTTAAGATTTTCCTTAGGGGCTTTGTGGATATGACTCCAGATCCTCATTTTGTACATGAAAGTATCTTCACATTCCCATCGTTGTTTCCAGGCGGGTGCACATCACGGAGGAGACATACAAGTACCTGAACGGGGACTTCGAGGTGGAGGAGGGCAAGGGGGCGGAGAGGAACCAGTTCCTGAGGGACAACAACATCAAGACCTACCTCATCAAGAATGTCCAGCACAGGGAGAGGGAGAAGGTAGGAAAAATGTAAATGGGCCCGTATTCTAATTGTTTGTTTTTGTTTGTTTGTTTGTTTGGATTTTTCGCGGTTTTTAACAAGATTTCAGTCATATCATGGCGGTCAGTTAACCTACTCACACTTTTCCTGGGCAGACTTAGCGGATCTAAGCTGTTTACCAGTACATAGTGCACATACCTATGCCAGTAACTGACAACTGCCCTACTTGAATCAGAGATAGGGGGATAATGGCCATAGAAATAATTTCATGACTAATCCCCACACTAGTTATGTTCACAAAGCTCCTGAGAGGAAAATTGAGTAAATTTCTTAAATTCATAAAAGTCCTTAAATCTGTGGCCATTTCATGTGTCGGTTTTTACATTAAAATGTTTTAAACTAGTAAATATGGCTTAGATGTTCAGTATCTTACATTTTGAAAACAGAAAGCAGTGTACTACACATAGAAATATTGTTCTGAAAGTTTCACTTAAGTAAAAATTAATTTAAGATTTACCGTAGGAGCTTTGTGAATACCAGCCCAGATATAATTAGGAAATAGTTTTCGATTTAGTATTGTTTATCAGCTAATAAACAACATGATTGTAGTTCTGATGCGTAGGAATAAAACCTCAGATAAAACGCATCAGAACAACCAAAACAGTGGTTTATTTACAGATAAACAATAATTATGCTGGTTTATTTACAGATAAACAATAATTATGCAAACATTATTTTCATTCTAACTTAATCTGATGCAATATTCTGCAATTACAATTCAAACTACATTTCATCACCTTGGAGCAATAACTCAATATCTGCAGTGCAAAACATAAGCACTTATTGAGTTCTTGAACTAAGGTGACGATTTTACAGTTGCATACTTTTTTTAGCTCACCTGAGCACAACGTGCTGGTGAGCTTTTGTGATCACCTTTTGTTTGTCGTGTGTCGTGCGTCAACATTTTCATTCAAACAACATCTCCTAAACCGCTGGGCAGATTTTCACCAAACTTCACAGGAATTATCCTTGGGTGACCCTCTTTCAAAATTGTTGAAATCGTTTCAGTCTGCTGCATATGTAGGTCACCAGAGCTAAAAATAGATTTAAAAAGTGAAAACTTTATAAATCTTTTTCTCTGAAACTGCATGGCTGAGAGCTTTCATATTTGGTATTTGGCATCCTCTAGTGGTCCTCTACAAAGATTGTTCAAATGATGGCCCTGGGGTCGAAACTGGCCACGCTCCAAGGGTCAAATGGTTTATATAGACTTAAATTCGCTAAATGACTTTAAAAATCTTCTTCTCTAAAACCGCAAGGCCTAGAGGTTTGGTATTTGGTTGGTAACATTGTATAGTGGTCTTCTACAAAGATTGTTCAATGATGCCCCTTGGGTCAAAACTGGCCACGCCCTGGGGGTCACATTGTTTATATAGACCTAAATAACAAAATTACAAAAATCTTCTCCTCTGAAACTGCAAGGGCCACTGGTTTCATATTTGGTATGTGGCATCCTCTAGTGGTCCTCTACAAAGATTGTTCAAATGATGCCCCTGGGGTCAAAACTGGCCATGCCCTGGTGGTCACATGGTTTATATAGACTTAAATAGCAAAATGACTTTTAAAATCTTCTCCCTCTGAAACCTCAAGGCCTAGAGGTTTCATATTTGGTACGTAACATTGCATAGTGGTCTTCTACAAAGATCGTTCAAATGATGCCCCTGGGGTTAAAACTGGCAACGCCCAGTGGTCACATGGTTTATGTAAACTTAAATAGCTAAATTACTTTGAAAGTCTTCTCCGAAACCGCAATGCGGGGATGTTTGGTATTTGGTTGGTAACATTGTATAGGGGTCCTCTACAAAGATTGTTCAAATGATGCCCCTGGGTTCAAAACTTACCACGCCCCAGGGGTCACATTGTTTATATAGACTTAAATAGCAAAATAACTCCAAAAAATCTTCTCTAAATCCACAAAGCCTAGTGGTTTCATATTTGGTATGTGGCATTCTCTAGTGGTCCTCTACAAAGATTGTTCAAATGATGCCCCTGTGGTCAGAACTGGCCATGCCCCGAGGGTCAAATGGTTTATATATACTTAAATAGCAAAATGACTTTACAAATCTTCTGCTCTGAAACCGCAAGGCCCAGAGGTTTCATATTTGGTATGTAACATTGCATAGTGGTCCTCTACAAAGATTGTTCAAATGATGCCGCTGGTGTTAAAACTGAGCACGCCCCGGTGGTCACTTGCTATGTAGACTTCAATAGCTAAATGACGAAACCGCAAGGTAGCGAGGTTTGGTATTTGGATGGTAACATTGTATAGGGGTCCTCTACAAAGATTGTTCAAAAGATACCCCTGGGGTCAAAACTGTCCACAACCTGGGGTCACATGGTTTATATAGACTTAAATACAAATGTAGCTAAATGACTTTGAAAATTTTCTTCTCTATTCCGCAAGGCCCAGAGGTTTGTTATTTGGTTGGTAACATTGTATAGGGGTCCTCTACAAAGATTGTTCAAATTATGCACTGGGGTCAAAACTGGCCACGCCCCGGGGGTCACATTGTTTGTATAGATTTCAATAGCAAAATACTTCAAGAATCTCTTCTGAAACCGCAAGGCCCAGTGGTTTCATATTTGGTATGTAACATTGCATAACAGTCTTCTACAAAGATTGTTCAAATGATGCCCCTGGGTTCAAAACTGGGATGTCTTAAACTCAGGTGAGCGACCTAGGGCCATTATGGCCCTTCTTGTTTACGTTGTTCATTGCGGGTTTAAAGAGGGTACGTACGATCTCATCAAATTTTTTATAGAAACATATGAAAGTAAAATTAAACCGATATAACATTGATGAATAACAAACTAGAGTAAAAGTTTAGAAGAACTGATATTCAAAAATCCTTGAAATTATAGCTTTAGACCGTTACAATACATTTGGTCTTCCAGTCGAAAACTCATTCATGTACATTAGACATGAACAGTATTGGGAAATCTCCAATATTTGTTGCGTGTTGACTTAACTTCTGTCAGATGTATTCATACAACACATGGACACGTTTTTTGTTTCTGCCACAAATACGATTAAACGTGTCGGTATCGGCATAGCGCTAGGAATAAATGTGTTGTCATGAACAAGTTCATTTAAACAAAACATGACATATGGTACATATAACTGTTTATTTTTAGTTTATTTTAACTTTCCTCGATCATATCCGTCCTGTCATTTGTGTTGTTCAAAATATGAAAAAATGAAATGTTGATATTGAAATCGTATATATCCCCTTTAATAACAGTCAATTTTGTTCATGTTAGTGTAGACATTTCCACCAATATAATCATATGCAAATTAATATAGTGTTTTATCCAGTCATTGATTGGGATATCACATGTTTAATGGTTAACCTACTTCACACAAGAGAATATCTGTATGTGGTACCCCTTGTATGTGATATCACCTGTATGTCATATATATTGTATGTGATATCACCTGTATGTGATTTCTGCTATATGTGATAGTACCTGTTTGTGATTTCACCTGTATGTGATATAACCTGTATGTGATATCCCCTGTATGTGATCTGTGTATATGATATCACCTGTATATGATATCACCCATATATGATATCTGCTGTATGTGATATAACCTGTATGTGATATAACCTGGATTTGATATCCCCTGCATGTGATATGATGTCCCCAGATGTCCAGCAGGAACGGGACCTCCCAGCAGCCGGTGGGCAAGATGAGCAAGGGCATGAAGACCATGGGCTTCGGGCAGGACACCAACGCGAACATCCACAACAAGTAAGGCTCACTGTGTCACGTGTGGAGAGAGTGTGTAAATACATGTTATTTATAATGGATTATTATTGTATGGTATAACTGGCAATGTATTGCCACGGTTGTGGAGAGAGTGTGAAAATACATGTTATTTATAATGGATTATTATTGTATGGTATAACTGGCAATGTATTGCCACGGTTGTGGAGAGAGTGTGAAAATACATGTTATTTATAATGGATTATTATTGTATGGTATAACTGGCAATGTATTGCCACGGTTGTGGAGAGAGTGTGAAAATACATGTTATTTATAATAGATTATCATTGTATGGTATAACTGGCAATGTATTGTCAAGATAGATATTGTATTGCAATACAATATGGAAAACACGTATTGCAATACAGTTAGGGAAAGATCTAGAGCGAAATAGCAGGGTGCTGCACCCTGCTCCTTTTTGGTTCTCCCCTGCTGCCCGTCTGGGCTGGTCATCACAGAAATGTTCAATATCTTCTGAATTTCAACATATTTTTGCAAATATTAATTGACTATGGTTAAAAACTCATGAAAACCCTGGATTTAGGCAATACATGGAAAATGTCAAGAAACTGGTCCAGTTTTCCACCCTGCTCCTTTATAGCAGCACCCTGTACCTTGTTTGATCCTAGATCTTTCCCTAAATACTATACTATGTATTGGAATAGTGTTGCAGCCCTGGAGAGTATTGCTTAAATTGTATGCGAGGCTGAACTTCGTGTAGTGTGTTTCATGGCAAGTAATATACACCAGGGCCAGTATTCACAAAGCTCCTAAGGGAAATCTTAACTTAAGCTGTACTTAAGTGAAAATTTCAGATCAAATTTTATTTGTGAAATTAAATGATTTCTGTGCAAAAAGGGGTAAAATACCAAACATTAAATCAATATTTACATGTTTAAAACATTTTAATGTAAAAAGACATGTAAATGAAACAGCCAGACACTTAAGGAATTTTATGAATTTAAGAAATTTACTCAAGTAAGAAGCTTAATTTGTGAATATGGGCCTTGATCAACAGATAAGAATTTTGCCAGAATTGAGTATTAACCCATCAGTTTTAAAATAATTCAGTATTGAGCGATTTAATTGAGTACTTGAAATTATGTTACGCCATTAACGGGTGCTGGACACTTGACTTTCTTGTACTTGATATTGTTCTGGCCTTTGTTTATAGAATGGGTTCATCACTGTGATGAAGTGTGTTGAATTTTGAGTAAATAACTCTTATAGAAGTTGAAAAAGGGCCATAATTTCACAAAATCCTTGCCTCATCTTGTCTACAGAATGGGTTCATAACTGTGATCAAGTATTTTGAGTTTCAAGTCAACAACTCTTATAGTTAGTGTGAAAGTTGACCTAAAGCAAAAATTCCAAGTTGAAAAAAGGGCAATTACTTAAACGAAATCCTTCATATTGTTACCTCCTCTTGTCTACAGAATAAAGTCATCACTGTGATCAAGTACTTTGAGTTTCGTGTCAAAACTCATACAGGTATTGAGAAATTTGACCTATAGTGAAAATTGTAAGTTTAAAAATGGGTAATAACTCCTACAAAATCCTTGAAAGATTTACATCCTCATGACTGCAAATGGGGTCAGCACCATAAACAAGTATCTTGAGTTTCAATTTAATGTCTTTGATAGTTATGGAGAAATGTTATATTTAACAAAAGAATGTCAAAATATTCTAAGTTTTATGTCAAAACAAGAGCAGATAACTCTGAAAATACAAATCACAGGGTTAAGGGTTGTAATGAATTACCCTTTTGATTGTGAACAAGTTTAGAAAGTTTCAAATGGATACCTTTGATAGTTTTTGAGAAATGACTCTGACAAAAAACTTAACCGAAAAACTTAACTAACGCAGACGCTGACGCAGACGATAGAGCGATGACAATAACTCGACTTTTTTTCTTCGAAAAGTCGAGGCAATAAAATTATATTATGTATAAAGTTGTTGTTTTGTTGCAATAAACATGACAAAAAACAATGATACAACAACAGGGTTACCCGCAGGATTTCTTGAAGGCATGTCTGCATCCCCGACACCCCACCCGCGACAAAAATTGGTTCAAACCTCCCCCTCCCCCCCCTCCGAGATCGTTCTAATCCGACCCCCTTAGCCCCCACCCCCGTAATTGGCCGCTCAGTTTGACACCACCTCCTCGAAATTGGCCACAGCACCCGACCCCAGCTCCCTGAAATCGGCTGCAACGATAGACCCCACCTCCCCAAAATCGGCTGTACCGCTTGAACCCACCTCCCCAAAATCGGCATTGCGCGACCCCATCTTTCCGAAATTGGCTGCGACATTTGAAATCCCAGCGGCGATCAAATCGGCAGTATCGCTTTAACTACCGCCATTTATCGCATAAACTACCTAGCCTTTTGCTCGACGAGCAACTCTCTTTGCATTATCTTTAATTTGAAAATTCTTTTGTATACATCTGAAACTATTACAAATATTTATCCTGCTAAAATCGCAATAACCGCGGTTTTCCTATTTGAATAAAAAAGTGTTGACCTAACTCCTTTGGATGCAGTGTACATCACAATACTAGGCTGCATTTTTTAAGAAATTAATTTTCAATAATACATGGTATTCAGATTCGTTGAAAAGCATATATGTTTTTCCACCTTGAAATTCTGTCATGACTGCTAGTTTTTTTCAAACACTTTTTTTTTATTTCATTAACTGTTTTCGGATGAGAAAGAAATCAATCCTTAATATCAGTTATACTAAATACGGACATTAAAAGCCGAATAGATCACCATTGTTGTTAAATACTGGAATGTGCGGTTCCTAATCGATATAAAATACGGTCCTGTATCTCCATGTAAGAAGCGTGTTTTTCTACAAAAGCGCGCGAAAATTATGTTGCCATGCACAATATCATGGATGCCTCATGAAAAACATGCGTGTACTGGTCACGTGCTTAATTGCAGTGTTTATGTGAACAAAAATAAGTTTGATGACGTTAAATTGTGTTTTAAAATGAGGCTCTATATAACATTATTTTTCGTTGGGATATTTTTGATTGTCAATTTGTTAAATGGATAAGAAAATTACCAAGATAAAATAAAACGTTAATATAATAATCAAATGTTTTAAAGTGCCTGTTCACTTTTCCCGGCAATGCTAGTATTTGTTGTCAAACACTTGTTTAGTTGTTAGTAATGTATAAACTCCGCCTTAAAAATCGCCGTATTTGATTTGCTAATGAGATCATTGTGGGAATGACTACACAGTTAAGTCACTTGTCAATAACACTGTTGGAAGTTAGACGTTATCGATCAATACGGCGTTTGTTTATGGCCCAGTGGTTAAAGATCGTGTAATAGATAAAGGTATTTAGGGTTGTCGCTTTGAAAATTAAAGCATGTCGGCGTTATCTAAGCATGTCGGCAAATGAATTACTGCTTTGAAGGCATGTCGGGCTCGACAAGCGAAACAGGCCTGCGGGAAACCCTGAACAACATTACATTTATTAGCATATAAGCATGATACAATGCTTTTCTGCCAAAAGATACAATTATGCAGCATTTAAATAATATTATATGAACACATAATTTTTTTTTATGTCATTGTTCACGTAAATTGTTTAGTTAACCTTAGCTCAGTAGTCAATACCTAATCGTATACAGGTGTTTTATCACGTGATGTTAGTCAGCCAATGACTTAATGGGCAGACAAAAACTGCCACAAAGGTAAACGACCGCCGCCCATGAAGACGGAGACGGGACAAGAGTTTGGGGATTGCGGTTTTTGTCCGCCCATTATGTCATTTATGGAAAAACTTGTGTGTTCATTGTATATTACAAATTGTTATGTATATACAATGTATTGGTTATTTTATGGCAGTTTAAATAAATAATCTTTTTCGATCCTTACCCACGTGTTGTTTTTCCTTCAATGCCATACGAGTTCGTCCACTCCTTAGACTTTTCCCGGGGACATAAAGTGTAAATACATGTATACAATGATAGAAGTTAACAAAAAAATTAATGCATACATAGATACATGGCTATAATTTATTATTGATTATCTAGATTGTTCCGTATCTGATTAGCGTTGTAAATATATATTGCGAGGTTTACAGTGTCTTTTTTATTCAATGTTTGCATCAAAATATCTTATTTAATGTTGACCACCATTGAAAATATTGTTTAAAGTGTTCATTTGTTATATAAACACAAATATACGGTCAGCATGATTGACAATGAATTTTCATATCTTTCACTGTGTTTTAACGTTATAGCTATGAGTTGAAAACTCTATTTGAGGCGCGTCATGGGAAAACCGGTCTTAATGCATGTGCGTAAAGTGTCGTCCCCGATAAGCCTGTGCAGTCCGTACAGGTTAATCCGGGACGGCACTTTCCGCTTTAATGGTATTTTTTGTTTCAAGGAAGTCTCTTCTAAACATAACTCCACTGTAGGCGGAAAGTGCTGTCCCGGATTAGCCTGTGTGGACTGCACAGGCTAATCCGGGACGACACTTTACGCACATGCATGGTTTTCACACTAAGCACCTCAAACACATATCCATAAGGAATACCATCTCAGTAGAAATAAACAAATTTCAATCAAATTTGGGTTAATTATTTTTACAGTATTGGTTGTGTTCCAATTTTTTTTTTCATTTTCCAACAAAAATCTGGTTGGTGGATCCCAGAAACTAAAAATTATCAAACTCTGGCCTTAGTTAAAAAGTCTTCAGAAACCCTCAAAGATAATATAATTTAAAAAAATTGTCATATTGAACGTTATCTTGAAAGCATTATTATCCCATCGCCTGCATTGACGAAATAACAGCGCGTGGGATAAACATAGCTGTATTCCACCTTAGTGAATACAGCAAACACACGCATTACAATGACGTCATTTTGTTTATTTTCGTGACGTCATTTGATGTTTTTGGTATTATTCAGTGATTTTCTTTTGTTTATTTTCAAAATAAAGACAGAAATTGATGCGATAAATAGAATACCAGTAAGTGTTGATTACAGGTACATTTATTTGCTCAGCACAAAAACATGAACAACTCGCCAAGGTTCGTGGTTTAGGTGTTTTAAGCCTCGCTAAATAAACTTATCTGTATGCAACACTTACCTAGTATTCGCTGTATGCTGACATCTACATAATTTTATATGAATAAATATGCTCTCTTCAAATCATTTACGCTGACCTCTTAAATGAATAAATCTGCTCTGTCAAAAAAGCTTTTTTGCTGACATCTACATATATGAATAAATCTGCTCTCCTATATGCATTTATGCTGACATCTACATATATAAATAAATCTGCTCTCTTCTAAGCATTTATGCTGTCATTGTCACTCTTCAAAGCATTTATGCTGGCATCTTCAGATATGAATAAACTTGCTCTCAGTCTCTTAAAAGCATTTGTGCTGACATCTTCAGATATGAATACATCTGCTATCTTCAAAGCAGTTATGCTGACATCTTTAGTTATGAATAAATCTGTTCTTTCAAAGCATTTATGCTGACATCTTCAGATATGAATAAATCTGTTGTCTTCAAAGCATTTATGCTGAAATCTTCAGATACGAATAAATCTGTTATCTTCAAAACATTTATGCTGACATCCACATATTTAAATAAATCTGCTTTCCTCAAAGCAGTTATGCTGACATCTACAGATATGAATAAATCTGCTCTCTTCAAAGCATTTATGCTGAAATCTTCAGATATGAATAAATATGTTTTCTTCAAACATTTATGCTGACATCCACATATATAAATATATCTGCTTTCCTCAAAGCATTTATGCTGACATCTACATATATGAATAAATCTGCTCTCTTCAAAGCATTTATGCTGACATATACATACATGAATAAATCTGCTCTCTTCCAAGCATTAATGCTGACATCTTCAGATACAAATAAATCTGTTCTCTTCAAAGCATTTATGCTGACATCTTCAGATATGAATAAATCTGCTCTCAGTCTCTTAAAAGCATTTCTGCTGACATCTTCAGATATGAATAAATCTGCTATCTTCAAAGCAGTTATGCTGACATCTTCAGTTATTAATAAATCTGTTCTTTTCAAAGCATTTATGCTGACATCTTCAGATATGAATAAATCTGCTCTATTCAAAGCATTCATGTTGACATCTTAAAATCTGTTCTTTTCAAAGCATTGATGCTGACATCTTCAGATATGAATAAATATGTTATCTTCAAAGCATTTCTGCTGACATATGCATATATAAATAAATCTGCTTTCTTCCAAGCATTTGTGCTGACATACATATATGAATAAATCTGCTTTCTTCAAAGCATTTATGCTGACATATACATACACGAATAAATCTGCCCTCTTCAAAGCATTTATGCTGACATATGAATAATTCTGCTGTCTTCAAAGCATTTATGCTGACATATGAATAAATCTGCTTTTTTCAAGCTGTCATTGTCACCAATTTACTATTTGTGCTTTGTTTCAGGCTTGGTCTAGGGAAGGACAAGGTTAAAGACCCCGATGACGAGGTGAATGAGTACCTTGGTCGGGCTATCGATGCCCGCAGTATCGACAGGCTGCGTTCAGAATACGTTAAGCCCTTCTTCCTGACATTCAGAAAAAACGAGTTGGAGGATAGGGTAAGATGTTATATTTTAACGCTGTGTCATATTATATATCATTACAAGATTATATTTTTAAACATGGGTAAAAGGTCATTCAAATGTTTTTTTTTAAAGAAACACTGTTCACATTACATATATAAGATGACCGAATTCAATTCATGTTAGAAGTCTAATATAAATTATGCTTTCATTTCCAGTAAATAATATCTGACCTACATTTTTCGATACTCCACTTTATTTTGAAACACTCTCACCTTTGTGATTCTACCTAAGGAAAAGATGTGTATTTTGTGTTTTGATATTTATGTCCATGTAATAAACAGAACATTATTATGTTTTTCTTCCTGAGTTGTAGCTACAGTAGTTTTTTTTTTACATATTTCACTGGCTTTCAAGTCCATTTCAAAGCAACATGTACCTAGTTCAGTGTTTGAAGAATCTTTTTTTTACATAGTTTTATATTTGGAATCTAATTATTTCAGTTTTGCCGGGTTCGAGACACGATGTTCATGGCTCACCTGGTCTGCTCTCTGATATTGCTGATACTTATATGCGTACTACAGCTGATCATCGTCCCAAGGTGAGAATGGGGTACTGAAATTCAATGGTCTTTTCATTTGATACTTAGGGCTGCAACGATTCTTTCGATGCAACGATACATTGATTGTAAATTACCCTATTCGATTTTCCATACTAAATTTCGATTCAATTCTCTTTTATACATTTATTGATGATTAGTCATAAAACTGTGTAGGTTAACCATGTAAATTGATCATAGCGTCATGGTTGCTGTTGTATTAATCTAATTGTGAAACATTATCAGTTGTCCATTGTCCTTATTTATATTGATATATAAAGCACATATGTTGACATTAACTAATACAATGGCAATAAAATATAGAGGACATTTGTTTAATACAGTGTAAGATCATATTTTATTTCATGAGTGGTCATAGAAACAATATATCGAAAATATCTAGTTTCTATGACAACGAATTTTGAAAAGAAAATTAATGTCATTTAATGTCTTAACTGCAAAAACTAAAGCAGGTAGACTAACCAAAACAAATATTATATAAAAGTAATTTAAAGATTTGCATTAGCAGAGACTCGAGCCTACAACCGCTTGGATCAAAACTCTTTCACTCTTCAGTACTCAGCCATTCCAACGTACAATCATAGAAGTGCATTTTTAACGATATGTAACTAATACACAATACTTTCCAAATAACAGATGAAAAGCGTTGCAAATGCTTTATAATTTTATCCATTTCAATTTATGTTTTTTCACAAAGGACACTTTTTTGTGTCACCTGAAAAGGCGACTTATAGGGGTTACTTTTGGCGGCGACGTTGGACGGGGTGGCATCCCCTTAAGTTTGCGCAGACAGTAACTTAAAAAGTTTTTGTTCATTCTTTATGAAACTTTATGGAAGTGCTATTAGGCATAAAAGGAAGGTTAAGTTTGATTTTCGGCTTAATTGCTCTTAACCTACTTGATTTATGCCCCTTTTAAAAAAAAACATAGTTCAAATTAGGCTTGTGCAGACAATAACTTAAAAAAGTTTTTGTTCAATCTTTATGAAATTTTATGGAAGTGTTAGTAGGCATAAAAGGAAGGTTAAGTCATGCCCCGTCAGGTGACTTATCCGACTCACGGAGTTCTAGTCCAAAATATTTCTTTTTCATTAGTGATATTTCAGTTGTTTATATATAATGTATTTTTTATTTTCGGGATCTGTGACACAAATTTTGAAAATTGTCAATTTGGCAATTTGTGAACAGGTCCCTTTAAGGTTTCTGTGGATTATAGACTTAATCAGTGACAAAACATGTTTACAGCACTGTTGTCATGGCGATACTGTATCCGGTCGGCTGTGTCATCATAGCTTTCATGCTTATCCTAACAAGATCCGAGACAACCTGGTGTACCCCCAAGGGTCTGCGGACTATTGCAACAAAGATTGCCGTCACTCGACGGCTGCGACAGATCTTCCTCGTTGTTTCTGTGATAGTTGTGTACTGCATTGCTTTAGGACCGCTGGTAAGTTTTAACCTCTAGGACGTATTGACAGACTGTCATAAAGGCATAATGGCCTTGCCACATACTTGTGTGGGGTTTGGCCATGAAATAATTTCTACAGCCACTGTCTCCCTTCCCCCTTCCTCTGATTCATGTCGGTCAGTTGTCAGTTACTGGCATAAGTATGTGCACTTAGTACTGGTAAACCGCTTAGATCGGCTAAGCTTGCCCAGGAAAAGTGTGAGTAGGTTAACTGACCGCCGTGATATGACTGAAATAATCCCCACACAAGTTATGTGGCCGGGCTGGGGTTCAAACTGACGATCCCCGGATTGACAGTCCAGCGCTCTACCAACTGAGTTAGCCGGCCCTAATAAGCTCTTGAGAGGTTATGTTGTTTTGTTACTTGTCTTGCTGACTTAAAATAAATCTTATCTTATCCTACCGGTATCTTATGATAGCATCACTTCTTGTGTTTGTGTAGCCCTTAAAATTATAGAGTAGTCTTCTTTGTTATGAAACATGATTATTCAGAAATCATGCTTGTAAGTTTTCAAAATAAAAGAAGTCACGTACCGGGTACTATACAAATATGCCTGCCCAGTGGGAACATTTAAAGCCCAGTGGGGTGTTTCTTAGGGAATATAGTTACGGTGTCATATTTTGTTGTTTAGAAAGCCCCCAGTAAATGAAGTAAATGCTGACAAAGTCCTCTCATTGAGCTATACAATTTGTGGGGTAAACAGATTTGATTGCCTTCCTTTGCAAGTTGTTGTTTTTTTTCATTTTCTCAGAAACAGAATGATAATTATGTTTTACTCAGCCAGTTATCCCATTACTGATTATATTTTGTGGAATCTTTCTTTGAAATCAAGAGTAATGTCGGATCTAATTTCTGAATACTTATTTGAAAAGTAGGATAATTTTCATTAGTATGTTTTGTACAGAAGGTAAATACAGAAATTTAGACAAATTATGGTCTTTGTTATTTTGATGGGATCATATTTTGCTATTATTTAATTCTGTGTGCATTATTGAACCAAGTTTAATTGTATAATTAATGTAGAACAAAGGTATTGACTGATAATAAATGCACAATCCATTTTTGATCATTAATGGGTAGCATGATAATTGTACTTCTTTGTTTTATTGTAACATACAGGGTATACATACACAAGCAATTTAGTTGAAGCCCAATTTTATGTTGCTGCTTAAACAAATAAATAGCCAATTTCTTTGATTTTGCAAAATACCACGTTGATATACTTTTCCAGAAAATGTGAACAAAATCCTTTCTAAATAATGACTTTATCAAGAATGTTGGTACACATTGGCTATTTTGACTACAGTTAACCAAGGTTCTGTATGCTTATATGTGTATGTTTGCTTACAGAAAGCTATTCATTTCAGCTCCTGCTAGTATGTTTGCTTACAGAAAGCTATTCATTTCAGCTCCTGCTAGTATGTTTGCTTACAGAAAGCTATTCATTTCAGCTCCTGCTAGTATGTTTGCCTACAGAAAGCTATTCATTTTAGCTCTGCTAATATGTTTGCCTGCACAAAGCTATTCATTTCAGCTCCTGTTAGTATGTTTGGCAACAGAAAGCTATTCATTTCAGCTCCTGCTAGTATGTTTGCCAACAGAAAGCTATTCATTTCAGCTCCTGTAAGTATGTTTGCTTACAAAAATTTAATCATTTCAGCTCCTGCTAGTATGTTTGCCTACAGAAAGCTATTAATTTCAGCTCCTGCTAGTATGTTTGCCTACAGAAAGCTATTCATTTCAGCTCCTGCTAGTATGCTTGCCTACAGAAAGCTATTCATTTCAGCTCCTGCTAGTATGTGTGCCAACAGAAAGCTATTCATTTCAGCTCCTGCTAGTATGTTTGCCTACAGAAAGCTGTTCTTTTCAGCTCCTGCTAGTATGTTTGCTTACAGAAAGCTGTTCTTTTCAGCTCCTGCTAGTATGTTTGCTTACAGAAAGCGGTTCATTTCAGCTCCTGCTTGTATGTTTGCTTACAAAAAGCTGTTCTTTTCAGCTTCTGCTAGTATGTTTGCTTACAGAAAGCTGTTCGATTCAACTCCTGCTAGTGTGTTTGCTTACAGAAAGCTGTTCTTTTCAGCTCCTGCTAGACAGTACCAGTCTCAAAGTTTGCCTGTCCCATTTCTACAACATCTCTGAGAGCAGACTGAATATCTCTCTCATCCAAAGCGCAAACATATCAGTCCAGAATGCTGTTTCCCTGTGTAATCCTGGGCTGGAGACCTTGCATTTCCCAGAGGTTAGTGTCTCTGTATATGAGGCATGTCGTGGGAAACCCAGGCTTAATGTATGTGCGTAAAGTGTCGTCTTGGATTAGCCTGTTCAGTCCACACAGGCTTATCCAGGATGGCACTTTCCACCTACAGTGGATTTATGTTTTTTATGACTTGAAACAGAACATACCATAGAAGCGGAAAGTGATGTCCTGGCTTAGCCTGTGCAGACTGCACAGGCTTATCCAGGACAACACTTTAAGCACATGCAATTAGCCCGGGTTTCCCACGACACGCCTCATATATATTCCAAGATTTATTTTTAAGTGTTTCGGCAATCAATGCACAACTCAAGGTTAAGTATTTCATATGGATGTTTTGTATAACCTTTGCAATGTTAAGATTAATTTCTTTTCTAAAATGAGTTCTAGACCCACACAAACAATAATCCATCTCAACTTTTCCCAATGCATTTATTATTCTTTTTCATGACAATGTGTAGATCTACTTTATTTTATCCTGAATGCCTCCCTTTCCAGTACATCACCCTGTGCGTGTGTGTAGCCCAGGTAAGCAGTGCGGTGTACGTCCACAGTTCCAGCATTGTCAAGCTGTTGCTGCTGCTCGTGCTGTCGGCTGTGTACCTGATCATGGTCGAGTGGGAGTACTACAGCGTCTTTGACAACCGAGACATGCTGCTTAGAGCCAGTGTGGGGTATGTTGGTTTCACTAAGCCAGTTATACAATTCCTGTTTATATTGATGGAATATTTCTTTGACATCACTGAATATATTTATGAAATATTTCTTTGACATCACTGAATATATTTATGGAAAATTTCTTTGACATCACTGAATATATTTATGGAATATTTCTTTGACATCACAGAATATATTTATGGATATTTGTTTGACATCATTGAATATATTTATGGAATATTTCTTTGAAATCACGTTGGAATGTGGGATCTAGTTTCTGAATTCTTCATTTATGGATATTTGTTTGACATCATTGAATGTATTTATGGAATATTTCTTTGAAATCACGGTGGAATGTGGGATCTAGTTTCTGAATTCTTCTTTGTAAAAAGGACAACTTGTTTTCGTATATTTTGTACAGAAGGTAAATAAGGAAATTCAGACCAATGTTGGTCTTTGTTAGTTTGATAGCATTAAATATTGTTATAATTTAATTTATACTGCTTAGAGCCAGTGTCGGGCACCTTGGGAGAGATAATAGACATTTCCACAATTGTTAATCATATGCAAATTAATCTGTGGCGCGTCGTGAGAAAACCGGTCATAATGCATGTGCGTAAAGTGTCGTCCTGGATTAGCCTGTGCAGTCTGCACAGGCTAATCCAGGACGGCATTTTCCACTTACAGTGAATATATGTTTAGAAGAGACTTCCTTGAAACAGAAAATACCATAAAAGCGGAAAGTGCCGTCCCGGATTAGCCTGTGCGGACTGCACAGGCTAATCCGGGACGACACTTTATGCACATGCATTAAGTCCGGTTTTACCACTACGCGCCTCATCTAGTCTATTGTTCAATAATTGCACTCAGATATCACGTGTTTAACTGTATGCCTAGAGTACACAAAAGAGCATGTGCTAAAACTTGTGAAGCTCTGTTATGAAGCTTATAGAGAATACTAGGTTAGTGTTGAATACAGATATGTTTATTTAGCGCGGCTTAGAAAACCTAAATCATGAACCATGGCTAGTGGGTTAGGTTTTCGTGCTGAGCAAACAAACATCTCTGTATTAAACACTTACCTGGTTTTTATTTATCCCATCATTTTCTGTCTTTATTTTGAAAATAAACGAAACAAAGTAACTGAATAACATGAAAAACATCAAATGACGTCACAAACATAAACAAAAAGACGTCATTATAATTGTGCTGATCTACATTAAAATTGTGTACGTTTGTTCGTTTGTTCACGGTAATATCCTGATTTAGAGACATTGCATTCACAGAGGTTTCTGACACTACATCCTTTTATACTTATTGAATATATGGTAGCCTTTTGTGTGTGTGCTTTTTCGTTTTACTTTCATTTCATATTTGAGGCTTGTTGTGAGAAAACCGGGCTTAATGCATGTGCGTAAAGTGTCGTCTCATATTAGCCTGTGCAGTCCGCACAGTCTAATCCGGGACGTCACTTTCTGCCTACATTGGATTAATGTTTAGAGGAGACTTCAATCAAACAGAAAATATCATAACAGTGGAAAGTGTCATCCCGGATCAGCCTGTGCAGACTGCACAGGCTGATCTGGGACGATACTTTACGTACATGCATTAAGCCGGGTTTTCCCGCGACAGGCCCCATTTGTGTTTTGTCTTCAGACTGGAGCTGCATGCAAATTCCACCAACGTGGCCTTGAAATGGGAGACAATAGTGGTGCTGGTGGTGTTCACGTTTTTCCTGTTCATCCACGCACAGCAAGTAGAATCCACGGCTAGACTGGACTTCCTCTGGAAAGTGCAGGTAAAAAGGGATTGAATATATACATGTATGGTATATTTTGACCTATGGTATATGGTCAGTTTTGCTTATTCATTGAGATTCCAGTATTTTATATACATTTTCATAAAAGCTATACGTAAATTTATTTCTGCTGGGAATCGTACGAGTAAATCTTAATGTTATTCTTAAACATAAACATAATAACTAATTGGATGATTTTACCTGTATTTAAAATGTTTTTTTTTTTTAAACCTCAGCTCTAAAATGTTTCTTTCAGCTGTTGAAATCAGTATAAAATGAAATGTACTATACGAGCTTCATGTTTAAAGATGCATGCATGTATTCTGTGGGACAGAATGTACACAATTGCAGCTGAATTATGGTGCACTGGTGTGTTATGATATTTTGAAAAAACTAAGTGACCAAATATGAATAAAATCAATAATAATATAATGCCAAAATAATATGACTTGTAGGAAGTGAAAAAAATTTACTAAAATTTTTTTTGTTTATTTAAATTTGGCACGTAATGAAAAAAAATGATGTTGCTTATTTGCAAATTGTATTCATTGTTATATCTATGCGTCATTAGACCTGATATACTCAATAATAATATTTAATAAATTTTTGCAAATTATAACACATAAATATAACAGTATGATGATTTTGAAGGGTGATCTCATATCTTGCAATATCAAAGCAAGATCTCTGTTTGGTTGCTAGGCAATCTCATTTGGATCATATATGCACTTTCATTGGTTGCTAGGCAACAGATGAGAAAGAGGAGATGGAGAGCCTTCGTGCATACAACTTGAAGCTGGTGGCCAACATCCTGCCCCTGCACGTGGCCCAGCACTTCCTCAAGAACGCAGGCAAAAAGGACGAGGTACGCCATGTGAGGGTCGCTCATGATGAGATATTGACAAATAATAATTATAAGTAGTGACCATTCTGAAAACATGACTATGTTGTGTTTTTTTACTAGAGAAAATTGTAATTCAAATTGTCTGCTAAAAGAAACAACCATTGGCAAAATGGGAGCTGGTGTACTTTCTTCTAACTCAAACAAAATAGATTAAATCTTTCAAAGATTAAATCTTTTGTTTATTTGTTCTTATTTAAATTGATCTTGACTGTTAAATAGCATTTGTTGAAGATGCTGGTATTGTTCTTCTTATCTGTTGAATGCCTATAATTTACAATTGCATTTCAAGGGTTGAGCATGAAAGTAGTGTATCTGATAAAGAAATGTTAAGCACATGCAACTGTTTCTCGCTTAACAGAGATTTGTGGTTTAATGCAGGACATGTACTACAATGACTGTGAGTTCACGTGCGTGATGTTTGCGTCCATATCCAACTTCTCCGAGTTCTACATCGAGCTGGAAGGCAACAATGAGGGCGTGGAGTGTCTACGTCTGCTTAACGAGATTATCGCGGACTTCGACGAGGTAAGAAACATTGATTTGTGCATTTGTTGAGCTTTGAAAAGTTCTTAAAGGCCTAGTTTAATCCTTCTTTATTTGACCTCCCCCCCCAATATGGGGTATTGTACCCCTGTGTATTGGCACCCTACTGTGGTGACCCTTATCAGCAGAGATAATACACTGCTGCAGAGGTAGACATATTATGAAACAGTGCACAAAGCCATTGCTCAGTCAGCTAAGAGAAAAGATTGCAGATAATGATAAGAAAATTTATGGTGGACCAATACACGGAGTGGAATACCCCATGGAGTGGCCAGACATTCCTTAAACTAGGCCTTTAATTAATAAAAGTCTTTAGTCTGTTATATCTTAATAGCATATGTCTGCAACATGTGTTTTTGATTGATATATAAGATGTTGCTTTTACAGCTTTTACTTGCATTAGGTTAGTGGGCAATGTGCCATGCTTTAACCTTGCAAGTTTTATGTATACGTTTGCATGGAAATGTTTCTATAATTTCATGAAAAAAAAAAATTATTTTAAGGATATTTATTTAAAGTTAAGATAATCATTTGAATGCATTAGCATGCATTCAACTTATGATGTCATAAAGTTATGATGATTGATTCATTATTTCAGATTTTGGAGAACAACAGATTCAAGTGTATCGAAAAAATCAAAACCATTGGTTACACGTACATGGCAGCAAGTGGACTGACCACAGAGACAAGTTTCTCTGACATGAGTCACGTGGTGGCACTGACCGAGTACGCGTTCAGTATCAAAGAACAGCTGAGTGAGGTCAACCAGCATTCCTTCAACAACTTCAAAATGAGAATAGGTAAGAACTTCAAAAGCATAATAGATAAGAACTTCAAATTGTGAATAGGTAAGAAATTCAAAATGAGAATAGGTAAGAACTTCAAAATGTGAATCGGTAAGAACTTTACAATGATAAAAGGTAAGAACTTCAACATGAGAATTGATACGAACTTCAAAATGATAATAGGTATGAACTTCAAAATGAGAATAAATATTAAGAAATTCAAAATGAGAATATATAATAACTTCAAAATGAGAATGGGTAAGAACTTCAAAATGAGAATATTCAGAAATTCAAATGAGAACAGGTAAGAACTTCAGAATGAGAATAGGTAAAAATATTAATGAGAATAATCCAAAATTCAAAATTAGAATTTCTAAGAACTTCAAATAAGTATTGTTCACAACTTCTAAATGAGAATAGAACTTCACAATGAGAACAGGTAAGAACTTCACAAGTATAACAGGTCAAAACTTCAGAATGAGAATTATTATACCCCCACAAACGAAGTTTAGGGGGTGTATAAAGGAGTGAGCTTGTTGGTCTGCCGGTCTGTGGGTTTTTTGGTTTCCGGATGATAACTCAAGAAGGGCTTGACATATTCAAATAATTTTTAGTACACATGTGTAACATCATAAAATACAGGTCAAATTCGACTTTGGTTACAAACCACTAAATTTGGACAGAGTTATGGCCCCTTTTCGACTTAAATTCCTTAAAATTATGGTTTCCTGACGATAACTCAGCAATGGCTTGACATATTCAAATAATTCTTAGTATACATGTGTAGCATCATAAAATACGGGTTTATTTCGAGTTTGGTTACAAACCACTAAATTTTGACAGAGGTGTGTCGGTGTCAACTTTTTGTTCCCGCTCTCTAACTAGAAAATGAATTGAGCTATTGTAATGAAACTTCATACATAGATACATTATATCAAGACCTCGCTTGGGATTGCCTATGGGGTCAAGGTCAAGGTCACTTTTTTTTTTAAATGGAAAAACGGTTTCCCCTCAATAACTTGAGAATGCATTAAGATATTTTAATGAAACTTCATATGTAGATACCTTATATCGAGACTTGCTTGGGATTGCATATGGGGTGGTTTGGGTCAAGGTCACCATTACTAAAAATAGAAAAACAGTTTCCACTCAAGAACTTGAGAACGCATTGAGATATTTTAATGAAACTTTATACATGGATACCTTATTTTGAGACCTTGCTTGGGGTTGCATATGGGGTGGGTGGTGTCAGGGTCAAGATCACCATTACTGAAAATATAAAAACAGGTTCTGCTCAATAAATTGATAATGAATTGAGATATTTTAATGAAACTTCATATGTACTTGCCTCATATTGAGACCTAGCTTGGAATTGCATATGGGGTTGATGGGGTCAAGGTCACCATTACTAAAAATAGATAAAAAGTTTCCACTCAATACCTAGAGAAAGAATTGAGATATTTTAATGAAACTTCATATGTAGATACCTTATATCTAGACCTCTCTTGTGATTGCATATGGAGTGGGTGGGGTCAAGGTCCCCCTAACTAAAAATAAAAAAAAAGGTTTGCACTCAATAACTTAAGAATTTATTTAGATATTTTAATGAAACTTCATATGTAGATACCTTATATTGAGACCTCGCTTTGGATTGCAAGGTTAAGGTCACCATTTCATAGGTGTATGACCTTGCACCCAGAACGTTCTTTCATTATTGTGCTGACTTATGCATTTCGTTAGAAAAATTTGGTTTTGTGAAATTTCCACATTTCTTGTTAAATTATGTTTGGTACACAGGTGTAACATCATAAAATACAGATCAAGTTCAACTTCAGTTACAAACTACTAAATGTTAACAGAGTTATGGCTCCTACTGAAATTAAATTTTTCAAATACCCTGTTAAACATTAAAAAATTAAAGCATTCTCTCTGTGTCTATTTCTGTCAAATGGATGCCTTAGTTTTGTGACAAGGCCGTATTGTGGGGGATATCCGTCACTCATGTGACAATGCTAGTTGTGCAAATGTTTAACATGTTTACCCAGTAATTCCTGTGGGTATGTATTGGTATTGAGAATCACTTTAGTTGACTGATTAGACATTGGTTGTTTGTATCCCTTAACAAACAGTGATTTTGTTACCTTTGGTTGCAGGTATGAATGTCGGCCCAGCCGTTGGGGGGGTGATTGGTGCTAAGAAACCCCACTATGACATCTGGGGAAACACTGTCAATGTTGCCAGCAGGATGGACAGCACAGGAGTGCCAGACTGTATACAGGTAAGTCACCCATATACATCACACTTGCAGTTAAGTGATAATCTATATTGAATTATATGTGTAATGACTTGGACATTGGAAAGCATTGTTTGACATACCTCATAAAAATGAGATGCTGTTTTGATCAAAGATCTATCAATAAACATGTTTGTTAATAGATCTCTGTTTTGATTTAAGGATACATAATTGCTATATTACTTTTATTGTTGGCTGCAGAGAGCTTTTTAACAAATTTTTCAGTAAATGTCAAGTCAATCTGTCTGTAGGCTTAATAAATTCAAATTAAAAGTTTCGCATTGATGGTGTTATTCTTGTTATGTGTCTATTTATAATTAAAATCAGTGACCAACAATCACAAATCTAAACACAATTAGGCCCAAGTTTGTTTAGTAAATTAATGACTAGAATTTTACAAATGGAAATGGGCAGTGATATTAAAACCTTTATGCATTATTACTTACAAAAATCATATTACACAACATTAACTTAATCACTGCATGATAATTAATACCAATAATAGTAACGTTAAAAGGCAGTCTTTATGATATCAAAACTACTGTTAAAACATGCTGACACTTAACACACTACGTCAGATATTGCTGGGCAGTGGCCATATTATGTGTATAACAACATTTTTAATAAAGTGAAATCTAACTGAATATGTCTTATTAATAAATCAATATACACCAATTAAATTTGTTAATTATAATATTGATATAAAATTATAAATGTGTGTTTAATACAATGATTCTAAGATATTAATTTGATTTTACTGAGTATTTTCTTCAGACTTTAAGTGTTGCATGATGTATAAAACAACAGAGAGCAGATCATATGAATCATACAGCAATATACAGTCACAATGCATGTTACATAAAATTTAGTCGTTTCTTCAGCGTTTTGTTTTTTTTCATTCTGTTTAACAGGTTGAAAACCTTTCACAAGGTCATTTTCACGATATTGGATACATTCTACAAATTTATATATTTTTTTGCTTTTTGGAAAAAATCAGGTCGGCGGATCCGAGAACCAAGAAATAAAAAAACTACTGCCTTACTTCCCATTTAACAAGTTTTTGTAACCTAAATAAAACACAGATCTACAAATGAGTTATGTGTAACCTAAATAAAATACAGATCTACAAATGAGTTATGTCTATAATTATGTATTGTTGTGGTTGCTAGGTGACCCAGGACATGTACAACATCTTGGAGCCACTAGGGTACGTGCTGGAGTGCAGGGGCATGGTCAAGGTCAAGGGCAAAGGGGAGATGGTCACTTACTTCCTGGTGGACCGGCCGCTACACAGCTGAACAGCTACACAGCTGGTGGACCGGCCGCTACACAGCTGGTGGACTGGCCGCTACACAGCTGAACATCATGGATTAGATTGAAGGCTGCTGCATCGTTGAAGGGATTATAACAGACATCCACCGTATGTGCCAGCTAGTTGATATATCACAGCTGAACATCATCCCACCAATTGTTTGAAGGCTGCCAAACTGTATTTGCCAGCTAGTTGATATATCACAGCTGAACATCATGCTCTAGATTGAAGGCTGCTGTATAGCTGAAGATTAGAACAGACATCCACCGTATGAGCCAGCTAGTTGATATATCATAAACAGGCTGTTACTTAGTTGAAGACGATCACACCAGACATCTGCCGTATGCTTGGAGGCTGATGTTCAGATTATAACAGACATCCACCATATGTGCCAGCTAGTTGACATAGCATGGACAGGCCTGTACTCAGTTGAAGACAATCCCAACAGACACACACTGGATGTTAAAATTCTGCTGTATAGTGGAAGATTAGAACAGACGTCCACAGTGTATTCCAGCTAGCTGAGATGTCATGCATGCACTAAAGTCGTACCAGTGGAAAGACATTCCCAGTTGGACGTGTAGGGACTGTTTATCATGCAAAGAAAATGATCCTGGGCCTTAAAGCAGCAGTCCAGAAATATGTAATAAAAATACAACTTTACATAAATCGTTTCTAATGGACATCTTACCGATCAAAATACCGAAAACTCGTAACTTTTTATCGTTTTTTAAGTTTCTGTATACGATAGCTGGTGATGCCTCTGGAGTAAATCAGCATGTACATTAGTGTGTATCCCGTTTGCACCAAGTGTTTTCAAACATAGACATTATAAAATGCCTTTCGTAAAAAAGATATGTCTTTCAGTCGAGTAAACGTCATTAACTTTCATTAGAACTAATGCCAATTTAAGATGTATTGAATTATATTCCATCGACTGCAGCTTTAATTAGCCATTGCAACTAAATATTCAAATTTGTCATTTACAAATGCTTGGTTATATACTAATTGATGGAAAGACGTATTGTTGACAAAATAATTATTAAAAATCAATATTGGTAATATTGTCATTCGAACTGGCAGATTAATAAAAATTCATAGACATACTGTGCCGTGTACCTGTGCACAGTATGTTTTCTAACTAGAGAGGTCACAGGTGTTGGCACCATCGGAAGCCATATTTGCTCAAATACTCTATGCTTCTAGATCGTCCGTGGGATAATTCGCTAGCAAAACTTCATACTCGTGAATAATTAATGAGACATCTCATTGTTTCCATGGCAAAGACTATTCGGATAATTCAACTAATGAGACAGCACATTATTATAACAGTTAGTGTGTATTCGCTATTATCATATTTACCATTGTCCTTCATGTGGTCAATGAACGGATTTGAAAGTAGAACATGGGCAGTGAACCAATAAAAAATGTGTTTAATTACACAGAATACCATGTGCAAGCATAAACGCATAAGTTTTTTATTGGTGTGTAAACAATGAGTCGTAATCGGTCAACTGATAATTGTTTTCTTGACTAGTTGAAGAGTATTTTAATTTTATGTGTAATTTAATTGTTCAGCAGGAGGCTAGTGAATATTCATGAAAACAAACTTTTGACAGTTAATTCTCCCACGGTAGTTAATATAGTTTAAACGGAATCGCGGGTTTCGACGATGAGATGTTTGGTGAACATATTTTAGAAGCACAATCATGTTTGATGGAAAGATATCTGACAATATATATTATGTCATGTCTAGAATTTAACTTTAGTTGTCTTAAGTTAGTATTTGCCTGTTCTTGATAATTGTAAATATTTTGACTGTAATATGGATGTTTTGTATGTATATATTGTAAATGAAGACCAGTATGTGAGCTAGTCCACACAGTTTCTAATCAGAAATCGTGCGGGTTGTTACATACTTTGAAACTGGACTTCAAATGCTAAAGAGGTATGCATGGTGTGGTTTCATGTGTTGGTCATCTGTAGTAGTTATTACTTTTTAGCTCGACTATTCACTGAATGGTCCGAGCTATTCTACTCACCCATTTGTTGGCGTCCGCGTAATGCTCTGGTTATGGGTTGCATGCAAGAAGTACATATCTCTTTACCTACTACAGATATTCAATTCAATCTTCATGTCTTCGGGGTCATTATCTACTACATATATTCAATTAAAACTTCACACATGTCCTTGGGGTCATTATGTAAGACCACTGACCGAGGCCCATAATTCTGACCTGCAATTTAGCTGAATTATGCCCCTTTTTGTACTTAGAAATTCAGGTTAAAGTTTGCATGCAACAACTACATATCTCGATATCTACTACAGATATTCAAGTAAAACTTCACACATGCCTTCAGGGTCATCGTATCAGGTCACTGACCAAGGCCAATAACTCAGACAAAGTGGTATGAATAGTCAAGCGCACTGTCCTGAGACAGCTCTTGTTACTTACGAATTTTTACATCATTCGGTCATATTGATGTTTTTCGTTGCATCCGATTTTATTGCACATGTTTAACTGATGTACAGATGTACTGAAATTCTTTAAATTAACATGTCACGTGCTTAGTTTTCTTTAGACAAAGCACAAAATTTACCATTGTTAAATCTCCAATAAACAACATGAAAATATAATTGCAAAACTTAAAGTAGTTTGCATTGTAATAATAGAATTTGTTGTCAGGTCATGTTAGAATCGAAATAATTTCCGCATTATCATTGTTTATGTGTATATAAACAACAGTTTGTTGTTCTGATGCGTCATTCTGATGTGCCTTCATGATTTAATTCCTACGCATCAGACCCCCAAACCATTGTTTATTAGCCAATAAACAACGTTAAATCAAAAAAAAAATAAACATAATGCTGCAATGTCATTCTTCGTAATTCATGTAACTTAAATGCCATCGTCCATTACGGAGTCATGTATGTTTTATGCAATGGTATGAATGGAATGTAACTATGTTCTACTATGGAAGGTTCAATTCAGAAATAATTTTTGATTTTGAGTTTTTTATCAGCTAATCAACAACTATTTTGAGTTCTGATGTGTAGGAATTCAACCATTCTGATGTGTAGGAATTCAACCATTCTGATGTGTAGGAATTCAACCATTCTGATGTGTAGGAATTCAACCATTCTGAAGTGTAGGAATTCAACCATTCTGATGTGTAGGAATTCAACCATTCTGATGTGTAGGAATTCAACCATTCTGATGTGTAGGAATTCAACCATTCTGATGTGTAGGAATTCAACCATTCTGATGTGTAGGAATTCAACCATTCTGAAGTCACTTTTGTTGATAAAAACTGAAAGAGTGACGTCAGTGTCGAATCTATTTTTTCGCGTTGATTATTGGGTAGTTTAAAACAACAATATTTTTGTTCTTTGTCTATAGAAAATTCTGCGAGTATATGTTAGAATAGTTCTTAACTTTGTGTTCGTATGGATTGATATGCTGTTTAGTGATCTCACGATACTGATGTAATTGAAACTGCCGGTGTACAGTGGTCAAAACATTGTCATTTTCCACATATTTTTGAAAACAAGATGTCTTGCAGGGATTTGAAAGTGCCTATAAAAATAAGTGAAGTTTGACATTAAATTAGAGCTACATTGTTAAATTTGACCATGTCATTAAACATATAAAGGATGACACATTTTAAAGAGACCTGTTCATAGATTGGCAAATTGATGATTTTCAAAATTTGTGTCATAGATCCCAAAAAGAAAACTACATTATATATAAGCAAGCTAAATAACACTACTGACAAATAAATATATTGGAAATATAGTGTCGTTTATGAAAAATCATCTTTTAAATGGATAAAGTTATAAGCGTTTGTAACGTTTTTCCATATTTATTTATTTTTGAAAACACATGTATTACTTACATAGCATTAAAAATGCACCACTGTAAGTGTAAATCAGAATGGCCGAGTGGTTAGCGCAATATATTTTTTATCTTGGCAGTCGTAGGTTTGAGTCACTGCGACGATAAAAAAATGTTGTTAATATTTGTTTTCGGTTAGTCCAACTGCTTTAGTTTTTTCAGTTAAGATATTAAATGACATTTTTCAAAAATATGAAAATCTGTCAACCGTTATGTTCCTTTAACACAGTATGAGTATATATCTACCATTTCGTAAGATGTTTTTAATCAATTGTAGGAGTTTATTGAAATAATTATTACCAGCAAAATATAGCAAGTTCAATTATTATTATGCTTCACCCAGTGTAGAAGACCTAGAGCTGCATTATCGATTTAAGTAGTTTAATAGTATGCTCATCATAAAAAACTTGCAAAACCCAAGTATACAAATTGAAGGGACTTTTAACATTTTCATTGAATTAAAGGAACTTTTAACATTGCCATTTATTCTGCCCATAAAAGTCATGCCATTTATTGTGCCAATAAAATGTGTGTCTAACAGTGTTGTGCAATTTTTTAGTATAAATCTATGTAAATCTGTATTATTGTAAATTATGTACATATTGCGTTAATATAAACTTTTGTTTTACCACAGGACCATAATTGCTTATTATTTTCAGTAAGTATACCTCATTGCTTTACATGATAAGTTTTGAAACATTTTGTTCAGTTTAATGAAAGAAGCTCAATAGTTTGAATACATTTTTGTAAAATATTTGCTTGGAGAAATTTGAATTTCTACATCACATTCAAAATATCGTTTTAATTTGTAAATGTGCTTTTCATAGTAAGAATTACATGTTTTTATACATGCTTTTTGTAAAACTATCACATAGTAGTAAAATATAGTTTTACTTATTCGAATAATTAAGATTTTGTCTAGAGTATTAGTGTTACATGTGAACTGCTTAAGTCAATCATTTCAGTGTAAAAATTGTTCTATAAATTGTTAATAAACTGTTTCTACTGTGTTTGATTTATTGGTAAAATTGAGATTACCTGTCTTCAGATATACTTCTGTTCGGTCCATTAAGACTTATTCCCTAGTAACATATGTTTTATTATTTAATAAATATATTAACAAGTTAAATTTACTACCTTTTTATCACTATTTTCTGAATTATACATATTATAAATAATTACTTACACAGTATACATGTATTATTATTGCCTTAGTTTAATACTGTCAATGCTGAATAGTAAATGTGTGTGTAGATTATAACATTTATTTGTTTTTAACATAAATATAAGTGAACATTATTCAAAATGTAACTATTAGTTCTATCACTAACGTATTTGGAAAACGTTACTACCTTATTTTTTTTTGTTTTGTGTATACACTTAACAAAAGTTATAACGCACCAAATGGAAATAAATATAATTTTTTGTATTTTCTTTATTTATAAGAATTTCGGTTTGAAATGTCAGCTATTATAATTTGAGTTATACATGCATATGTACATACCAAAATATTCACAAAAAAACACTGAAAAATATTTACCGTGGCGCAGCTGAAATTCTAATAAAGAAAATACAACACTTTTTTTTAAACTGTTATAACTTTTGTTGAGTGTATATAGGCAGCAATTCCATTCAGTTCTTTAAATCAGCAACTCACAATTATCATTTGTTATCATTCTGATAAATCAAAGGCAAATCACAAGCCTTCATTCTTGATTGATTGATATGTTGGGAGGTTGTGACTGATTGATTGATTGGTTGATTAATTTCATTGACGTCACGTCAGCTGAGTCTGTTGTTCGTCTTATTCTTGCAGTTATCAGTGAAATTACTCATTTTGTATATGTTCTTGTTGCATTAACTATTTCACAAGTATACAATCCACATATCTGTTATAACATATCTGTGATTATAAATACATACTTGTTTTGACTATGTACATACATGTTTTTATTGATGTCTTAATCCTTTGGCCTGGTGTCTCATACATTTCTGAACGACCAAACTGTGTATATGTTCATATTTTATCCTGTTCACTGTTACAAATGGCCTCCAGTGTGTTTGTTTCTGTGTTTTGTATATTTTCTTGACAATAAATTTTATGAGACGTTGACTGTAGTCTTGTAATTTTTGTGTGGTAAAATAAACTGGCAAGTTTTGGTTTGCATTGTAGTTTAAATTGTACATATATATATCTGAAATGAATACGTTGTTATAAATAAAAGTATACTACAGTATTCCCCATCTATACCGAACACTGACCGAACCGGACCAAATGGTCGGTTTTCAGGGAGTTCCGGTTTTCTGAGGGTTTAACTGAAAATTATAATCATGCATGTTGATAATATTTATACATTTTCTATTCAGATTTATTTAAACATGGCATATTATGACAGTACAAACATAACACTTTCACATTATTGTATAATGCAGCACAATTTACAAAAAAATCATGACCAACGAGAATGCAAAACCAGCAAAACAATTTGAACACACGGCACCGTCACACGAACGTCACAGTTCAGCCTAAAATTTTTATTTATAAATTAGTACATGTAGGTAGTATTCAAATTATGTTTATTTAACGTAATCATTAATACTTGCGAACAATTTACAGCATTTTTGTTGTTGAGCAATTAAAAATTAATTGATCGTTAAATGGTAAAAGAGCTCCTAAACAAATGAAAACAGTCTAATAAACACTTGTTTTGATGTAATAACAGAATATAACAGAACAGATGTTTATAAAAAAAATGCACAAAGTACATCGTCTACAACACATATTTACAGAAAATATATACAATCGACATGACATAGCACAAGAAAATGTTTAACATGATGGTTAATGAATAGATAAGGAGGATGAACCTTGGTATTAAATGTTTACAACTCTAAGTGTATTTCTAATATACAGAGCTTGCTTAATATATTTACACAAGTTAATAATTTCTGTTTTATTGTTTGAGTTAAGGAGTTGAATAAATTAATTAAATTAAAAAACAGATGGGTTTTCAAAAGAGTATTTTTAACAATTTTTTTTTCTCAGGTCAGAAAATTGTTTACATATTATAACAAAATGGTATTCGTCTTCAATATCTGAAGAGTTACAGAATAAGCAATATCTTTCATCACGTGGAATACGATTATTAATATATCTTCCTGTTTGAATCCTAAGTGGAAGACCATTTAATCTCAGCCGACAAAAGTATAACCGCAAACTTTTAGGGACAATATCTAAATACATTTCGTAATAATGAGACGTTTTAAAATATATATTCAAATTTAGCATTGAACTGTTGTTAATTTTGGAAAAAAAAAACTTCTTGCTTGAACGTATCTATTATTCGCGTTTTAAATTCACTCAGGAATACATCTCTATTAATATTACTAGCATTTTCAAAAACATATGCAAAACCGTAATCTGTAAGAAGCTTTCTCCCATTCGATACCAAATTTGAATGTCCATTATCACAATCAATAACAGATTGAGTATAAATAGTTTTAATGATTATATTTCCTGAGTTCAATATCTTGAGCCAGTATTTTATAATTCGCGCATATCTACTAATATACAGTGGATAGCGCCATAGTTCACTGTATGTGGTTACGTTACAAGTGTTAATTTTTACCTTTAAACGCCTTTTATAAAACATAAGATGAACTCTTTCAATCTCTTTCGATTTAGTGTCACCCCAAACTTCACATGAGTAATTCAATATCGATCCAACAGATGCATCAAACAACTGATACGATATTTTTGGGCTAAAGTCAAACTCATTACATTTACACCATAAAATATTCATCGCATTTAAAGCTTTACCAACCAACTGCTCTTGATTCAAAAAGAATTTACCAGTGTAGTTAAATACTGTGCCTAAATAATTAAAATCATTCACTACTTCGATAACTTCCTGCTTGAACGTATCTATTATTCGCGTTTTAAATTCACTCAGGAATACATCTCTATTAATATTACTAGCATTTTCAAAAACATATGCAAAACCGTAATCTGTAAGAAGCTTTCTCCCATTCGATACCAAATTTGAATGTCCATTATCACAATCAATAACAGATTGAGTATAAATAGTTTTAATGATTATATTTCCTGAGTTCAATATCTTGAGCCAGTATTTTATAATTCGCGCATATCTACTAATATACAGTGGATAGCGCCATAGTTCACTGTATGTGGTTACGTTACAAGTGTTAATTTTTACCTTTAAACGCCTTTTATAAAACATAAGATGAACTCTTTCAATCTCTTTCGATTTAGTGTCACCCCAAACTTCACATGAGTAATTCAATATCGATCCAACAGATGCATCAAACAACTGATACGATATTTTTGGGCTAAAGTCAAACTCATTACATTTACACCATAAAATATTCATCGCATTTAAAGCTTTACCAACCAACTGCTCTTGATTCAAAAAGAATTTACCAGTGTAGTTAAATACTGTGCCTAAATAATTAAAATCATTCACTACTTCGATATCTTGACCATTATATGTCCAATGTTCTTAAATCAAGAATCCACCTATTTTACGAAAAACCATAATTTTCGTCTTTAAAGTATTTAATTTAAACCACAAACCATCTCTATAAATAGAATCAAAACATTTCATCATATCTCCTTTAATATATTTCTGAACAATTGACATAGGTATAAAGATTGCATTCACAGTAGACCTTCCTTTCCGGAATTCGAATTGGGCATCCGAAAAAATGCTATGTTCGTTACAAAATTGCTCAATCTGCTTATTAAGAACCGTAGTAAAAAGCTTTGCTAAACAACTGACTAGTGTTATACCGCTATAATTATTGACAGCATTGTTGTGACCTTTTCTGTACAGCGGGATAATCCGTCCATTTATCTGGAAAATAGCCCGATTTCAAAATACATTTAAACAAATCACACACATGCGATGATAATATATCAACACTTTCAATTATGTACTCATTTAAAATACAATCACTTCCATAAGCATTGTTACGTTTGAATGACTTGACAGCTTTAATTATTTCACTAACGGTAAATGGCTCATCTCTAATTCTGGAAAATACCCATTAGGAAGATTAAAATCATTATTTTCGCCAAAAATTCTGCTACATCGTTATGACAAACAAACAATCCGTAACTTAAATTAGAAAAATAGTCTTTAAAATCATTCAATGAAATGTCATTGCTTACTTTGGTGTTTTTTTACAAAAGTATTTCCAAAACTTTTTTGGTTTACTTTTATTTAAATTTTATATTTCAACCTTTTTGCGTTTGTAATAATTGTTTTTCTTTTACGTATAACCTTTTTATAGTTCTTTTTACATTCACAAAGCTGAAATCGGTTAGCCTCAGTATGGTTAATGTTGTAAAGCCGCAGAACTTCTAAATATACATTGCGGATATCAATGCAATCTTGATGAAACCCAAACTCCGCGCAGCGGTTACCTCTCCTATAGGTTAACAGTAACCACTGCCAACGCAAGTAAAATCCTTCCAGATCTGGAAGGATTACGTGTTTGTAAATTTCACTTATTTAAATGCAACTTAGTGCCATTTTCTACATAATTGGACTTGCATATGTCGTTTGCAGTCAATAATGAAAACAGAAAAAGAAAATAACTCATTAAAACCATAAATAATATCTAGAAGATTTAAATCGATCATCATCACGTGGTTTGTTATGACAGCAGGGATTTGATAAGAGCTATGCTCGGAACCAGTCAAATCTCTGCGCGGAGGTTTAAATTGCTAACAATAGTATTTAACTCTGTAATAACGGAAACGATTCAGATGTAGATCTGACATATGATTATCAATAATAATAATCACCATCAGTTCATGTTTGTGTCGCCTTAAAAGGCGACATATAGGGGTTACTTTGGGCGGCGGCGGCGCTGTTGGCGTCGGCGGCGTCTCCTTCATTTTGTGCAGACAATAACTTTACAAGTTGTTGTGCTATCATTTTAAAACTTTTGTTTCTTATTTTGCAATATTTTATTTGCTCTTAGTATACTTACATACATACATACATGAAGGCATGCATAATACACATATACCCATATATAGCATTAATACATAATCATGTACCAAAAATGTATATACTTACAATACAATGAATAAACTCATTACATGTATATGTACGAATGCTATGTCGTAGATAATATTGCACAACAAAAAATATAAACAAAAGAGAATGAATTGCATTGAGTATATATTATATGTGCTATGACATTGAAGACATAAAAAATGCTGAAAACTGTATTCAATCACTATTATTACTATTTCAATTTCATTATAAGCAATATCTGTAAACATGCTGACTAGTGACCAATCTTTTAATCCTTCGTCAAGTTTTTTGTATTTTTATATATTTCTAAGGAGTGTTTGAGGCTATTTACGAGTCCAAAATTAGACGGCTTTCTGTTTTTTCTCTGGCTATGAAAAATATTTCGTTTAATTTCTAGGCATAAAATATTTAAATTGTTCATTTTTGAATTTGTAATACCGAGTATCATATCCTGAAATGTTAGATGGGTATTTGAGTTTGGTTTATTTCTATTTACAACGTGAATAGCAAAATAATTTCTTGAGAATGTACACAGTTCCAAAACAAGTGTGTTATATTTTCTACTCATTTTTACAAAATGTACAAAGATTATCAGTAACTATTTTCATATAAAACATATTGGATTTTGTTCCTAAGATTCTGTGGACTATTCTACATTGGAGCCATTGGATATAACTATCTTTACTAATATTAAACACAAGTGGATATACACTTTTCCAATCAATACCAAAGAACTCTGAATTCCATTTTGTTTTACAAGTTGGGATTTCACTGTTTTGAATAAATATTTTATAAACATGTTTTTCTTCTTTACGACTTGTTACTATTTTCTTTACGTATGTTGCCAATACAGGTCCTTGAATATTATTATCATACGTAAATATGTCTCCAAAATTCTTAATAAATTTACTTATTACTTTTATAAGACCTTGCTACAGTAGAAAATTCACATTTGTTCCAATTTGGTAATCCAAAGATTCCTTGGAGATCAAACGTTCTCTATCTATCAATATGTCTCTAACAAATCGAATGCCTCTTTCAAACAGACATTTAATATATATATAATTATTGCCAATGTTAACATTTTCCTTGTAAAACAAAGGCATATCTAGAATATCTTCACTTTTGACTATATGCAATTTTTCAATATACAATTTACAGCTTTTTAAGACGTCTTGCCAAAATAATTTTTTTTAATTTATGCAAAGTTTTTCAACAGACATTTTACTAGTATTAAAAAGTTTTTGATATCAATGAAGGATTTAACAAGTGTGTAACAATTTCCGTCTCCTATCACAAGTCTCTTAAGCCATGTTAATTTCATTTGTTTTTCAAAAGAACAAACAGCTACCATATTTAAACCTCCTTCATTATATTCTTTAACAAGTACTGTGCTTTTAATTTTGCTTGGACCCGCCCATATGAAGTCATACAAAAGTTTGTTAATTTGTTTCCTAATTTTTATTCTTGGTGTTGGTAGTGACACAAATAAATAAGTAAGCAGAGGGAGAAGTAGTGATCTTACAATGGTTATTTTTTCGAGCTGTGTAATATTTTCTGCGATTCCAGTGTGTTATTAAATTTTTGATACTGTTGATTTTGTTATCACAATTGTTCATTATTATGTTTTCTAAATTTACGTCGTACACTATCCCAAGAACTTTAAAAAGATGTTGCTCCCCATGTCAGTTTGTATTTTGTTTTTATCGACCTTGACCTTCACAGAGCCTATCCAAATTAAATTAGTTGTATCATAGTTTATTTTCAATCGAGAGTGTGTTGAAAATTCATGAAGCATGTTTAACGTACACTTAACAAGAAATGATTCAGATCCATCAAGTAATAAAGAAGTGTCGTCAGCAAATTGTGATATTTTGTATTCTATGTCTTTAATTGTTATAGCCTTTATTTGTTTGCTTTGTCTGATTTTAATAGCTAAAATTTCCGCACATACAATAAAAATGTATGCGCTTATCGGGTCCCCTTGACGACAGCCCCCCTCAATGCAAAAGGTGTTCGATAAAAATCCATTTATCATTATAAAACTTTATTAAAGTGTTAGTAGGCTTCACAGGAAGACCAAGTTTGATTTTCGGCAAAATTGCTCTTATCTTTCTTGAGTTATGCCCCCTTTAAAAAATAATTGAACTAAGGCTTGTGCAGAGTATTACTTAGAAAGTTTTTGTGCAATCATTATGAAACTTTAGGGAAGTGTCAGTAGGCATAAAAGGAAGGTTAAGTTCGATTTTCGGCATATGTGCTGTAATTGTACTTGAGTTATGCCCCTTTTTAAAAAAAAGTTGAAATAAGGCTTGTGCGTAGAACAGGTTTTTGTGCAATCATTATGAAACGTTACGGAAGTGTTATTAGGCATACAAGAAGGTTAGGTTCGGGTTTCGACGTCTTTGCTTTTATCGTACTTGAGTGATGCCCCCTTTTTTTTTAAAAGTTGAAAAAGGCTTGTGCAGACAATAACTTAACAAATAAAATGAAATATCTGGACATTTTCTGTCTATTGGGGTAACGTGAAATACCAGTTTTATTAAACGATGATATATTTTCGTATTTCGAGTCTCCTCGTATTTCACTGTACTGATTAAAGTGGATGTGTACAAAACTAAATGCACCCAAAATTAAGCGAATTGTGATTATACCGGCACTTCCCACAAAATATTACTTACTTGTATTCCAATTTTAAGAAAAACATGTTTACGAAACAGTAACTAAAACCAACACTTATAACTGAAGCAATATGTACGGTTATATTAAGTATATTATAATCTTATTATATATACGATTTCTTTACTGTGTTATAAATAAATAATACAAAAATAAACATATATAAATACAGGCTTTGTGAAATGGTCATTATATTTGCATCTAAAGTTCGTGATATACAGTCATTGAACGCGCCATTTTGTCCTTGTTATTATACATTGCATACAGTATACAGATTATGGCATTATAACACAATAATATACCTTTAAACATCAATGTACATGTTTTTGAACATATTAGTAGTACTCGACCTCATCGCCTGTGGTTATCTAGGAGTCTCTGCCGGCCTCCTCATAGTCCTTTTCTAAGGCGGCCAGGTCCTCCCTCGCCTCTTTCAACTCGCCCTCCTCCATCCCCTCACGTACGTACCTGCAATAGAGACAACATATATTGTATTGTGCGACACACAGTCCATGGTGGTCAGGTCCTCCCTCGCCTCGTTGAACTCGATTTCCTCCATTCCCTCCGCACGTACCTGCAATTGACACAACATATATTACACTGTGCGACACACAGTCCATGGTGGCCAGGTCCTCTCTCGCCTCACCAACCTCGCCCTCCTCCATACCCTCACGCACGTTCCTGCAATAGAGACAACATATATTACACTGTGCGACACACAGTCCATGGTGGCCAGGTCCTCTCTCGCCTCGTTAAACACGCCCTCCTCCATACCCTCGGCCACGTACCTGCAATAGAGACAACATATATTGCATTGTGCGACACACAGACCATGGTGGCCAGGTCCTCTCTTGCCTCGTTAAACTCGCCTTCCTCCATCCCCTCACCCACGTATCTGTAATATAGACAACATAATTTATATTACACTGTGCGACACACAGTCCTGGTGGCCATGTCCTACCTCGCCTCATTAAACTCGCCTTCCTCCATACCCTCACCCACGTACCTGTAATATACATTACACTGTGCGAAACGGTTCATGGAGGCCAGGTCCTCTCTCGCCTCGTTGAACTCGCCCTCCTCCATCCCCTCACCCACGTACCTGTAACATAGACAACATATACTACACTGTGTGACACACAGTCTATGGTGGCCAGGTCCTCACTCGCCTCGTTAAACTCGCCTTCCTCCATCCCCTCACCCACGTACCTGCAACAGAGACAACATATAATGCACTGTGCGACACACAGTCCATGGTGGTCAGGTCCTCCCTCGCCTCGTTGAACTCGCCTTCCTCCATCCCCTAACCCACGCACCTGTAATAGAGACAACATATATTACAGTGTTGGACACACAGTCCATGGTGGTCAGGTCCTCTCTCGCCTCGCCAACCGCGCCCTGCCCCATCCCGTCACCCACGTACCTGTAATAGAGACAACATATATTACACTGTGAGACACAAGTTGACAGTAGCTATTACACATTTAACTACTCTCTGTACTCCTCTGTCACTTCCTCGTAGTACCTTCCCATAAAGTTTCATTGAATTAAATTCAGTGGTTGCTAAGCAATAGCTAGACCAACTTCATAATTGTAGTACATGTATTAATCAACGGGACAGAACTCCAGAAAAAAAAACATTGAAGCGCGCAACGTTCTGACAATCTTCTCAAATAGAGGTCTAGTCCCGGTTTATGATGCTTCTCATAAAATTTCATTGGAAATCTACCATTTGTTGCTGAAAAATAGCCTGGACAAGAATATAGCATCATATACCATTTTCAACTATCACCAAGGCCCATAACAACCGGAAAGATCATTGAAGTGGAACGTTCTGATAATCCGCACGCCTACACAATTGGCTTCAAAACGTTCCACGCAGTTTTATTGAATTCATTCCAGTGGTTGCAACTGAGACATAGCCCGAGACGAATACGGGATGGAAATATGGACGGACAGGGCGGCGATTACAGTTATGCTTCCTCAAATTTTACGGGGAGCATAACTTCATACTTACCAGTGAACAAAGGCTCTCTTGTTGAACATGAGATCGAACTTGTGGTTGAGCCGAGCAAAAGTCTCTGCTATGGCGGTCGTGTTGCTTAGCATGCAGACGGCACGTGGCACCTTGGCGAGGTCGCCGTCGGGAACCGCTGTGGGAGGCTGATAGTTGATGCCAATCTTGAACCCTGTAGGGCACCAGTCCACAAACTGGATTTCTGGTTTGCTTTTTAAAGCCACTGTGGCGCGTCTAGCATCGTAAGATTCCTGCTTGCATTGGGAATATAGTTTGCAAAACGTTGGTATTTTTTTCTTCAAACGTTAAAAATGATCATCAAACCGATAGTTACAAACTAAAAATAATAAGATCCATGTGTTTGTAATCGAAAGCCGTCGTTTTCAACCAATGAATACTGTCGACAGGTGTAAAAACATGTTTCATATTTAACAAGAAACAAGTAAGAGGGCAAACCCCTTCGGAAATGACTCGGACAGGAGAGACATCTGCCGATGCAGGGTGATCATTTGCACAAATAATACAGAATCCTTTAAAAAAATCTTTGATCAGGACGGTGATTCGGATTACCACCAAAATCTGTGCGCATTTCCAGCCTCCTCAAATAATTGTATGCAAATCCGTTCATAACATTTTGCGTAATGTTACTAATTAGCAAAGAGACAACAACATTTTGCAGACAAACCAACGCTGCATGGCAAACACAATCATAATATATTTGGCGTAATTAATAATTGTTACAAACACGTTACTACTCACCACGTCCCCGCGGTACAGCATACAACAACCCATGTATTTCCCGTGGCTGGTGTCACACTTGATCATGTTGTTGGCTGGTTCGAAGCATTCGCTGGTGATCTGGGCCACGGACAGTCGGTCATGGAACGCTCTCTCTGGTGTCATCAGCGGTGAGTACGTTGGGAACGAGAAGGGCAGACGAGGGAAGGGAACCAAGGTCGTCTGCAGCAATGAAATGAAACTTTGTGCATTCATAATCAGAACAGTTTATGCGCCCATGCTATTGACATGGTTTACGCTTTGAGATCGAACTAAAGTTTTCTACAGAAAGACATTCGAGCTTTGCCCAGGCTTAAGACTGAAAAGCGAAATACGGAAAGACAACGACTTAACAATTGAACTGTAAAGTAAGGTTCTTATGATATTTAATGGATTTAGAGCTGAGTTTCTAACCTGGAAATCATTCAGATCAACATTCAGAGCGCCGCGGAAACGTAGTGAGGCTGTGGCGGAGCTTGCAATCTGCGCGATGATGCGGTTAAGGTTGGGAAATGACGGAAGCTCCACCTCCAGTCGTTCCCGGCAAATGTCGTACAGAGCCTCGTTCTCAACCAGAGCTATGCAGTTTTGTTGTTCAAACATAGCGTGTGTTGCGAGGACTGTATTGTACGGCTCTACGACAGAGGCACCCAACTGAGGACACAGAACATCATATTGAGAAAATTACGTGATATTTCTGTAATATTAAGATCTACAATTAATCACGGCGACCCATTACGTTCTCTTTATCTGTTTGTGTACGAGGAAATAGATCTACATTATGCAACATGATAGTACCCACACTTTGTAAGGTTAATGGCAAAATTATTATATAAATATGTGAATAGCACATAAAGATTTTACGTTTGTATTGTTAAATATATAAATTAAAGCTATTACTGAACCTTGAATGTTAAAAGAATATCAAAAACACTTGTTTGTAGTTGAATACTTCCGTGTCAACTGTAAATTAACGCTGTTTTCTATTATGATATAGAGGATATTTGTTGATTTCAGTGTAAGATCGAATTTTATTTTATGAGTGGTCATATAAAACACACTTTCACGAGCGGCGTTGAAAATCGAATATTCAGTCATCAAAACATCTGATTGATTGGTTGGTCACAACTATTCCGAATACATTATCGTTACATAGAGTGCCTTACATTATGTGATGGAAGGACTGCGATCTGAAGTTTACACGTCTTTTTAAACTCTGCGCTTAACAGATTGAGGAGAAGCGAGGTGAAACCGGAACCAGTTCCGCCCCCAAAGCTGTGGAACACGAGGAATCCGTGAAGGCCCGAGCACTGCTCCGCCATTTTGCGTATCCGGTGTAGGACTGTAGAGGAAGCAAGAAACAGAATACGAGCGAGCTCTTCATCGTTTGGAGAAATTAAAGTATTTATATACATGTTTCTTTTTACCGGTATCATCGTATGTTTACGAATGAAGAAATCCCCCCTGTCCGATGAATAAAAGACGCATTTATGATTTAAAAAATCATATAAATGTCCGTTCTAATATAAATAAATTTGGGTGTCCAGTGCATCAACATTGTTGTTTAATAAACAACTCCGTAACGTAAGAAATGTAACCTACATGTACAAACATTTTCACAGGTGATACCACTATGAGAGAGGAAAAAGTGGATACCACGATCGATGTGTTCCTTGCCCACGGTGAAGTGCCCCCGGGCGTAGTTGTTGGCGGCGTCCTCCTTGCCGGTGATCAGCTGATCGGGGTGGTACAGCTGCCGGTACATGCCCGTGCGAACCTTGTCTGTGACACATATACATGTGGAAATTATATGTAAAGCAGCATCCGAAAATAAATTAAGGTCAATTAAACATGTGTTGCGTGTTAACAGAAATTATGCGAAGAAACGACTACATTTAAGCTTTCGAATGTTCAATAGACAATGTTAAGAGTAAAAGATGTAATAGTGTCGTTTGTGGTGGTAGTTGTTCTAATAAAAATATATTTTTCTAGAATATTTTACTTAATATATCGGAATTTAAACACACTGTGAAGCTCGTATTTTAAAAAGGCGTCAATACAAACTAACCGACTACAGACGGCTCCAGGTCAACGAACAGAGACCTCGGAACGTGCTTTCCACTTCCGGTCTCGCTGAAGAACGTGTTGTACGAATCGTCTCCCCTGCCGACGGGCTTGTCAGACAGACAGTATCCATCCGGGGAGATCCCGTGCTCCAGACAGTAGAGTTCCCAGCATGCATTGCCGATCTGGACCCCGGCTTGACCCACGTGCACGCTGATCACTTCACGCTTAAAGGGGAGTCACCAAAAGGTATGCAAAGATTTATCATTAATGTATTTAGCATTTCTTAGATGTATTGTTCATCTTTATTACTGCTTACTGCTTTATTATGTAATTTGTAGGTTGTTAGGAATACGGGGTATTTGTAAAAAATAAAATTAATTCATCTCCATCCCATTTATTGACTATGCACAAACATTATTAAGTACAATATGTTACTGTATATAATGTTGTATATGTCTTATTGTTAAATTAATGTGCTTATTATTATGTGCTTATAATGTGCAAAATTTGCTGGCTCGAGTAACATTCCTGTGATCGGATTCGTGGTAAAACGGATGTTAATATTGCAGTATCAATTACGTATTCATACACGACTGATGTTTATGTCAGGCTATGTCTGCCACATGGTAGCCATGTAATCAGTTCCACCTCCATCATGCAGAGAAGGGAAACTGCCCAAACCCTCCGCTGCATTGCGGTCACATCTCTTTGTGCGAAAAGGCTTCAGAAGTAAACCTTGAGGAAAAATCCGGAGCTGGAGGCCCGTAGGCATTTTGAGTACAGCTTGATTTTCATACTACTCTGCCATGGCTTGCATCCTGGACAGGACACTAGCTTCGCCCTACAGCGTCGACAGAACAGCTGCAGTTTACAAAGTCTCTTGAGGATGCTCTTTCTGCACGCTAACTATGCAACACCGATTCCGAGTCGTGGAACCACATGCCTAAGGCAATTCAGAAAACAGTTCTTGCTACCTTTGGATGAAAGACCTCCAAGAACTGCGACTGGTTTGATACCAAGTCAGCGGAGTTTATTCCTGTTATTGCAGCAAAACGCGCTGCCCTTGCTGAATACAAGCGCTCACAAAGTGAGAAGATCCTGCGCCAATGAGTACTGGAAAGAGGCTCAGTCTCGACATTCAGAATGCAGCAGCAACAGGCAACAACATGGGCATGTACGAGGGCATCAAGAAGGCGCTCGACCAACCCAGAGCAAAACATCTCCCCTGAAAACCAGCAGCGGAACAGTGATCATCGTTAAAGCAAGGAGATGGAGAGATGGGTGGAACACTATTCTGCGCTCTATGCCGCCAGAAAGAACGTTGTTGTCACCCCAGAATTGGACGCCATCGATCCTCTGTCCATCACGGAGGAGTTAGACGACGCTGAACCAACACAGAATGAACTCAACAAGGCTGACCTGATCAGGTGCTGCAAAACCATCATTCTGCAGCCTCTGCATGACACCCTTCGCCAGTGTTAGAGTAAAAATGTGTGCTCCACAAGACATGAGACTCGCCAATATTGTACAAGAAATAACAGGAGCGACTGTAATAACTACAGAGGCATCTCCCTTTGAACATCGTTGGCAGACTATATGCCAGAAGCCCCTCTAGATCTCCTTCACAGACTTCACCAAGGTATTTGAATTGTTTAGCCGAAATGGGCCCTTCAACATCCTACTGAACATCGGTTGCCCCCGTACTTTCTTCAGATCTTTTCACGACGTTATGAAGGCAACCACTCAGTATGAGATAGCATGTCCGAACCATTTTACATCAAACTCGGCATGAAGCAATGCTGCGTCCATGCTCCAACCCTCCGCCATCCTCTTATCCTTTCTTCTGAAACATGCTTCTGGGAATTCAAAATGTGTACATGCATACAGGATCAGACGGTGCACTTAACAACATTGTAAAGCAAAGCATCGGTCTAACCATCAGCCAGAAGACTAACGTGCTGGGCGAAGATGTGGACACACCACTTCACAACTACAAACTTGAAGTGGTACACCAGTTCACCTACATTGGTTCCGCAATAAGCGACAACCTGTCCTTAAATGCCGAAATCAACCGACGCATCGGCGAGGCCGCAACGACCCTAGGACGGCTGACCACTCGCGTCTAGGAGAACCCCGAGCTGACCACTCTAACCAAAATGTAAGCGACGTAAAATCTCTGGAGATCAACACAGAGAGCAAACCGATAGTAAGATAGGTGAGAAGAAGATCTTGAACCTGGCAGAAGAGAGGAAAGGGAGCCAGGCGGAAGTCACGCGCATACGCAGACCTCCCCACATCCAACTGCATCTGAACTTCGTGAAACAGAGACTGCCATCCCGCAGTGGCCTTACCAGCCACAGATGAAGCTGTTCTAGTCGCAACACCACTTACTTCTATAGGGCGCATAATCCACGGTCGACGAGGACTAACGAGCGAAAGAATCCTACTGCATGACTGAAAAGTGTATAAAAAGGTAATTGCACTGCTTTGCATGGTTTGTGTTTTATAAACTTGTTTATGTTTTCATAACGTGATGTCTTACGAGTATTTTATTGATTGTCTTTCTATCCTTTATATACATGTATATATATATATATATATTTAGGCGCGTCGTGGGAAAATCGGGCTTAATGCATGTGCGTAGTGTCGTTCCGGATTAGCCTGTGCAGTCCGCACATGCTAATCCAGAACGGCACTTTCCGCCTACAGTGGATTTATGTTTAGAAGAGACTTCATTGAAACAGAAAATACCATAAAAGCGGAAAGTGCCGTCCTGATTAGCCTGTGCGGACTGCACAGGCTGATCCAGGACGACACTTTACGCACATGCATTAAGCCCGGTTTTCCCAAGGCTCGCCTCATATATAAAACGATGAACCCTGAGAAATATTTTAATATAATATTTGGTGTAGATTATTTTGAGTGTTTGCATAGATTTGGGCGTTGAATAACATCTAGATGCGCTTGAGCGGCGAAGTGGCAACCTGTGCTGTGATCATGCGGGGTTTCACAAACTTGCCACGGGATTCATGTCCAACTTTTATTCCGATCTCTAAGGGAAATAACTCGCACCAGGGACGATGCTGATGTAAGCGCTATGCATACTGAGTAATTATAGAAGACGTGATGACATCATCTGATTTAATCATGATATTAATTGTTTGTGCGTGATATTTTGTAAAGGGATGCAATACGTTTACGGTTTAGACGATAAAAAAGTCGGTCGTAACCACTCGGCCTATCCGAGTGGGTGTTAATTGTTGATGTTGTGATGTCAGATGCCATGGTAGATGAAGTCTATTTGTAATGTTGTGAATCTTTTATTGTATACAGAAGCAATGTCCAAGCGCTGACTCCCAAGTTAATAAAGAAATGCTTTATGTATTTGGTTAGTTGTGTGTTTGTCTTTGTATTGATAAAAATGCTGACCTGTTTTCATAACAATAAACTGACACCTTTGTTATCTTACATCTAATATGTCACTGTATTACCATACCCATCATGTGTATTACTATCATGGTGAAATACCACGTTTAGGCCAGTCGGCACCCCGGGTGTTCTCATCAGATAAACTGAGAGAAACGCCAGAAACATGTACACTCAACAAAAACTATAACGCACTAAATGGGAAAAAAATGAAAATTGTGGAATTGGTGTATTGTCATTATTTATAAGAATTTCAGCTTGAAATGTCAGCTATGATTATTTGAGTTATACGTGCATGTTCATACCAAAATATTGGGGGAAAAAAATCGAAAGAATTTCGTGTTTACCATGACGCAGTTGAAATTCTTATGTATAAAGAAAATACAACAATATTCATTTGGTGCGTTACAACTTGTGTTGAGTGTACAGTGTGTAAAATTTTACATGTTACTACATTTTCAGAGTTTACAGTTAAAAAGGAACAAAAGAATATTGTAGAGTGTGAGTGTTTGTTGCAGGGTTTTTCAAACTTTTTTCTGTTAAAAAGTCAGTACCGGTATATCGTTAGCGTGTATAATTTTCTGAAATCGTTGGAACCTAAGCGATATCTGTTTGCAACCCAGAGATATTTAATAATATATTTTCCCGTCGTCCTCGTGATCAGAATGTTTGAATCGGCAAACTGGGCCAGTATAAGTCCAAAAAAATCATACTTGTTTGGTGGAATCTGAGCTGATTTGTATGAGGGAGGGTCGAAAAAATCAATCCAAATGATTAGACCCGATATAATATTATGCACATTGTTAGCAAAAATGTAGACCTACTCGATATTGCTCATTATTCGAATACGATCATCGTCGAGTGTGATAAACTGGGTTCATTAAAGTGCCTCAATATTGCATAAGCAACAATCTCGCTTCTCAGCGCGGCGCAAAAATTGATACTTCTCACGTAAAATTTACATTGATTTGATACGGAGCTTTAAATATTATTAGCTGTAACTTCCTTATCTCTTTACTCTCAGAAACGTACAAACGTATTTGAAAAAGAATGTTACGCTCTTTAACATGGAACCATATATTTTATTTTATTAAAAAATTTAGGCGGGGGAATTTGCACTTTTGTAACATAGCCCTATTTCCCATAATAATCAAAAGAATCTCGGTCGGAAATATGGTGCATTTTTAACTTTATCGCATTAAAAAATAAACGTCCCCTTGTTTGTCAGAAAAGTACAAACGGATTAGGAAAATTCATTCTTTGCTTGTCCGAGCGGTGTTAATTTGGTTTAATTATTAAAAATTTTAGGCGGGGGAATTCAGGCTTAAATGAGGTACCCATAGTTTAAAATTCATGTCCGTGACTCAATACGGAAATAAACGAGCGTTTTCGAACGATACCGAGTTGGCTCGTGGAACACTACCGCTTTAGCAGTATATATTCCCCCGGCGTTTATTGAGGGTAATAAACAGATAACAATCTTGGTATTTGTATCATAGACCTTATAATCTGCATTTATCTTATTTTAGATAATTTAATTCAGAAGAAAATTTAGATGTATTGGTTTGTAGACTGTTGGCGAAAGCCAACGGTCTTTTGAGAGGGTAATTTTCAAAACAGGTATCGCGGAAAGCTACTTATTTTCTTTATAGGCTATTAGTCAGTAAATCGAAACCAGAAAGGGTCCTTTTTCAAAACAGCAAAATTTCATGTATAATAATGTGTATATCATGTGATTTATTACAATAACAGTTTCTAAAAAAGTAAATTTATAAAAAAAATGTAACTTTAAACTAAGGACACCCCTACTTTCGCTATTTACTTGTTTGTAACGGAAATATTCACCTGAGTGTCCTGGAATAAAAACCACCAAATTAATGCGCTACCTCGGTTATTTTTGACTCCTTGCGAATGTGTTTTTTCTTGTTACCGATTCTCATTCTGAATATTTTGACAATGCATTACTGCAATTTATTAATTTTGTAGTATGGAAAATCGAGAACTTGCATCGTATGACCTACTTTTGACTCAGTAGGCTACAAAGCACTAACAATCGGTGCTCCTAACTACTACGCTTCGTCGGTTACTCTGGCCCGTTGCAGATTGACTTGTTAACTGGCATGCATATAATTCCGCTTGCGTAAGATAATTAGCTCAAAAACAAGATGTGTTCGTTACTTACAAATTAGTTTTTATTATGATATCGTATACTACTGAATAAGGAGCTACATTATAGACGCTTACACAAATGTTAATCATATTCAAATTAATCTGCAATATTAACCAATCATCGCACGTGGATATCACGTGTTTAGCGATTAAACGATTTGATACAAAAGAGCACCTGGAATTTGTTTGTGATATTCCAAAGAGCACGTGGTAATGTTTGTGATTTTCGATGAATGGAAATGAATCCGTTAACTGGGTAGGAGTTTAAACTGTCCATGGCATAACCCGGATCGGTCTATTAAGCTCGAAGGTAGCTTCATTGAAACAAATATTTATTTTTTTTAGCAAATATACTCTAATAATTCACATGCTTTTAGTTTCTTTCGTCGCCAACAGTCATTCTACGCTGTCAGCGTTTTGATTTTTATAACAATGCATTAAAGTTATATTCATTGAGCTTTTAGAGTATGCATGTTAATTTATAGCAGAAGACATACTTTCAATTATTGTTTAATTAAAGATAAGAAGTTATGCCTATTTTGATCCAAAAACAAGTTCTTTAAATGCAAAACGTCTACATAATGCCCCAAATTAATGAAAGAAACAAAGGAAAAATAAACAGTTGTTTTAATACGCGTTACAATAATTCCATACTTAAATTACGACAAAACAAGCTAAAATAAACTGTAATTACAAAGTTCTGATAATGTTACAATTAAAATGTATACCTTGAAATTACTGAACTTTTTTTAAGTTTCTATATTAATCAAAGCTTAACATATCAAATGAAAATGGGAATACAGGCACTATATGGGTCGATAGTATAATCAGCCGATAACGGTCCTTATATATGGGTGCTGTCCTAATTGTTATTAAAGTTATATGGTTGGGTCCTAAGTGCCAAAGTATGGATGTTTTGACAAGGGTCCGCCAACTTGTCTGAAAGGGCGGCTCTATACCCGGTCTCCACGGATATGCGAAAATGACAAATGGGGCAACTAAATAATTTTATTGTGTAATCCTTAACATGTCATAGATGCCATTTTATAATGCAAAATTGTCGTAATTTTCCGTGGTCGGTTCTCAAGTATTGCCAAACAGAGCTTGTGCCATCACAAACAGTAGTGAACAACAACAGTAATATAAGATCTAGGTTGCAAAAGTATAATAATAATAATGATAATAATTATTATTGTAGTTGCTGTTGTTGTTGTTGTAGTTGTTGTTCGCAGACAGTTTTGGAGAACTAGTTGCCATGCGATAATTGCAATGGCTGTGCTATAAGGTCCAGTTTTGCTTTTTCTTTGATAATTTTCTGTCCAATGATGATAAATGATGTCAATGCTGGCTCTGAAGCCATCAATGATGATAAATGATGTTAATGCAGGCTCTGAAGCCATCAATGTTTTCTCCACATACAAGGGGCAATAAGTCTGGTGCTTCTGGCCCAAACATACTTATATTCGACTTCACCTTTAATTTCATGGTCATAGACAAACTGCGCAAGATTAATGAAGATTGGATGAAAAATGAAGTCTCTATCATGAATAATGTCAATTTTTGGATATTTTTTCACAAACAAAAGGCAATAATTCCGATGTTTCTGGTCCGATCTTGCTTATATTCGACTTCACTGAAATCTCATGGTCATAGACAAACTGTACAAGATTGATGAAGATGGCATGAAAAATGAAGTATCTATCCTGAATAATGTCCATTGTTGTATATTTTTTCATAAACAAAGGGCAATAACTCCGGTGTTTGAAAACGATCTGGCCCATGTTGGGCATCTGCTGTAATCTAATTGTCATTTACAAACTGTGAAAGTTTGGTTAAGATTTGATGGAAAATAAAGTCTATATGTTGGAAAAGGGCATTTTTGCACTATTTTGCATGAAAAAGGGGCAATAACTCTAGTGTCACTGGTGTGATCTGGCCCAATAACAATCCCGTCCGAGATTTTATGGTCATACACAAACTGTGCTAATTTGGTTAAGATTGGATAAAAAGTGAAGTCTCCAGCAAAGCGGAAAATTCTGCGTAATCGGTAAATCTTAAGTTACATACATTTGCTTTCGATGTAGTGTGCGCATATAAATTATAAAAGCGGCAACTTCAAAGGACTGAAATATATTCATCGTTTCAAACCGGCAGATTGCTCGATAACATGTAAATTGCATATAAAACTACTACTAAGTGCTAATTACAATTTATCTGATGCAATTTTATGATGTTTTCGTTCCAGATGAGTTATTTTATATGTTTTCTAGTAATTGTTCCGAGTAAAGTTTTTAAAGACGATACGTTTTCCTTAGAAATGTAGATATTAAGGGCTTAATAAAGCATGTTAGAATGTTCAAAATTCACCAACTTCGCAATTATTTTCAAAAAGTGATATAGGTGGGTGGGGTTTGGGGGTGGCTGCATACCCGAAACAATATTATGAATCTGCATGGATATAGGACTATAATAACCGCAATAATAACAAATCTATAGAAAAAGACTCAACTACAAACACAATTATAGAATAACAAATACATATTTCCAAGGCAACATGCGTACATGAACTAAGCTAAAACTCAGAGAGAACACTAATATATTACATGTTTCTATACAGCGCGCACTTTAGAATAGATCGTGAAGGCACCTGGTAACGAAATTCACAAGCGCTAATTTTACTAATTTGAACAAATGTTGCTCCTACTCAGACTGAAAATTACACATATTGTTATAATTATCATGTTGGGCAATAAATTATTTTCCTTTGAGACGGAGCAAACGAGCCAAAAATGTAATATAATTTTTTTATGTAATAGTTCGTGCGTTATCAAACTTATATTTAACATTCACTTCACGCATTTAATTTAATGGCCGAAAATAAAAATATACATGTAGTTGTTTGGCAGTATGAAACAGAACAGATAGTTGACCGACACTATTTGTGGATAGAAACTGTTATGACAGTTTGCTACGTTGACACGTTAGTTAACACCTTGTGAAAACAGTCTAATACCAATGATCGACGGGCCCCCACTTAAATTGGGGACCGACATGTGCACCGTATGTAGAACAAATAATGTGTTCTTCAACAAACATCAAATTAAGAAAGTCTAAACGAATCGTTTGCTGCGCTGATATTTTTTAATATGACGATAAAATAAATATATAATTTCTAAGATATATCTTAACTGTAACCATAGTTTACATATTTTGTTATGCAGCAACATTCATGTAACATGTATATAACACATAAAACTACAATATCTTGATTGAAAACGATGATGATTATGATGACGATAATGATGATGATACATTTGAACGTGGTCATTGTAAGGACTCTTGTATTTATGTTTGACTGCCCAGGGCCGGTCACAAAGCTCTTAAAGGAAAGTTAATTGATTAAATTTGTAAAATTCCTTAAGTCTCTGGCTGTTTAATATATACAACTGTGTACGTCCGTTATCATCAAAATATTTAAACTAGTCAATATTGTTTATGTGTTTAGTATCTTACACTTTTGTGAACCGAAACCATCAAGTTTCATAAAGAAAATGGAACTGAAATGTTCACTTACATGTAAGTAAAACGTACATTAAGTTTACCCTTAGGAGCTTTGTGAATACTGACTCTTAACACCAATAAAGTCTGAAAGAGGTAAAACAATAAAAACATTATCGGGATAATTTAACAAAGAAAATACCAATACGGGTACACAAGATAAGTACTTGCATGTCGCAATGTGCATCTAATAGAGATTCTTAAGAGGCAGGGGGCCTGGAAAGATGTCATAAGATAAGAGCTCATCTATCATAAACCGTCGGTTTTCGCTCGGAACATTTCCGATTAGTACCGATTAGCAGCAGTCCTTCGGACAGGATTATAGATTTTCATCAACCGACCAAACCGGGGCAAGGGGAAAAGCGAAGTTGTTTAGTATGGGTTACGTTAGTGATGGGCTGATTAATCATAATCATAACGAACAGAGCCATGACGCGACGATGGGAAAAAATAATCAACGAAATGTGTACATGTCACTGGTTCTATTTGTTATGTATTATGTAGTCAAAAAATAGTGTTTTGTAGTTCCTATCTGCTAAATATAGCTGTATTAGAAATAAAATGCATTGTACATCCAATGCAATATACATGTGCAATGCTATTGAACATTTCTAGTCAATAAAATAGTGTTGTGTAGTTCTTAACTGCTAAATATACGTGTACAATGCTATTAAACATTTCTTCATAGGTTGTCAGTGTGTCCATTAAAAGGATTTCATAAATGTATATGCAATTTAGCACGGATTGGTAAATACTTTATTAGTGATCATTTATTTAATATACATTGCGCAAGTAAATGCTTGCATGTGGTTTTAAAATCGTAAAATATTTAATCTACTCATATGTACATGTAATACCTTAAAAAGAGCTTGTACTTAGTTTAGTGTCGAGATGTTATGCCTTTTACATTACAGGTATAACCGACAAATCACTACAATGTCAATGGGGAGGTGTGTTGTGCGTTGTACACTACATATTCTATATGAAGTACCTTTATAGATATATGTAAATATTAATAAATGATTAACTTTCGTCGTCTAATTAACACAAGCAGTTAAAATTCCATTATTACTTTTTTGTTTTAACAACAGCAAATCTGCAAATTTTTGTTTAACCAAGTATAACAAAATAAATTGACGAACGTTTAACTCGGTGAAAACGTGATTGGATGAAATATTTATGTTGAACAATACAAATCCACATATTTAGTTTTTATTTTTAATTAAACACTAGTTTACATAGTCGACTGTATACAAAACCCCCATAGTAAAGATTTCCAGAGATGTCTACGATTTTCATCAATTTATCTATAGTTTGATTTTATTTTATTTCGCTGACTGTATCCTATCATAGAAAAAGTATAACATTTAATATCTGCATTGAACTCTAAGCAATATTTAGCGTTTGTAGTTATCATTGTAATATCTACATACGATATCCATAATATCGTATGTCCTGTCCATCGAACTTTAAATGAGGTCTGTCGTAGGAAAAACGTGCTTAATGCATGTAAGTAATGTGTCGTCCTGGATTAGCCTGTGCAGTAAGTACAGGCTAATCAGAGACGACACTTTCCGCATACAGCGAATTTATGTTTAGAAGAGACTTCCTTAAAATAGAAAATACCATAAAAGCGGAAAGTGCCGTCCCGGATCAGCCTGAGCGGACTGTACAGGCTGATCCGGGACGACACTTTACGCACGTGCATTAAACCCGGTTTTCCCACGACGTGCCTCAAATGTAATCAAGTCACAGGTTAACGCAACCAATAAATATATAAAACATTATAAGTTCTAGCAGTACTCACCATAATGTACAAGTCCGATAAATGGTGAAATTTAAAATAAATTAACCACCCGAATATTATATTTACTTTCTTTACAAGTGTCCCTATTTATGACATAATCTTTTCCGCAGCAATGTATTTACGATTCTTCGAAATGTGAACGAGTACTTGTAGCTGGTAAGAAATACTAGTATTTCAAAACAGCTTCTTTTGTAATGCAACAGTTAACATGAACGTTCAATGCATACTATAAAATGAATCTTTTTTTAAATCTATAGATGTATTTCTTCTCATTAAAAGCACTTTGTAAGTAAAATAGTAATGCAAGTAATTTATTAACGTAGGTTATAAGGGTTTTAAGGTTACACACAACTATGACAGGCCATTTTGTGATTATTTGAAACAAAGAAATAGATAACAATATTTTTTAAGCAAATGGAATTTAATAATGTTTGTATTTTACTATTTTTATAAAACAAACAAATTTACCATAGCATGTTCTGAGCAAGTTTTAATAAAACATTTTAAATTGTTTTTGGGTAGGTGACTGCTGCGGAATATGGTTATCAGAAGTTAAGCAAAACGGGAAGTCTCCATTGTCCTTTGTCATTTCAAAAATGAGTTTCCTCAAATGCAATGCAGCATCAACAACAGTGTGTTTGTCAGATATGCAATGATCGATTGCTTCATCAAAGTCCATAGTATTCGGACACACAATATTGCCTTGCTTGTTGCTGAGCTTCTGTATTTCAAGAGTACCAGTATAATATGTAAGAAGCCTCTGTCCAAAGTTGTATGCATTGTTCGTATTAGTCTGAACATTCTTTTCAACTAAAATAACTTTGTATCTCTGATAAAGTGAAGTCAACAGCTCTGCATTGTTCTTTTTTTTATAATATTTTCTTCTACATATGAACATATTTCTTTAAATGCTTCTTCGTGTGATTGCCTTACATTTTCAGAATCACTGTTATTACTGCTATTTTCTGTTTTTCAGTCAGTGCCGTATATAAGTATTTCTTCTCGCAGCTGTGGTGGTATAATACCTTTAGCGACAAGGCCAGTCGCAGAAATTGTGGTTAACAGCTTGTGGTCTTCTAAGATAATTGCAGCATCTCGAATTCTTTCAGCGGCTTCATGACTTTCACAAATACCAGGATATTTTCTTGATGAACCAGACCTTCTACGATTTTGATTGCAAAACAAACACTGATCTTTAACACCAGAACAATTAACATTAATATCTGCTTCAGATCTCAAAAATTGACCTCTTTGTTGAACTGGTTTCATTTTGAACCTGGTCTGTAGTTTTAGTTACAGCAGTGCAGTTTTTGTAACAAACTGTGTGATGTCCAGTGTTATCTGCATAATTCTCAGGTAGGTTCATGCAGATTTCTGCGTACTTGGAAGCCATCCATAATGGTTTGGACATTCTAAATCTTTTGGCAGTCGGCACTTTGTCCCATACATTATTGGTGAAGCTCTTGATATCCCCCAGCAGCGTGGGAAGTACCACGAAGAACGCACGTAATTTCAGCAGCAATTACGAACTTGAAATAATATGCATCTTTTAACAAAACAATATTTACATCGTATTATTTCAGTGATTCAGAAAGAAAGTATACATGTTAGACTACTTTCAAAATTAAATGAGGCAACTAATTAGATAATTAATTTAGTACAATAGACAATGAAAATATTTATTAGACATTTTTCTATAAAAGCCTAATATCATTGAGGCTTTTTCAAAATCAATTAGATAAGACTAGTTTCATGTCTCACTCCCTTCACAATCCCTGTTTTATAGTAAACAAGTGTCAGATACACCTGAAACTTTTAAACTAATACTCATAGTCAGTTTTTTTCTTCTAAATGCATAAATAATAATCCACCTACAATTATATTATATGAATATTATTCTAGGTATTAAACGGTTAATTTAAACCTCCTGGACTCTTGGCAGACATAATTGTTCTTCGGTGTAACTGCTTACATTGTGCAACTGTTTTTTGTTTGTTTGGATTTTTCGCCGTATTCAACAGTATTTCAGTCATATAACGGCGGTCAGTTAACCTACTCACACTTTTCCTGGGTAAGCTGGTTTACCAGTACTAAGTGCACATACTTTTGCCAGTAACTAACAATTGCCCTACTTGAATCAGAGGTAGGGGGAGAATGGCCGTAGAAATAATTTCATGACCAATCCCCACGCAAGTTATGTGGCCGGGCTGGGAATCGAATCCGCGATCCTCGGATTTGTAGTCCAGCGCTCTACCAACTGAGCTAGCCGGCCCGACATTGTGCAACTGCTCTGCAAAGTAAAAGAAAACCGATACCATAAAAATAACAAAAATATATGTAGAAACCAATATATATATATATATATATATATATATATATATATATATATATATATATATATATATATATATATATATATATATATATATATATATATATATATATATATATATATATATATATATATATATATATATATATATATATATATATATATATATATATATATATATATATATATATATATATATATATATATATATATATATATATATATATATATATATATATATATATATATATATATATATATATATATATATATATATATATATATATATATATATATATATATATATATATATATATATATATATATATATATATATATATATATATATATAATCGTGGCCTAGAGGTTAGGGCGTTCGCCTACGGAGCGGGAGGTCGAAGGTTCGAGTCCTACACAGGGCTCGTTCTGATATGGCCGGTTGCCTACCCAGCAGCTAGTTAAATCAAGGGGTACCGATTGCCTTCCTGCCAAGCGCCCGGCATATAGGATAGGAATCGGGAGTAAAGATGTTCATCAGTAAAAAAGGTGTCTCATAAGTCAAAACTGGCTGGCCCTTAATCGCGAGGGGTGACACTATAATAAACAAACACTACTTTACTTTTATAATTATTATAACCCTGCCCTTTTGGGGTAAAAGGCTCCCGCACTGCCCTTTTTCAGCCCCCCCCCCCCCTGCCACTTTTTTAGTCTGGCTAAATCCCTAGTCAGTAGACTCATGCACCATGTAAGATAAATATGTATTGACCAATATGAATTCTTTGTTACACAAACACACAAATAAGGTATGCTTCTCATAGGTTTGATTTACCCTTCTGTTGGTAATACATAACATACGGTAACAGCTTTTCGTGGTATTTCAAACTGAAGACTTGTGCTAGCCATTGGGCAAACAAAGAAGACCCTTCAATGTTTTAATATTTTCAGATAGTTTACCTCATTAATATCATTATTACGGTTTATCGATGAAACAAGTATAGTATACGTGTATGTTATATGTATTGCATGTATTCAAAAGCTGTCAGATTGTTAAATACTATCTTTTTAATAGAAGCAGAGACTGTGAGTTCAGTATTTATGGTGTTTTTTTTAATACTCTTATAAACAATGATTTATAGTGTCCTCCACATAATAGTCTAATGTACCATTCAGCTTTATTTTTTACAGATGACATATCATCATTATGCTGTAGTATGTATGTGTTTCAGAGTGTTGAAGTTTCCATTGGAATGGTGCTACCGGTATATCTTATGCTATCATTATGTGTTTTGTTACTCTTATATTCTTAGGCTGTTAATTTTATTAATATGCTTAATAAATTATTGTTTTCAAATTGTTGATCTAGTTGTTACTTGTGATACATGTATGTTTAGAAACTACATGTATGTACAATTAACACATTGCGTACGTGAATGAATTTTGGATAGGTTATCGCATTCCGGTTAATGTCCAGATTCATTTATTTCGCGGATTATTTTAATTCTTTTAGCTGGTATATTTATGTATAGTGTCAAATACATTGACAAACGTTGATAAATTATAAGATGATTTTATTGTTGCAGTGTAACTTCTGAATGACCATGTAAGCTATATATGGGCTTTGTACCTGTTCATATACTGACCCACATCCTACATGAAATATAAATAAGATGACACACGTGGGAAAATCGTCAATATGCCATAACAATTATGTTGTGATTATTTTGTGTCCGGTTTCCAGAAGTAATATATCTTCCTAGTGGTGTTGTTTGACAACTACTATGTCAGAATGACAGTTAAAAATGAAACTATAGCAGAAGAGTCAAGTGACCCGGAACACACGTAATTGATTCGGAACCCCCGCAATCAGTGCATACAGTAAAAAAATATTTAACAACAATTCTTAATGTTACCAAATGTTTTAAACACGCATACTGAAGCTGAGATATCTGTCTTCCAAAGTACATTTAAAATGAAGAGAGCGGTTTTGTCGTTGGTGACCTGGAACTACCCAATTGATCGTATTCTACGGTTTTACTCATCAACAAGATCGTCTCTTTATTTTGGTTGAGACATTAATACATTTAATATTCAATGCAACACAATGTATACGCTTTTTTTAAACACACAGTATTAAAACTGAACCGTTGACACTAGAATAACGGACTTTGAAAATGTAATGAAGTGATTGAGTTTAGTTTAAACCTATTTATTTTAGCTCGATTGTATCGAAAGCCTGAGGCTTATTGAGACACTATCGAGTCCGTTTCGAACTCTCCCCAAGTACAAGTCCTGAAGTAGGGATCGAACTCACGACATTCCGATCGCAAGGCGTACAGCATTACTCCACTGCGACCTACATAACTTCATGACTAGTACACAGACGGATTAAGGGGGGTGCCGAAAGCGGTGTAAACCCCGTAAAATTGTGTAAAATTGGATATTTAAACCGCACAATAACTTCGATTTACTTATTATTTAGACATTCTCTGTCAGAGATCAAGTTAATTGCAGCGGTTATACAATACAACCGAAGTATTTACAAGATACACAATTTTATTTACAGTCGGGGTTTCATAACAATCAACATAAGCTATGTATAGCTATTGAGCGACATATTTCCTAGTATGTGGCATTTACAATTATATCCACCCGACAAGGGATGCGCATTCCAGCTAAAGCTTGTACTCGTATTAAAATTAATATGTTAATATTCAAATAGTAATCATAATACTTTGTGTTGTATTGAAACTGTACGCTTCTGTCACCAGATATTTGTTAAGGTTTCTATGAAGCGTAAACACATTGTCATAAAAGATGTTATGTTATTGTAGATGAAATAATTATACATAGGAAAACTAGAGTTAAAAGTAATATGAGTGTGGTTGGTTAGTTCTTTTCTTTTAATTACACCTTAAGGGACTTATCCATGATGGTGAGTATTACTAGAATTCCATGTATTATTATAATACATTGAACATTGGGTTGTGGAATAAAATGCTCGTATATTAATTGTCCATGTACAGAGACGCGGGGTAAACATTTTTAGGCGTAATAAAATATTTATTGTTTCACGTTACCCGACCTACCCTAAAAAATGCCCCTACCCTAGAAAATTGTATTGGGTTTGTCAGATATATTTTTGTTTTATTACATTTTTCAATAATTATATGTGTTTTTGGATAAATAAGTGTTTTGTTTTGATAGCCCCCCCCCCCCCCTATAAACAATGTTTAAGGATATTACTGATATGTTTTAAATATTAATTCACTTTTAGAATCTTCAAGTGGACCATTTACCAAATACAAAAATAAAAATAAATAAATAAATCCCTACCTACCAATCCTAATTTTTTAGGCATGTAACCTGCAACAAACATATTTTTTACGCCTTACAATGGTTACACTATGATCGTTGGTTGCATATGCTTGTTGAAATGAACATACGATGTCAAAAATACAATGTAAAGTGCTTACAATTTCATTGCAGACACCACATTTTAGTTGATCTTTTTTCAATTGCCAAAATATTATCATTTGCATTGCATCGGAAAAGTGCATTAAAATTAGGACGCATAGGCGATGGCAATTTAGTAATTTTGCATCGGAAATGTGCATTAAAATTAGGACGCATAGGCGATGGCAATTTAGTAATTAGATAAACTTAGCCTGTAATAAAACTGTAGAATCTGATATGGCTGGAAATAACAACAAATCTATGGGCTTATTCTTCGAAACATTGATTTTGAACGCAGAAAAGATGTGTACGTATAAAGACATTTATAACAGCTTTAACGAATCCACAGAGTTAAACCAAAGACATAATAAAAATTTTAATGCTAGATTATTTACACACCGAAATGTAACAAAACGACGACTGCCCAGCAGATTATGCACATTTGCAACTGACATACATTTTGCCGATCTGGGGTCGTATTTAAAAAGCATCTTAAGTAAAATCTTATACATCATGTACTTAGCCTGAAAATCGTAATTTTTCTTTAGCATTTTATTCTATGTATACATGACATTCTGCTTCATGTTCACTAATAATCAACTTATTATTAACTACTACATGTACTAATAAACAACTTATTATTAACTACTACATGTACTAATAATCAACTTATTATTAACTACTACATGTACTAATAAACAACTTATTATTAACTACTACATGTACTAATGATCAACTTATTATTAACTACTACATGTAGTCTGTTTACTTTTAACTGTTATTGGAATCATAGGCGCTTGGTTGTTTAACAAATAACAAATAATCCTGTTCCCTATAGTATAAATATACGCATGGTAGGTCACTCGCCATTTTCTACCGCAACGGAAGTTGATTGAGACAAATTGACTGGTTATAATTTTAAGTACTCGGTCCTAAATGCATGGGCTATGTAGATGTCGGGAATCAAACACGTAATTGTATACATTGAAACCAGCCAATAGACTTCCGTTACGATAGAAAATGGCGAGTGAGCTACCTTGTGCATTTATATATATCGGAAAAGGATTTTTTATTTGTTGAACAACCAAGCGCCTATGATTGGAATCACTAATTTGTGTGCATTTTTTTTTTTAAATTATTACCTTACATAAATCGTATCTAACGTGATTTTTTTAAAGATAGACTTACAATGTTTCTGGAATATGGTCCCTAGCTTATAAGTAAAGAAAAGAGCAACGTACGTTATCTCGCCTGCAGTTTCTACTTATATGTCAAGCCAAGGTATAAAACAATCCCCCGCGATATTTACTATGAGTGCATTCCATCGAAGGTATGTATGTACTAGTATACAGGAGCTATCGTGCAACGAGTCGTTACCTAAACTAGTTAGTTATGCAAAGTAGAAGTCGAAATGTAAAACAGCTATAGCAATGTAACTGGAGCTGTAGCTGTAATACTATAACTCTAGAAGTATTTCTTAGTATGTGACATTTAAGCATTATGATACTTGATACGAGCTTGGGTTACTTTTTATAGTCAAGTACTCCTTCACATTTCTATGAAGAACCTAGCTGCTTCAGGAAATATAATGTTATCAGATGTCACTATAAATAGGGACACTCGTTAAAATTAACATATTATAATCGGGTGGTTAATTTATTCTAATTAATTATCGGACTTGTACATTATGGTGAGTACCGCTAGAGCTCCACGAACTTATTATAATGTTTTATATATTTATTGGTAGGATACAATGCTTCATTTAATTGCCAATGAAATTGGGAGTTGGGTGGCTAAACATTGTATAACGAATGCAGTTTGAGGCGTGTCGTGGGAAAACCGGGCTTAATGCGCGTGCGTAAATTGTCGTCTCGGATCAGCCTGTGTAGTCCGCTCAGGCTGATCCGGGACGGAACTCTGCGCTTTTATGGTATTTTCTATTTTAAGGACGTCTCTACTAAACATAAATCCACTGTAGGCGGAAAGTGTCGTCTCGGATTAGCCTGTGCGGACTGCACAGGCTAATCCAGGACGACACTTTACGCACATGCATTAAGTGCGGTTTTCCCACGACACACCTCATTGAAAGTCCGATGGACAGGACATACGATATTATGTAGATCGTATGTAGATATTTCAATGACAACTATATACACACGCTAAATATTGCTTAGAGTTCAATGCAGATATTAAATGTTACACTTTTTGAAGGATAGGATATTGTCAGCGAAATAAAATAAATCTAAACTGTAGATACATTGATGAAAATCGGAGACATCGCTGGACATCTTTACTATGGGGTTTTGTATACAGTCGACTATGTAAACAACATTCAGACAAAATAACCCTGTTTAGCACCCAAGACGATGATCGTATTCGAATAATGCACAATATCGATTAGGCAGTCTACATTTCTGCTAACAATGTGCATATATCGGATCTAATCATTTTGATTGACTTTTTTCGACCCTCCATCATACAAAACAGCTCAGATTCCAAGTATGATTATAAGTATGATTATTTAGATTCCATCGAATAAGTATGATTATTTTGGACTCATACCCGACTTTCATTCTGGCCCAGTTTGTCGATTCAAACATTCTTATCATGAGGACGACGGGAACATATTAAATATCTCTGAGTCGCAAACAGATATCGCTTAGGTTCCAACGATTTCCGAAAAATAAACACGCTAACAATATACCGGTACTGACTTTTTAACACAAAAAAATGTTTGAAAAAAAGGTAAGTGTTTTGCACTTAAAAACCCTGAAACAAAAACTCACAATACAAATATTGTATCTAATTACATTATTTCAAGATAAACAAATATTCATTTATTCCTGTTAAACTGTAAACTCTGAAAATGAAGTAACATGACAAATTTTACACAATGTACACTCAACAAAAGTTATAACGCACCACATAAAAATTGTTTTATTTTCTTTATTTATAAGAATTTCATCTGCGCCATGGTAAACACGAATTTCTTTCTAATGTTTTTGCCAATATTTTGGTATGAACACATGCACGTATAACACAAATAATCATAGCTGACATTTCAAGCTGAAATTCGTATAAATAAAGACAATACATCCGTTCCACAATTTTCATTTTTCCCATTGTGTTCTTATATTTTTTGTTGAGTGTACATGTTTCTGGCGTTTCTCTCAGTTTATCTGATGAGAACACCCGGGGTGCCGACTGATCTTATCGTGGTATTTCACCATGATAGTAATACACAGGATGGGTATGGTAATACAGTGACATATTAGATGTAAGATAACAAAGGTGTCAGTTTATTGTTATGAAAACAGGCCATCATTATGATCAATAAATGCAGTTAATGCATTTGTCCTGCTTTCTCCCTCTCAGTTATACACATCACCCAGTCTCTTAAGAAAAACAAGCAACTAACCAAATACATGAAACGTCTCTTTATTAACTTGAGAGTTAATGTTTGGACTTGCTGAGGAGTTAGCGCTTGGACATTGCTGCGGTATACAACAAAACATTCACATCATTACAAATAGCCTTCATCTACCATTGCATCTGACATCACAACATTAACAATTAACAACCACTCGGATAGGCCGAGTGGTTAGGACCGACTTTTTTTAAGGTCAAAACCGAAAACGTATTGCATCTCTTTACAAAATATCACGCACAAACAATTAATATAATGATTAAATCAGACGATGTCATTACGTCTTCTACAATTATTCAGTATGCATAGCGCTTACATCAGCTTCGTCCCTAGCGCGAGTTATTTCCCTTAGAGATCGGAATAAAAGTTGTACATGATCCCTTGGCAAGTTTGCGAAACCCCGAATGTTCATAGTGCAGTTAGCCACTTCGCCGCTCAAAGCGCATCTAGATGTTACTCAACGCCCAAATTTTGGCGGCTTGTGGGTCTTTTCCAGATGCAAGTTCGCCATAGACGATATTCTTGGGCTTCCGACCATCTTCCATACGGACGCACGTGGCCAAGCCAGTGAAGTATGCGTTGCCTGAGCAGCGTGTACATGTTGGGGAGTCCAGCACGAGCAAGAACCTGGGCGTTGGGAACTTAGTCTTTTCAGCTGATGCCAATGATGCGGCGAATAAATCTATCTGGAAACTGTTCAGTTTCAGCTCTTGCTTGGCATAGGTTGTTTATGATTCACTTCCGTACAGCAGAGTGCTGACTATGCAGGCGTTGTACACTTTAAGTTGAGTGGTCCGCTTGGGGTTCTCCTAGACGCGAGTGGTCAGCCGTCCTAGGGTTGCCGATGCGTTTGTTGATTTCGGCATTTAAGGACAGGTTGTCACTGATGTAGGTGAACTGGTGTACCACTTCAAGTTTGTAGTTGTTAAGTGGTGTGTCCACATCTTCGCCAATCACGTTAGTCTTCTGGCTGATGGTTAGACATATGCTCTACTTTACGATATTGTTAAGTGCACCGTCTGATCCTGTATGCATGTACACACTTTTAATTCCCAGAAGCATGTTTCAGAAGAAAGGATAAGAGGATGGCGAAGAGGATTGGAGCATGGACGCAGCATTGCTTCATGCCGATTTTGATGTAAAATGGTTCGAAATGCTATCCTCATGCTGGATGGTTGGCTTCATAACGTCGTGAAAAGATCTGAAGAAGCATCGGGGGGGGGGGGCATCCAACGTTCAGGAGGATGTTAAAGAGCCCATTTCGGCTAAACAGGTGTTCCGTGTACTTCTACTGTAGTTGGCGATGGTAGAACATTATGTAGAATGTTCTGCTCAAAAGCCACATTGTGTCTTTGGGTAGACGCGGGCTGCCAGCTATTGAAGATGCACGAACAGGACTCTGGCATATAGTTTGCCAACGATGTTCAAAGGGGGGATGCTTCTGTAGTTGTTGCAGTCGCTCCTGTTATTTTTGTTCTTGTACAATCTTGGTGTCTCTCATGTATTGTGGAGCACACATGTTTACTCCAACACTGGCGAGTGTGTCGTGCAGAGGCAGCAGAATGGTGGTTTTGCAGCACCTGGTCAGGTCTACCGCTGGCTGAGCTATTGATAGCCTTGTTGAGTTCATTCTGTGTTGGTTCAGCGTCGTCTAACTCCTCCGTGATGGACAGAGGACCAATGGCGTCAAAAATCTGGGGGGGGGGGACAACGTTCTTTCTGTAGTAGAGCTCTGAATATTGTTCCACCCTTCTCGCCATCTCCTTGCTTTAATCACTGTTCTGCTGCTGGTTTTCAGGGGAGATGTTTTCCTCTGAGTTGGTGGAGCGCCTTCTGATGCTCTTCTTCATGCCCATGTTGTTGACTGTTGCTTCTGCATTCTGAATGTCGAGACTGAGCCTCTTTCCAGTACTCTTTGGCGCAGGATCTTCTCACTTTGTGAGCGCTTGTATTCAGCAAGGGCAGCACGTTTTGCTTCAATAACATGATTCGAGTTATTGAAGCAAAACGTGCTGCCCTCGCTGACGTGGCATCAAACCAGTCACAGTTCTTGTAGGTTTTTCTCCCAAAGGTAGCAATAACTGAGTTCCGAATTGCCTCAAGCAGTTGGTTCCATGACTCGAAAGCGGTGTTGCATGGTTACAAGTCTCTTGAGCATTCTCAAGAGACTTTGTAAACTGCTGCTGTTGTTTCGACGCTATGGGGCGAAGCTAGAGCGTCCTCTCCAGGGTGTATGCAATGGCATAGTAGTATTGAAGTCAAGCTGTACTCAAACTGCCTACGGGCCTCCAGCTCCAGATTTTTCCTCAAGGTTTACTTCTGAAGCCTTTCCCACAAAGAGATGTGACCGCAATGCAGGGGAGGTTTTGTGCAGTTTTCCTTCTCTTCATGATGGAGGTGGGACTGGATTACATGGTTACCATGTGGCAGACATAGCCTGACATAAACATCAGTCGTATATGAATAACAAATTGATACTGCAATATTAACATCCGTTTTACCATGAATAACTTCACAGGAATGTTACTAAAGCCAGCAAATTATGCACATTATAAGCACATAATAATAAGCACATTAATTAAACAATAAGACATACACAACTGGGTATACAGTAACATATTGTACTTACTAATGTTTGTGCATATTTAATAAATGGGATTGAGATGAAATAATTATATTTATTAAAAATACCCCGTAGCGAAATTCCTACCAAAGTACAAATTACATAATAAAGCAGTATGCAGTAATAAAGCTGAGTAATACATCTAAGAAACGCTAAATACATTAATGATAAATCTTTGCATACCTTTTGGTAACTCCCCTTTAAGCGTGAAGTGATCAGCGTGCACGTGGGTCAAGCCGGGGTCCAGATGGGACAAGCATGCTGGGAACTATATTGTCTGGAGCACGGCATATCCCCGGATGGACGCTTTCAGTCCGATAAGCCCGTCGGCAGGGTAGACACGTTCTTCAGCGAGACCGGAAGTGGAAAGCACGTGCCGAGGTCTCTGTTCTTTGACCTGGAGCCGTCTGTAGTCGGTTAGTTTGTATTGACGCCTTTTAAAATACGAGTTTCACAGTGTGTTTAAATTCCCATATATAAAGTAAAATATTGTAGAAATATATATTTTTATTAGAACAACAACCACCACCACAAACGACACTATTACATCTTTTACTCTCAACATTGTCTATTGAACATTCGAAAGTTTAATGTAGTTGATTATTCGCGTAATTTCTGTAAATACACAACTAATGTTTAATTGACCTTAATTTATTTTCGGATGCTCCTGTACATTTAATTTCCACATGCATATGTGTCACAGACGAGGTTCGCACGGGCAAGTACCGGCAGCTGTACCACCCCGAGCAGCTGATTACCGGCAAGGAGGACGCCGCCAACAACTACGCCAGGGGGCACTTCACCGTGGGCAAGGAATACATCGATCTTGGTAACTTCTTTTTCCTCTCTCATAGTTGTATCACATGCTTGAAAATTGTGCTGAAAATGTTTGTATATGTAGGTTAAATTCAAGAAGACACTGAACACCCAAATTTATTTATATTAGAACGGACATTTATATGATTTTCTTATCATATAGGCGCCTTTTATGCATTGGACAGCAGGCATTCCTTCATACGTAAACGTACCGTGATACCGGTAAAGAGATATATAAATACTTAAATTTCTACAAACGACGAAGTGCTCGCGTGTGTAACGTATACTTTTTCTTGCTTCCGCCACAGTCCTAGACCGGATACGCAAGATGGCGGAGCAGTGCTCGGCCCTTCAGGGATTCCTCGTGTTCCACAGCTTTGGGGGTGGAACTGGTTCCGGTTTCACCTCGCTTCTCCTCAATCTGTTAAGCGCAGAGTTTAAAAAGACGTGTAAATTTCAGATCGCAGTCCTTCCATCATCAAATGTAAGGCACTCTATGTAACGAAAATGCATTCGGAATAGTTGTGACCAAAACAATCAATTATTTGTTTTGATGACTAAATATTAAAATACAACTGAAACCTTTAAACAAAGAAATTGAGATATTAACGACCAATGATGAACAACGTTTTTTGCAACATCCTATAGCACAAATAATGGAAATGAAGTTCAAACAAACGTCATAGACGAAACAATGAACATAATATATAAAACATAATTTATTTACAATTGACAAGGAAGTATTCAACTAAAAACAAGTGGATTTGATCTTCGATTTATTACTAAGGAATTGCCGTAGTTAGATCTTTGTGTGCTATTTATATATTTGTACAATAACGTTGCCATTAACAATACAAAGTTAGGGTACATTTATAATGCTCCTCCAAAATTTTCGGGGGAGCATGTAGTCGCCTCTTTGTCCGTCCGTCCGTCCTTCATTCCTTCCGTCCGTCTGTCCATTTGTCCGCCCGTCCGTCCGTCCGTCCGGCCGTCCATCCCACTTTCTTGTTCGGACTATTTCTCAGCAGTTCCTGCTCGCCTGAATTCCACGAAACTTTATGGGAAGCTTTATAACCAGGATGAGGTGTGCATTTTACCATCACGTTCCGCATCAATGATTTATATCAGGGTTATGGGACATTGAAGATCAATTCTTGTATATTTCTCAGCAACCACTGGCCGGAATTCAACGAAACTTCATGGGGTAGCTTTATTACCAAGAGGAGGTGTGCATATTACCAGGACGTTTCACTTTAGTGTTTTTTCTCAGAGTTATGGGACTGTGAGGATTTCTGAAATTAGTTTACAGTGCAAAATTCTTGTTTGGGCTATTTTTCAGCAACTACGATGCTAGCCATATTCCAATTAAACTTTATGGGAAGCTTAATTGCCAAGAGGAGGTATGCATATTACCAGGACATGCCGCTTCAATGAATTTTCGTGGAGTTATGGGACTTCGAATATTTAAATTGTGTTAGGTCTATTTCTCTGGAACTGCTGTATGCAGTTCAATGATACTTGATAGAAAGATAAATAACTCGGATGAAATAACCATACTACAGTGATGATCCATCACTTTGATTTATTTTGGCCTTTGATACTTTGTTTAACAATCTTGCTTCATCTTGATTTGTTACTATTTTGCTTCATCTGCATGTTCATATGGTATTTATGTGGCATGTACACATACAGTTTTGATATCAGATTTAGACATGCAGTTTTAGTCATTTTAATATCTTTGTCCTTCTCATTTATATTGCTTGACACAGCGCATCTGCGAGCATCCATCAGTTTTACTGATATCCTTGTATTAAATAATGTATTACCGTGTACACAAAAGATAAAGAAAACGTAATGGGTAGCCTAGATTAGCGGTAATTTTATCTTATGATTACAGAAATCTCACATAATTTTCACAATATGAGACGATTTAGTTCTGTGTTCGCAGTTGGGTGCTTCTGTCGTGGAGCCGTACAATACAGTCCTGGCGACACACGCTATGTTTAAACAAGAAAACTGCATAGCCCTGGTTGAGAATGAGGCTCTATACGACATTTGCCGGGAGCGACTGGAGGTGGAACTTCCGTCATTGCCCAACCTTAACCGCATCATCGCGCAGATCGCCAGCTCCGCCACAGCTTCACTGCGTTTTCGCGGCGCTCTAAATGTTGATCTGAATGATTTCCAGGTTAGAAACTCAGCTCTAAATCCATTAAATGATGTCATAAGAACCTGTCTACAGTTCAATTGTTAAGTCGTTATCTTTCCGTATTTCGCTTTTCAGTCTTAAGCCTCGGCAAAGCCCGAAATAATTTTTGTCGAAAACTATAGTTCGATCTCAAAGCGTAAACCATGTCTAGGCATGGGCGCATAAACTGTTCTGTCTATAAATGCATAGTTTCATTTCACTGCTGCAGACGAACTTGGTTCCCTTCCCTCGTCTGCTTTTCTCGTTCCCAACGTACTCACCGCTGAAGACGACAGAGAGAGCGTTTCATGACCGACTGTCCGTGGCGCAGATCACCAGCGAATGCTTCGAACTTGCCAACAACATGATCAAGTGTGAGCCCAGCCACGGGAAATACATGGGTTGTTGTATGCTGTACCGCGGGGACGTGGTGAGTGGTTAAGTGTTTGTAACAATTATTACTTACGCCAAAGATACTATGATTGTGTTTGCCATGCAGCGTAGGTTTGTCTGCAAAATGGTATTGTATCTTTGCTAATAAGCAACATTATGCAAAATGTTATGAACGGATTTGCATACAATTATTTGAGGATGTTGGAAATGCGCCAAGATTTTGGTGGTTATCCGAATAACCGTCCTGATCAAAGATTTTAAAAGGATTCTTTAAATATTGGTGCAAATGACCTGCATTGGCAGATGTCTGTCCCGTCCGAGTCATTTCCAAAAGGGTTTGCGCTCTAACTTGTTTATTGTTAAATTTCAAACATGTTTATACACCTGTCACTGGCGACAATATTCATTGGTTGAAAACGACGGCTTTCGATTACAAACACATGGATCTTATTTCAGTTGGTCACTATCGGTTTTGATGATCATTTTTAACGTTTGAATAAAAAAATACCAACGTATTGCAAACTATATTCCCAATGCAAGCAGGTATCTGACGAAGCTAGACGCGCCACAGTGGCTTTAAAAAGCAAACGACAAAAAAAAACATCCAGTTTGTGGACTGGTGCCCTACAGGGTGCAAGATTGGCATCAACTACCAGCCTCCCACAGCGGTTCCCGGCGGCGACCTCGCCAAGGTGCCACGTGCCGTCTGCATGCTGAGCAACACGACCGCCATAGCAGAGTCTTTTGCTCGGCTAAACCACAAGTTCGACCTCATGTTCAACAAGAGAGCCTTTGTTCACTGGTAAGAATGTATTGCTCTCCGAAAACTTTTTGGAAAGCATAATTATAATCGCCGCCCTGTCCGTTCGTCTTTCCGTCCCGTATTCGTCTCGGGCTATGTCTCAGCGTCAACCACTGGAATGAATTCAATACACTGTATGGAGAGTTTTGGAACCAAGTATGTAGGTGTGCATGGTATCTGGAGGTTCCGTTTCAATGATTTTTCTTGGACCTATGGGGACCATGGTGTCAGGACGTTGTGCGCTTCAATTATTTTTTCTTGGAGTTACGGTCCTATGATTCAATACTGCAATGTATATGTTGTCCCAGCTATTTCTTAGCAACCACCGAATTCAACGAAACTATGGGACACTTTAATAGTACTATGATAAAAGCGCGTTATCAGGACATTTCGCTTTCAAGATTTTTGTTGGAGTTAAGGACCTTGGATTATTGCTGCCAATTCTCGGCAACAACTGACAGGACCTTTTTATGAAAATCTTTATTACCAGGAGCAGATGGTAGCTGAGCACATTATTAGGATGTTCTGATTCTTTTGTTTCTTTGGAGCGATATGTTCATGATTATTGCTGCCATCATTGCCTGTGCTACATTGTATTCACACCAACAACTGGCAGAATTTCAATGGAACTTATAGATATAAGTATATCTTCAGTACACATCGCCGCGGCGCCGGTCCCAACACTCGGGTTTGTGATTTTTTAAGTAAACATTAGAATGACTAGACAGTGATATAGGACCGGCCGTGGGCACTACTGACACATCGTAGGATATGTAGAGGTGGACAGAAAGTTATGCAATCTATAATAGCCGTCGTCTCTGTTACGGGTACGTGGGTGAAGGGATGGTGGAGGTCGATGGAATATTTGACCATCTTGTCATAGATTTGATATGTGTAGATGGTGACAGAGGAGTACAAAATGTTGTTCAATTGGTAAAAACCACTGTCTCTGTTGCAGGTACGTGGGTAAGGGGATGCAGGAGGGCGAGAGAGGACCTGACCACCATGGACTGTTTGTCGCACAGTGAAATATATGTTGTCACTATTACAGGTACGTGGGTGAGGGGATGGAGGAGGGCGAGTTTAACGAGGCGAGAGAGGACCTGGCCACCATGGACTGTGTGTCGCACAGTGTAATATATGTTGTCTCTGTTGCAGGTACGTGGGTGAGGGGATGGAGGAGGGCGAGTTCAACGAGGCGAGAGAGGACCTAGCCGTGTTGGAGAAGGACTACGAGGAGGTCGGGCTCGACTCCCAGGATACATTCGTCGATAACGGGGAGGAGGAGTATTAACGCGTTGAGGGTGGGTGGGGTGGGGGGGTTGGCATGTTTGTGGAAATAACACGTGTGTGGGGGGAGAACTAGCACGTGGGGGAGGCACGTTCGGGGTACTAACACGTGTATGGGGGTATTAGCGCGTGGGGGTATTAGCACGTGGGGGTACTAGCGCGTGGGGAAACTAGCACATGTGAGGGGGAAACTATCGCGTGCGGATGGAATACTAACGTATGCGAGACAAATAACCGAGCGCTATTGGATTTATAACCACGCATGCTCAGGTCAATCTCCGACAAACACCATTCATAGTGTACTCATGTTTCTACAAGACATCTCCGTCAAACAATGAAGTCAAGGCCTTCTGAATAACTAAACGCATTGTCAATCAAATCTTGTCGATCGGTCACTTGACGGATCGCTCTTGGATTTATAACCACGCCTACAGAGAATATCACCCTTAAAGGGACCTGTTCAAAGATTGAGGAATTGACAATTTTCCAACTTTTTGTCTCAGATTTTCTAAATAAAAGAATAGTAGATATTAAAGAGCAAAATAACACTATGCACATAGAAATGTACTATAAAAACCGTTTTGTTAATGAGTAATTATCCGTTAAAACTGAGAAAATTATAGAATTAGTAACTCTAAACGATGGAATAATTTGGAGTGTTTCTGTTGTTTTCGTTAAATTGCCGAGAGCCCGTGGATCGCTTATATAAAGAAAAAAATGCCGCTGCATATATACAAGTCGGAATGGCCGAGTGGTTAAGGTTTTAGCCTTTTAATTCAGACGTCCGAGGTTTGAACCCAGGCCGGGACAACTTTGTTTTCCTTTACTTTATGTCTTTTATTTTTCCCGTCATTATACTTGAGCTTTTTAGTTCCGATGCTTAAATCTGTCAAGTTAAGACATTGAACGTCATACTTCCAAAAAATACAAAAATTTGTGAAGTCCCTTTAACAGTATACGAATGATTCTACAAGACATCAAAAAACAAAGTCCCGGTTTTCATAACGTCATCAATCAACTTGAGTCGATCGGTCAATTAAAGATGCACACGTCAGTTGTTGTTCCTACCAATGAAAATTATGTACTGATGTTTAACTATAAAGTTCTTAATTATGACTTCTGATAATAGACTTGAAATGCAGCTGTGAACTTCTCCAAGTTTCAGCTCGCGTGCTACATAACAAATTGATAATATATTGTGTTAAGATGCCTTTGTTAGATAAAAATACTAGCTGAAACATACTAACTATTGATCTACACATTATTATAATTTATTACCCTAGCATGTGTTATATTTCGTATTCATATACGAGTACGTTTGTTTATAACTCATGCAAATAAAGAAACAATTCGCATTTGAATTTTTGAATTCGTATATATTGATTGATATAAATTTATGATTGATAAATATTAACGTTGGTACAAATGACATGTATTGCCAAACTTACACAAAACATGCTCAGTTTTAAGTAAACGATTTGCAATAGCTACAAATTCAGTAGCTGATCGCTACAACAAGCGAGGTCTACAAGCTATTGTACGGTTTAAAAATAGACTAATTGACAATTTTACGGGGGACGGAACGTATGCCGCCTCCGCCCCTCCTCTATATTCGCGTATGCGTGATATACTAGTAGTCCGAAAATGTTCTGAAACTTATGTACATTTCCGAGACTGAATCAAGACTGAATGTTTTACAATTCTTACTGTAGGCGACCTTTGGGTCCAGTTATAAATATATGCCGGGCCCGGCTAACTGAATTGGTAGTGAGCTAAACTCGCTTGCCCAGGAAAAGTGTGAGTAGGTTAACTGACCGCCGTTATATGACGGAAATACTGTTAAATATGTCGAAAAATCCAAACAAACAAACAAAAACAAGTTATAAATACACTGTACAGACTCCTCGTAACATGTTTGCGTCTGCATTTTCGAAAGAAATCAATAGATTACTACACTACACATAAATGTATTTCCACAAACGATGCAACCCAATGAGAATATGTTCAACACTTTATAAGATAGCAAAAACTAAATACAAAACTGCTACTTAGCAACGCCGTTATGTTCACAGCTGCTGAGCACAATGGGGCTACTACTATATGTGGAGGGAAGCATGTCATATCTGGCCGTTTGTCACTGCATATACATGTGTCGGCTGAACAGCAGAATATGGTATAATTATCTTAACATCATGTACATATTTCCGTCGTTTGATTTTATAGGAAACTTGACAGATACCTGGAGTCAAAACACTTCAATTGTTTTAAAATGTGTTTTTTAATTTGATGGTCTCATGCACGGTACGTTTACCACCGGCAAGTATTTCCAACCTCAATGCATCCCAACAGAGATCAGACACGTACGTGTTCAAACAAACTAAAAACAGAGATCACGTGACCATAGTTAAAGGTGCTGCTTCACAGTTTTTGGCTGTTAGAAATACTTTTCTAAAACTGATCTTTTTCCTGTTCTGTAATACATTTATTGTTCATGTTTTACGGTCTGAAAAGCACATTATTTGTGCAATGTTAAACTTATGACAAAATTAAGTTATTTAAGGCAGTGGAAGACAGTACCTTGTAGATAACGGTGTTTTTGAATTAATAACAGATGATATTCTTTACTTCAATAATGTCTATAGTGAGTCATGTGAATTCTTTATATGTGGTGATTTTAATGCCCGAGTAGGTGATAGGCCAGATTTTGTTTCGTATGACAATGTACATGATGTTGTGGAAAATATGTTACCAGATGATTATGTTCAGGATAGTTGCCTACCAAGATATAATTTGGATAAGACTGTTAATGAAAATGGGAAGTTTTTATTGGATTTCTGTAAAATGACAGGTCTAAGAATATTGAATGGTAGATTAGGTGCGGATAGTAATATTGGTAAGCACACGTTTGTAAGTTCACAGGGTTGTAGCACTATAGATCTTGTACTTAGCAAAAGTAATATGTTTCCTTATGTCCAAACTTTTGAAATATTAGATCCTAATATTTTATCTGATCATTGTATAGTTAGTCTTAGCCTTAAATGTACAACTATAACTGGTATAAATGTTTGTGAAAATCACACACAGTTAAATGATGAATATTATTTTGAAAATGATGTCAATAAATTACCATACATCTATAAATGGGATAATGACAAAAAAATGAATATATTGATGCATTAAACTGTGACAACATAAAAAATACATTTGAAACAGTTTGTGTTAATATTGTCGAGACTGGAAATATTAATGAATTGGACACTTATTTAAGCACTTTTTGTGATATTATTAAAAATATTAGCTCACCATTATTCAAAAAGAGTTGTGTGGATAATGCATGTTTTATCAATAAAGATGCTGTTTACATGGATGCTGAATGTAAAAATTTAAGACAAAGTTATTATAAAAACATGAATATGTACAGAAATTTTCCTTCAAATGAAAATAGAGAAAATATGGTAAAAGCTAGAAGTTGTTATAAAAGCACTATTAGAAAAAAGAAATATGTTTATGATAAAAATCAATCACAAAGACTAGAAAATGCCAGGCTAAATAATGCAAAATTATACTGGAAATTGTTAAAGAATACTAGTGTAAAACATGATAAGCAAAACATAACAAGTAAGGAGTTTTTAAACTACTTTAAATCAATAAATGACCCAAATTCTACATTTTACCAGCCTGATGAAGATATTGTGTACTTTCAGGAAAGATATTTAAATGGGGAACTGAATATTATGTTTAATGAGTTAAATATACCATTTACTGAACGGGAAATTTTTAATGCATGTAAACAAATACAAAATGGTAAATCTGCTGGACCTGATTACCTAATTAATGAGTTTTTGAAATTTGGTATTTATAGTAATAGCTTCTTAAAAGTTGTGTGTACCTTGTTTAATAAATTGTTTGAGTGTGGATATTTCCCAGAAATTTGGTGTGAGGGTTTTATTGTGCCTTTACATAAAAAGGGTAATAAGGATGATGTAAATAATTACAGGGGGATAACATTATTAAGTACTTTTGGAAAATTGTTTACCAAAGTAATTAATAATAGGTTGAACAGTTGGGCTGAAAAGTATCATGTGTATATAGAGGCACAAGCAGGATTTAGGCAAAATATGGGAACTATTGATAATATATTTGTATTACATGGTATCATTAATCATATTTTAAATGAAAAAAAGAGATTGTATGCTGTATTTATTGACTTTACTAAAGCATTCGATTATTTGGTAAGAGATATCATTTGGTACAAATTGTTGAAGCTAGGCGTTCGAGGAAATATTATTAATGTTATTAAGTCAATGTATACAAATGTTAAATCAAGAATTAAATTGGGTAATACAATAAGTAATGAAGAATTCTCTTGTTTTTTAGGAGTCAGACAGGGTGAGTCTTTATCACCGCTATTATTTTCCTTTTATCGGAATGACTTAGAACATTATATGTTAAATGGCTTTAATGGTATTGATATTGGTATGTTGAAATTGTTTTTGCTTTTATATGCAGATGATATTGTAATTATGTGTGAATCTGAAGAAGAATTGCAGAAAGGCTTATGTTTGTTATTAGAATACTGTGAAAGATGGAAACTATGTGTAAACTCAGCTAAAACCAAAGTCATGATATTCAAAAAAGGGGGTCAGTTAAGGAGAAATATTAAGTTTTTATATAAAGGCCAGGAATTAGAAATTGTTAAAACCTTTTCATATCTGGGAATAGTTTTTACTACAGGTGGATCATTTGCAAGTACTTTCGACACACTTGCAGGTCAAGCTTCAAAAGCTGTTTTTAAATTAAATTCATACTTAATTAACTTCCCTTTAATCTCTATACAAAACAAGCTACAATTATTTGATCAGCTCGTTTTACCTATTTTAAACTATGGATCAGAGGTCTGGGGCTTAAATGAGTCTATGACATTAGAGAGGGTTCAATTAAATTTTTGTAAAAGGTTATTAGGTGTGAAAATTCAAACCCAAAATAATTTTGTATATGGAGAACTTGGTAGAACATCCTTGATAACCAAAAGAGCTGTTAATGTTATAAGATATTGGTTAAAAATTATTAAGTTAGAGGAGCACAAATACGTTAAGTGTATGCATTTACATATGTATCGCACTTTAATGAGTAGACCAAATACCCACTCATGGGCAAAATCTGTATGTAATCTTTTACAATCTTTAGGTTTACATTATTCATGGATTAACCAAGGTGTAGCTGATGAAAAGTGTTTCTTATGTTTAGTTAAATCTAGAATAACTGATGCTTTTATACAACACTGGATGACAGAACTAAATAACTCATCAAGAGCAAAAAATTACAATATGTTTTGTAAATTTGAATTTCAACCTTACTTAAAACATGTCAGTATTAATAAATTTAGATATAATCTTTGTAAATTAAGAGTTTCTTCACACAGGCTAGAAGTGGAATCAGGTAGATGGCATAAACCTGAACCAATACCTTTCCAAGAAAGAAAATGTCAGCATTGTAATGTTATTGAAGATGAGTTTCATTTTATACTAGAATGTTCACTATATACTGATATTAGAAAATTGTATATCAAACAGTATTACTGGAAAAGACCTAATGTACCAAAATATATAGAATTAATGCAGTCTAACAATGCAATTGTTAACAGAAACCTAGCTATGTATGTTCATAAAGCATTTACTGAAAGAAATATGTATAAATATTAGTACGATTAACATTTCTTGCTTTGCACACTTGACTTCTCGCTTTACCTAATGCACTGTATTTTGATTTATTATATAATATTATATTATATATTACTTATTATAATATTGATAGTATTATTATTGTGAAATGTATTATAACAGCTAGTAATTTACTTATAATTAATTGTATTATACAGATGACCACCGTGTATGTATTTATTTACTTTTGTATATCATGTATACTCACGGACTGTATGTCTATTGTATATTGAATAAACCATATGTTCAGCCTAGTCGACATACCCTAGTAAATTTTTTACACAAAAGATATAATGAAAAGAAATAGTTGTGTTTAGAAAACCAAAAACAGCATAACAGATAAAAGGTTTTGATAGATTCTACAAATTGCTATTTTAAAATTCTATTTTTAGAGAAATGCTTTTTTCCGACCCCAAACTGTGAAACTGTCAATTTCAGATGAACATTCGTTGGGTATGAGTACAGTATTTATCTTATTATTGGGACCATGTGTTGTCGCGTTTCTTATCCACTTCATTTCTTACACTGAAGATAACGATGTTTATTCGGACTTGACATGGAACGGTAATCGAAACGGCAGTTACATCATTTATTTATTTATTTATTTGAACGTTGCGAAAACAAACATTATAACTTCTGACAAAAAGACACTGCTTACATAAGGTATTTACTCAGCCTTATGTGTAAAAACCAAAACGAAATATGTCTAACGACACGTTGCTATCCTCTTGGATCAAACGGTAAGAAGCAATAGGAAGCAAGCGTTATGAACATTTGAGAAGCAAATCATATATACAACCCGCGATCACCCACATTCTTAAACTTGCCGACATCGTGGGTCGTGCCCATGTAAAATCTCCCGTGTATGACTTACTGGATCGGACCCAGTATTGTTACCACTGCCATAATTTTTTCACCATCCCCTCAGTATCTGCCATAATCTTAATATTGACCAAAAGTGAAACAGTACTTTCCGTCATCGCCTTTGTATTGGTTAGTTTGGATTTAGCATTTATCATCATCGATTTAGCATTTGTCATCATCGATTTAGCATTTGTCATCATAAACTTTCTATTTTTCATTATCAATTTAGTATTTGCCATTATCAAATCAGCTGCTGTTAGCCATTCTGTATGGGTCATCAACTCCCGAATAAGTACCATCATCTTCTGTGTAAATGTCATTATCGTCTTAGTATGTGTCATAAGTGCATAGTATTTACTATCCTCTGCTTGGTACGTGTCATCATCGACTTTGTATTTTCCAACATCGCCTCAGTAGTTTCCATCGTCTGCTTTATGTTTGTCATGATCGCCTTTTTTTTTTCAATAATCCCCTCAGTAATTGCATTTATAGCGGGTGTACTTCCCATCATCGCCTTAATATATTCCACCATCGCCTAAGAATTTACCACAATCGCCTCAGTATTTTTAATCGTTACCTTTGTACTTGCCAGCATCACCTTTGCACGGGTATTTTCAATCATTGCCCTTGTATATGCCGTCGTCGCCTTTGAGTATGCCAGCATTGCCTTTTTTTTCGAATTTGCCACCTTCGCTTTTATACTTGCCAACACTGTCGCTGTATGTGCCATTATCGCCTTAGTATGTGCCATCATCACCTGTAGATTTAAACTCGGATATAGATACAAGTGCTATCACTATCAGGTGAAATAAGCCCCTGAATGCACTGTCTGTCAGTGCGACCTTTGACACAAAAATAAATCTTTGTAAATAAAAGTGAATGAATAATGTAAACGTAATTACTGTAGTCAAAATGGCTGCTCTGGAAAAACTTAACTTTTACTAATATTTCTAAGTTAAAAAAGTAACATAAATCTGTCAAAAACCCAAACAGAGTTATGGGGGTTCATTCCCCTGGCGGAGACGTTGAGGGTAAAGAAGTATTTTAATTTTATAGTAAATACCGTTAATAGTATTCAAGATATTGTACTTTATGAAAACCCTTAACCAAAAAGTCAAGTTAAGAAAGGGGCATAAATCTGTCAAAATACAAAACAGAGTTATGCGGGTTGCTTTCCCTGGTGGAAACATTGATAGTAAAAAAACTATTTTAAGTTTCAAGTAAATACCTTTGATAGTATTGAAGATATAGGACTTTGTCTTTATGAAAAACTTTAACCAAAATGTCTAAGTTAAAAATGGGCATATATCTGTCAAAATACATAATCGAGTAATGAGGGTTGCTTTCTCTGGTGGATAGTAAAGAAGTATTTCAAGTTTGATAGCATTTAAGATATTCGACATAATAAAACAACGTTATCCTTAACTGACGGACGGACGGTTCGATTTTAATATGTTCTTTTTCGGGGAATAAAACACGTTTTCAAAACGATAATTCTATAAGCCAAAAAACCGTTGTAAGCTTTATGTATACATTTGCCAATGAATGACATAATACAGTTATCACATGGGTGTTTGGGGAACAGTCAAAACTGTTGGCCCAAGGTGGAGGGATGACTGTTGGAACTGTTTCCCGAAGCCGCTAAGCCGAGGGAAACAGTTAAAACTGTCATCCCGACACCGAGGGCCAACAGTTTTGACTGTTCTCCAAACACCCATGTGATAATTGTTTTTTTACCTGATATTTTTTTAATAGATATATATTTATTATATAATAAAATGTCAATTATATAATGATGTATTTTTTACAAAATCAGTGTATAATTTGACTATCTTAATATTTGTATCTTTTAAAAAAAGAAAATGGACAGGTTAGAATTTAGTTTATAATATTAATATATCACGCCGACATTGACGAAATAACACCCCGTGGGATAAACTTAGCTATATTTCATCCCTGTGGAATAAGCAAATACGCACAGTATTAAACATCATCTAGATTTTTTTGTGACGTCATTTCATGTTTTTCGTGTTTTTGCCACTCTCGCGGTTCAGGTTTTCTAAGCGTCTCTAAATAAAATTATTCTACACTAATTTAGTATTCTATATCTATGACAAACCGTTTATGGAATAGCGAGTCACCATAAACGTTTTTAAAGGCAACATATATGATTCCAGTAAGATAACAAAACTGAAAAGTTGTATCCGAAATTGATAGTTTGTTTTGATTCCTAATACTATTACATATATAACAACTGTTTTGGAAAAATGCTCAGTAATTAATACATTTATACTAACACAATTTCATCGAATGTTTATACAGTCATTGAAGGAATTCCGAATCATTGGTAGTTCAGGGTCACTTTAAGATTAATGGTTCTGAAAATAATTGCAGCCCTCCCATTTCGATTTTTAGTAACTGGTGTTTGAACAGTAATACATTTGCAGTACATCACCAAAGTTTCAACTCTGTATGCTGATCAATAAACCGAAACGGTGTTTTATGAATTATGCATGTTGAAAAGTCTGCCTGAACACCGGTTGTAGAAACTAGGCTACCTTTTATTCATCGCGATAAAACATCGAAAATGTCCAGTAGATTGGCACATTTATAGTATCAATTGGTAAATAAATGTATATTCTGTGTAATTTATACATAAGAAAACACCTGCATTCAAATGACTGCAGAAAACAACGGTTATATTAACACACGTGTATTGAGGTGTTCCGGGTCACTCGAACGGACTTGTTTAAGGAGGATATGTCAAGCAATTTCTTTTGTATATGCCTTATGGAATATCTCCATGGGTTGGTTTGGTCAGTACTACACATATTAATACAAATTGAATTTTAATATTCAATAAATTTATGCTGTACACAATCTCCAGTTAAGTGCAATACATGTATACTTCGTCACTCCCATTTAAATATACATTTTATCCTATGCAACAAAACACCTGTCTGATTCTTTTGACAACCTTGCCATTTCACCTAAAACGCTAATTCATTAATGCTCTATCGATAGTGCTTGAATTGTTCAGGTATAGTAGTGTTGATTGATGCTTTTGTTCACTGCTACAAACAGCTAGAGAATGGCCCCAGCTCGGCAGTCACATCAAAGACTTTGGAAGTCAAACCGACACCGTTGCAAAGGATGTTACTAACGGCTTGCAGATTTAGAAGCCTGGTTAATTTATGACGTCGCGCTTTCACTCTTCCCAGTTGTAAGAGGTGTTATTGTCAATGAATGTACTTTTTTACGGATTTTATTGTTTGTTCAAATTGGAAATATGATTGCAAGGTAATTAGGAATTGATGCAATGATTTTCTTTAATGAAATAACTATGAATTAAATATGAAATAAATAAGAAAATATAAATACAATTTAAAAAAAACAACACATTCCACTGGCATTTAAGTATGTAAAAAATATATATGATAAAATCGTCTTAATAATAATAATAACAGTACTTCTATCTTTTGAAATACAAAGTAAGGATTGCAAAATAGAATTATGAATATTATTATTAATTTAATAATATTAATAAATAAATAAATAAATAAATAATAATAAAAATAAAATACTTCAATACTATCAAAGGTATTTACTTGAAACTTAAAATAGTTTTTTTACTATCAATGTTTCCACCAGGGAAAGCAACCCGCATAACTCTGTTTTGTATTTTGACAGATTTATGCCCCTTTCTTAACTTGACTTTTTGGTTAAGGGTTTTCATAAAGTACAATATCTTGAATACTATTAACGGTATTTACTATAAAATTAAAATACTTCTTTACCCTCAACGTCTCCGCCAGGGGAATGAACCCCCATAACTCTGTTTGGGTTTTTGACAGATTTATGTTACTTTTTTAACTTAGAAATATTAGTAAAAGTTATGTTTTTCCAGAGCAGCCATTTTGACTACAGTAATTACGTTTACATTATTCATTCACTTTTATTTACAAAGATTTATTTTTGTGTCAAAGGTCGCACTGACAGACAGTGCATTCAGGGGCTTATTTCACCTGATAGTGATAGCACTTGTATCTATATCCGAGTTTAAATCTACAGGTGATGATGGCACATACTAAGGCGATAATGGCACATACAGCGACAGTGTTGGCAAGTATAAAAGCGAAGGTGGCAAATTCGAAAAAAAAGGCAATGCTGGCATACTCAAAGGCGACGACGGCATATACAAGGGCAATGATTGAAAATACCCGTGCAAAGGTGATGCTGGCAAGTACAAAGGTAACGATTAAAAATACTGAGGCGATTGTGGTAAATTCTTAGGCGATGGTGGAATATATTAAGGCGATGATGGGAAGTACACCCGCTATAAATGCAATTACTGAGGGGATTATTGAAAAAAAAAGGCGATCATGACAAACATAAAGCAGACGATGGAAACTACTGAGGCGATGTTGGAAAATACAAAGTCGATGATGACACGTACCAAGCAGAGGATAGTAAATACTATGCACTTATGACACATACTAAGACGATAATGACATTTACACAGAAGATGATGGTACTTATTCGGGAGTTGATGACCCATACAGAATGGCTAACAGCAGCTGATTTGATAATGGCAAATACTAAATTGATAATGAAAAATAGAAAGTTTATGATGACAAATGCTAAATCGATGATGACAAATGCTAAATCGATGATGATAAATGCTAAATCCAAACTAACCAATACAAAGGCGATGACGGAAAGTACTGTTTCACTTTTGGTCAATATTAAGATTATGGCAGATACTGAGGGGATGGTGAAAAAATTATGGCAGTGGTAACATTACTGGGTCCGATCCAGTAAGTCATACACGGGAGATTTTACATGGGCACGACCCACGATGTCGGCAAGTTTAAGAATGTGGGTGATCGCGGGTTGTATATATGATTTGCTTCTCAAATGTTCATAACGCTTGCTTCCTATTGCTTCTTACCGTTTGATCCAAGAGGATAGCAACGTGTCGTTAGACATATTTCGTTTTGGTTTTTACACATAAGGCTGAGTAAATACCTTATGTAAGCAGTGTCTTTTTGTCAGAAGTTATAATGTTTGTTTTCGCAACGTTCAAATAAATAAATAAATAAATGATGTAACTGCCGTTTCGATTACCGTTCCATGTCAAGTCCGAATAAACATCGTTATCTTCAGTGTAAGAAATGAAGTGGATAAGAAACGCGACAACACATGGTCCCAATAATAAGATAAATACTGTACTCATACCCAACGAATGTTCATCTGAAATTGACAGTTTCACAGTTTGGGGTCGGAAAAAAGCATTTCTCTAAAAATAGAATTTTAAAATAGCAATTTGTAGAATCTATCAAACCCTTTTATCTGTTATGCTGTTTTTGGTTTTCTAAACACAACTATTTCTTTTCATTATATCTTTTGTGTAAAAAATTTACTAGGGTATGTCGACTAGGCTGAACATATGGTTTATTCAATATACAATAGACATACAGTCCGTGAGTATACATGATATACAAAAGTAAATAAATACATACACGGTGGTCATCTGTATAATACAATTAATTATAAGTAAATTACTAGCTGTTATAATACATTTCACAATAATAATACTATCAATATTATAATAAGTAATATATAATATAATATTATATAATAAATCAAAATACAGTGCATTAGGTAAAGCGAGAAGTCAAGTGTGCAAAGCAAGAAATGTTAATCGTACTAATATTTATACATATTTCTTTCAGTAAATGCTTTATGAACATACATAGCTAGGTTTCTGTTAACAATTGCATTGTTAGACTGCATTAATTCTATATATTTTGGTACATTAGGTCTTTTCCAGTAATACTGTTTGATATACAATTTTCTAATATCAGTATATAGTGAACATTCTAGTATAAAATGAAACTCATCTTCAATAACATTACAATGCTGACATTTTCTTTCTTGGAAAGGTATTGGTTCAGGTTTATGCCATCTACCTGATTCCACTTCTAGCCTGTGTGAAGAAACTCTTAATTTACAAAGATTATATCTAAATTTATTAATACTGACATGTTTTAAGTAAGGTTGAAATTCAAATTTACAAAACATATTGTAATTTTTTGCTCTTGATGAGTTATTTAGTTCTGTCATCCAGTGTTGTATAAAAGCATCAGTTATTCTAGATTTAACTAAACATAAGAAACACTTTTCATCAGCTACACCTTGGTTAATCCATGAATAATGTAAACCTAAAGATTGTAAAAGATTACATACAGATTTTGCCCATGAGTGGGTATTTGGTCTACTCATTAAAGTGCTATACATACATACACTTAACGTATTTGTGCTCCTCTAACTTAATAATTTTTAACCAATATCTTATAACATTAACAGCTCTTTTGGTTATCAAGGATGTTCTACCAAGTTCTCCATATACAAAATTATTTTGGGTTTGAATTTTCACACCTAATAACCTTTTACAAAAATTTAATTGAACCCTCTCTAATGTCATAGACTCATTTAAGCCCCAGACCTCTGATCCATAGTTTAAAAATAGGTAAAACGAGCTGATCAAATAATTGTAGCTTGTTTTGTATAGAGATTAAAGGGAAGTTAATTAAGTATGAATTTAATTTAAAAACAGCTTTTGAAGCTTGACCTGCAAGTGTGTCGAAAGTACTTGCAAATGATCCACCTGTAGTAAAAACTATTCCCAGATATGAAAAGGTTTTAACAATTTCTAATTCCTGGCCTTTATATAAAAACTTAATATTTCTCCTTAACTGACCCCCTTTTTTGAATATCATGACTTTGGTTTTAGCTGAGTTTACACATAGTTTCCATCTTTCACAGTATTCTAATAACAAACATAAGCCTTTCTGCAATTCTTCTTCAGATTCACACATAATTACAATATCATCTGCATATAAAAGCAAAAACAATTTCAACATACCAATATCAATACCATTAAAGCCATTTAACATATAATGTTCTAAGTCATTCCGATAAAAGGAAAATAATAGCGGTGATAAAGACTCACCCTGTCTGACTCCTAAAAAACAAGAGAATTCTTCATTACTTATTGTATTACCCAATTTAATTCTTGATTTAACATTTGTATACATTGACTTAATAACATTAATAATATTTCCTCGAACGCCTAGCTTCAACAATTTGTACCAAATGATATCTCTTACCAAATAATCGAATGCTTTAGTAAAGTCAATAAATACAGCATACAATCTCTTTTTTTCATTTAAAATATGATTAATGATACCATGTAATACAAATATATTATCAATAGTTCCCATATTTTGCCTAAATCCTGCTTGTGCCTCTATATACACATGATACTTTTCAGCCCAACTGTTCAACCTATTATTAATTACTTTGGTAAACAATTTTCCAAAAGTACTTAATAATGTTATCCCCCTGTAGTTATTTACATCATCCTTATTACCCTTTTTATGTAAAGGCACAATAAAACCCTCACACCAAATTTCTGGGAAATATCCACACTCAAACAATTTATTAAACAAGGTACACACAACTTTTAAGAAGCTATTACTATAAATACCAAATTTCAAAAACTCATTAATTAGGTAATCAGGTCCAGCAGATTTACCATTTTGTATTTGTTTACATGCATTAAAAATTTCCCGTTCAGTAAATGGTATATTTAACTCATTAAACATAATATTCAGTTCCCCATTTAAATATCTTTCCTGAAAGTACACAATATCTTCATCAGGCTGGTAAAATGTAGAATTTGGGTCATTTATTGATTTAAAGTAGTTTAAAAACTCCTTACTTGTTATGTTTTGCTTATCATGTTTTACACTAGTATTCTTTAACAATTTCCAGTATAATTTTGCATTATTTAGCCTGGCATTTTCTAGTCTTTGTGATTGATTTTTATCATAAACATATTTCTTTTTTCTAATAGTGCTTTTATAACAACTTCTAGCTTTTACCATATTTTCTCTATTTTCATTTGAAGGAAAATTTCTGTACATATTCATGTTTTTATAATAACTTTGTCTTAAATTTTTACATTCAGCATCCATGTAAACAGCATCTTTATTGATAAAACATGCATTATCCACACAACTCTTTTTGAATAATGGTGAGCTAATATTTTTAATAATATCACAAAAAGTGCTTAAATAAGTGTCCAATTCATTAATATTTCCAGTCTCGACAATATTAACACAAACTGTTTCAAATGTATTTTTTATGTTGTCACATTTTAATGCATCAATATATTCATTTTTTTGTCATTATCCCATTTATAGATGTATGGTAATTTATTGACATCATTTTCAAAATAATATTCATCATTTAACTGTGTGTGATTTTCACAAACATTTATACCAGTTATAGTTGTACATTTAAGGCTAAGACTAACTATACAATGATCAGATAAAATATTAGGATCTAATATTTCAAAAGTTTGGACATAAGGAAACATATTACTTTTGCTAAGTACAAGATCTATAGTGCTACAACCCTGTGAACTTACAAACGTGTGCTTACCAATATTACTATCCGCACCTAATCTACCATTCAATATTCTTAGACCTGTCATTTTACAGAAATCCAATAAAAACTTCCCATTTTCATTAACAGTCTTATCCAAATTACATCTTGGTAGGCAACTATCCTGAACATAATCATCTGGTAACATATTTTCCACAACATCATGTACATTGTCATACGAAACAAAATCTGGCCTATCACCTACTCGGGCATTAAAATCACCACATATAAAGAATTCACATGACTCACTATAGACATTATTGAAGTAAAGAATATCATCTGTTATTAATTCAAAAACACCGTTATCTACAAGGTACTGTCTTCCACTGCCTTAAATAACTTAATTTTGTCATAAGTTTAACATTGCACAAATAATGTGCTTTTCAGACCGTAAAACATGAACAATAAATGTATTACAGAACAGGAAAAAGATCAGTTTTAGAAAAGTATTTCTAACAGCCAAAAACTGTGAAGCAGCACCTTTAACTATGGTCACGTGATCTCTGTTTTTAGTTTGTTTGAACACGTACGTGTCTGATCTCTGTTGGGATGCATTGAGGTTGGAAATACTTGCCGGTGGTAAACGTACCGTGCATGAGACCATCAAATTAAAAAACACATTTTAAAACAATTGAAGTGTTTTGACGCCAGGTATCTGTCAAGTTTCCTATAAAATCAAACGACGGAAATATGTACATGATGTTAAGATAATTATACCATATTCTGCTGTTCAGCCGACACATGTATATGCAGTGACAAACGGCCAGATATGACATGCTTCCCTCCACATATAGTAGTAGCCCCATTGTGCTCAGCAGCTGTGAACATAACGGCGTTGCTAAGTAGCAGTTTTGTATTTAGTTTTTGCTATCTTATAAAGTGTTGAACATATTCTCGTTGGGTTGCATCGTTTGTGGAAATACATTTATGTGTAGTGTAGTAATCTATTGATTTCTTTCGAAAATGCAGACGCAAACATGTTACGAGGAGTCTGTACAGTGTATTTATAACTTGTTTTTGTTTGTTTGTTTGGATTTTTCGACATATTTAACAGTATTTCCGTCATATAACGGCGGTCAGTTAACCTACTCACACTTTTCCTGGGCAAGCGAGTTTAGCTCACTACCAATTCAGTTAGCCGGGCCCGGCATATATTTATAACTGGACCCAAAGGTCGCCTACAGTAAGAATTGTAAAACATTCAGTCTTGATTCAGTCTCGGAAATGTACATAAGTTTCAGAACATTTTCGGACTACTAGTATATCACGCATACGCGAATATAGAGGAGGGGCGGAGGCGGCATACGTTCCGTCCCCCGTAAAATTGTCAATTAGTCTATTTTTAAACCGTACAATAGCTTGTAGACCTCGCTTGTTGTAGCGATCAGCTACTGAATTTGTAGCTATTGCAAATCGTTTACTTAAAACTGAGCATGTTTTGTGTAAGTTTGGCAATACATGTCATTTGTACCAACGTTAATATTTATCAATCATAAATTTATATCAATCAATATATACGAATTCAAAAATTCAAATGCGAATTGTTTCTTTATTTGCATGAGTTATAAACAAACGTACTCGTATATGAATACGAAATATAGCACATGCTAGGGTAATAAATTATAATAATGTGTAGATCAATAGTTAGTATGTTTCAGCTAGTATTTTTATCTAACAAAGGCATCTTAACACAATATATTATCAATTTGTTATGTAGCACGCGAGCTGAAACTTGGAGAAGTTCACAGCTGCATTTCAAGTCTATTATCAGAAGTCATAATTAAGAACTTTATAGTTAAACATCAGTACATAATTTTCATTGGTAGGAACAACAACTGACGTGTGCATCTTTAATTGACCGATCGACTCAAGTTGATTGATGACGTTATGAAAACCGGGACTTTGTTTTTTGATGTCTTGTAGAATCATTCGTATACTGTTAAAGGGACTTCACAAATTTTTGTATTTTTTGGAAGTATGACGTTCAATGTCTTAACTTGACAGATTTAAGCATCGGAACTAAAAAGCTCAAGTATAATGACGGGAAAAATAAAAGACATAAAGTAAAGGAAAACAAAGTTGTCCCGGCCTGGGTTCAAACCTCGGACGTCTGGATTAAAAGGCTAAAACCTTAACCACTCGGCCATTCCGACTTGTATATATGCAGCGGCATTTTTTTCTTTATATAAGCGATCCACGGGCTCTCGGCAATTTAACGAAAACAACAGAAACACTCCAAATTATTCCATCGTTTAGAGTTACTAATTCTATAATTTTCTCAGTTTTAACGGATAATTACTCATTAACAAAACGGTTTTTATAGTACATTTCTATGTGCATAGTGTTATTTTGCTCTTTAATATCTACTATTCTTTTATTTAGAAAATCTGAGACAAAAAGTTGGAAAATTGTCAATTCCTCAATCTTTGAACAGGTCCCTTTAAGGGTGATATTCTCTGTAGGCGTGGTTATAAATCCAAGAGCGATCCGTCAAGTGACCGGTCGACAAAATTTGATTGACAATGCGTTTAGTTATTCAGAAGGCCTTGACTTCATTGTTTGACGGAGATGTCTTGTAGAAACATGAGTACACTATGAATGGTGTTTGTCGGAGATTGACCTGAGCATGCGTGGTTATAAATCCAATAGCGCTCGGTTATTTGTCTCGCATACGTTAGTATTCCATCCGCACGCGATAGTTTCCCCCTCACATGTGCTAGTTTCCCCACGCGCTAGTACCCCCACGTGCTAATACCCCCACGCGCTAATACCCCCATACACGTGTTAGTACCCCGAACGTGCCTCCCCCACGTGCTAGTTCTCCCCCCACACACGTGTTATTTCCCCAAACATGCCAACCCCCCCACCCCACCCACCCTCAACGCGTTAATACTCCTCCTCCCCGTTATCGACGAATGTATCCTGGGAGTCGAGCCCGACCTCCTCGTAGTCCTTCTCCAACACGGCTAGGTCCTCTCTCGCCTCGTTGAACCCGCCCTCCTCCATCCCCTCACCCACGTACCTGCAACAGAGACAACATATATTACACTGTGCGACACACAGTCCATGGTGGCCAGGTCCTCTCTCGCCTCGTTAAACTCGCCCTCCTCCATCCCCTCACCCACGTACCTGTAATAGTGACAACATATATTTCACTGTGCGACAAACAGTCCATGGTGGTCAGGTCCTCTCTCGCCCTCCTGCATCCCCTTACCCACGTACCTGCAACAGAGACAGTGGTTTTTACCAATTGAACAACATTTTGTACTCCTCTGTCACCATCTACACATATCAAATCTATGACAAGATGGTCAAATATTCCATCGACCTCCACCATCCCTTCACCCACGTACCCGTAACAGAGACGACGGCTACTATAGATTGCATAACTTTCTGTCCACCTCTACATATCCTACGATGTGTCAGTAGTGCCCACGGCCGGTTCTATATCACTGTCTAGTCATTCTAATGTTTACTTAAAAAATCACAAACCCGAGTGTTGGGACCGGCGCCGCGGCGATGTGTACTGAAGATATACTTATATCTATAAGTTCCATTGAAATTCTGCCAGTTGTTGGTGTGAATACAATGTAGCACAGGCAATGATGGCAGCAATAATCATGAACATATCGCTCCAAAGAAACAAAAGAATCAGAACATCCTAATAATGTGCTCAGCTACCATCTGCTCCTGGTAATAAAGATTTTCATAAAAAGGTCCTGTCAGTTGTTGCCGAGAATTGGCAGCAATAATCCAAGGTCCTTAACTCCAACAAAAATCTTGAAAGCGAAATGTCCTGATAACGCGCTTTTATCATAGTACTATTAAAGTGTCCCATAGTTTCGTTGAATTCGGTGGTTGCTAAGAAATAGCTGGGACAACATATACATTGCAGTATTGAATCATAGGACCGTAACTCCAAGAAAAAATAATTGAAGCGCACAACGTCCTGACACCATGGTCCCCATAGGTCCAAGAAAAATCATTGAAACGGAACCTCCAGATACCATGCACACCTACATACTTGGTTCCAAAACTCTCCATACAGTGTATTGAATTCATTCCAGTGGTTGACGCTGAGACATAGCCCGAGACGAATACGGGACGGAAAGACGAACGGACAGGGCGGCGATTATAATTATGCTTTCCAAAAAGTTTTCGGAGAGCAATACATTCTTACCAGTGAACAAAGGCTCTCTTGTTGAACATGAGGTCGAACTTGTGGTTTAGCCGAGCAAAAGACTCTGCTATGGCGGTCGTGTTGCTCAGCATGCAGACGGCACGTGGCACCTTGGCGAGGTCGCCGCCGGGAACCGCTGTGGGAGGCTGGTAGTTGATGCCAATCTTGCACCCTGTAGGGCACCAGTCCACAAACTGGATGTTTTTTTTTGTCGTTTGCTTTTTAAAGCCACTGTGGCGCGTCTAGCTTCGTCAGATACCTGCTTGCATTGGGAATATAGTTTGCAAAACGTTGGTATTTTTTTATTCAAACGTTAAAAATGATCATCAAAACCGATAGTGACCAACTGAAATAAGATCCATGTGTTTGTAATCGAAAGCCGTCGTTTTCAACCAATGAATATTGTCGCCAGTGACAGGTGTATAAACATGTTTGACATTTAACAATAAACAAGTTAGAGCGCAAACCCTTTTGGAAATGACTCGGACGGGACAGACATCTGCCAATGCAGGTCATTTGCACCAATATTTAAAGAATCCTTTTAAAATCTTTGATCAGGACGGTTATTCGGATAACCACCAAAATCTTGGCGCATTTCCAACATCCTCAAATAATTGTATGCAAATCCGTTCATAACATTTTGCATAATGTTGCTTATTAGCAAATATACAATACTATTTCGCAGACAAACCTACGCTGCATGGCAAACACAATCATAGTATCTTTGGCGTAAGTAATAATTGTTACAAACACTTAACCACTCACCACGTCCCCGCGGTACAGCATACAACAACCCATGTATTTTCCGTGGCTGGGCTCACACTTGATCATGTTGTTGGCAGGGTCGAAGCATTCGCTGGTGATCTGCGCCACGGACAGTCGGTCATGAAACGCTCTCTCTGTCGTCTTCAGCGGTGAGTACGTTGGGAACGAGAAAAGCAGACGAGGGAATTGAACCAAGTTCGTCTGCAGCAATGAAATGAAACTATGCATTTATAGACAGAACAGTTTATGCGCCCATGCCTAGACATGGTTTACGCTTTGAGATCGAACTATAGTTTTCGACAAAAATTATTTCGGGCTTTGCCGAGGCTTAAGACTGAAAAGCGAAATACGGAAAGATAACGACTTAACAATTGAACTGTACACAGGTTCTTATGACATCATTTAATGGATTTAGAGCTGAGTTTCTAACCTGGAAATCATTCAGATCAACATTTAGAGCGCCGCGAAAACGCAGTGAAGCTGTGGCGGAGCTGGCGATCTGCGCGATGATGCGGTTAAGGTTGGGCAATGACGGAAGTTCCACCTCCAGTCGCTCCCGGCAAATGTCGTATAGAGCCTCATTCTCAACCAGGGCTATGCAGTTTTCTTGTTTAAACATAGCGTGTGTCGCCAGGACTGTATTGTACGGCTCCACGAAAGAGGCACCCAACTGCGAACACAGAACTAAATCGTCTCATATTGTGAAAATTATGTGAGATTTCTGTAATCATAAGATAAAATTACCGCTAATCTAGGCTACCCATTACGTTTTCTTTATCTTTTGTGTACACGGTAATACATTATTTAATACAAGGATATCAGTAAAACTGATGGATGCTCGCAGATGCGCTGTGTCAAGCAATATAAATGAGAAGGACAAAGATATTAAAATGACTAAAACTGCATGTCTAAATCTGATATCAAAACTGTATGTGTACATGCCACATAAATACCATATGAACATGCAGATGAAGCAAAATAGTAACAAATCAAGATGAAGCAAGATTGTTAAACAAAGTATCAAAGGCCAAAATAAATCAAAGTGATGGATCATCACTGTAGTATGGTTATTTCATCCTAGTTATTTATCTTTCTATCAAGTATCATTGAACTGCATACAGCAGTTCCAGATAAATAGACCTAACACAATTTAAATATTCGAAGTCCCATAACTCCACGAAAATTCATTGAAGCGGCATGTCCTGGTAATATGCATACCCCCTCTTGGCAATTAAGCTTCCCATAAAGTTTCATTGGAATATGGCTAGCATCGTAGTTGCTGAAAAATAGCCCAAACAAGAATTTTGCACTGTAAACTAATTTCAGAAACCCTCATAGTCCCATAACTCTGAGAAAAAACACTAACGTGAAACGTCCTGGTAATATGCACACCTCCTCTTGGTAATAAAGCTACCCCATGAAGTTTCGTTGAATTCCGGCCAGTGGTTGCTGAGAAATATACAAGAATTGATCTTCAATGTCCCATAACCCTGATATAAATCATTGATGCGGAACGTGATGGTAAAATGCACACCTCATCCTGGTTATAAAGCTTCCCATAAAGTTTCGTGGAATTCAGGCGAGCAGGAACTGCTGAGAAATAGTCCGAACAAGAAAGTGGGATGGACGGCCGGACAAATGGACAGACGGACGGAAGGAATGAAGGACGGACGGACGGACAAAGAGGCGACTACATGCTCCCCCGAAAATTTTGGAGGAGCATTATAAATGTACCCTAACTTTGTATTGTTAATGGCAACGTTATTGTACAAATATATAAATAGCACAAAAAGATCTAACTACGGCAATTCCTTAGTAATAAATCGAAGATCAAATCCACTTGTTTTTAGTTAAATACTTCCTTGTCAATTGTAAATAAATTATGTTTTATATATTATGTTCATTGTTTCGTCTATGACGTTTGTTTGAACTTCATTTCCATTATTTGTGCTATAGGATGTTGCAAAAAACGTTGTTCATCATTGGTCGTTAATATCTCAATTTCTTTGTTTAAAGGTTTCAGTTGTATTTTAATATTTAGTTATCAAAACAAATAATTGATTGTTTTGGTCACAACTATTCCGAATGCATTTTCGTTACATAGAGTGCCTTACATTTGTTGATGGAAGGACTGCGATCTGAAATTTACACGTCTTTTTAAACTCTGCGCTTAACAGATTGAGGAGAAGCGAGGTGAAACCGGAACCAGTTCCGCCCCCAAAGCTGTGGAACACGAGGAATCCCTGAAGGGCCGAGCACTGCTCCGCCATCTTGCGTATCCGGTCTAGGACTGTGGCGGAAGCAAGAAAAAGTATACGTTACACACGCGAGCACTTCGTCGTTTGTAGAAATTTAAGTATTTATATATCTCTTTACCGGTATCACGGTACGTTTACGTATGAAGGAATGCCTGCTGTCCGATGCATAAAAGGCGCCTATATGATAAGAAAATCATATAAATGTCCGTTCTAATATAAATAAATTTGGGTGTTCAGTGTTTTCTTGAATTTAACCTACATATACAAACATTTTCAGCACAATTTTCAAGCATGTGATACAACTATGAGAGAGGAAAAAGAAGTTACCAAGATCGATGTATTCCTTGCCCACGGTGAAGTGCCCCCTGGCGTAGTTGTTGGCGGCGTCCTCATTGCCGGTAATCAGCTGCTCGGGGTGGTACAGCTGCCGGTACTTGCCCGTGCGGACCTCGTCTGTCACACATATGCATGTGGAAATTAAATGTACAGGAGCATCCGAAAATAAATTAAGGTCAATTAAACATTAGTTGTGTATTTACAGAAATTACGCGAATAATCAACTACATTAAACTTTCGAATGTTCAATAGACAATGTTGAGAGTAAAAGATGTAATAGTGTCGTTTGTGGTGGTGGTTGTTGTTCTAATAAAAATATATATTTCTACAATATTTTACTTTATATATCGGAATTTAAACACACTGTGAAACTCGTATTTTAAAAGGCGTCAATACAAACTAACCGACTACAGACGGCTCCTGGTCAAAGAACAGAGACCTTTCCACTTCCGGTCTCGCTGAAGAACGTGTCTACCCTGCCGACGGGCTTATCGGACTGAAAGCGTCCATCCGGGGATATGCCGTGCTCCAGACAATATAGTTCCCAGCATGCTTGTCCCATCTGGACCCCGGCTTGCCACGTGCACGCTGATCACTTCACGCTTAAAGGGGAGTCACGAAAAGGTATGCAAAGATTTATCATTAATGTATTTAGCGTTTCTTAGATGTATTACTCAGCTTTATTACTGCATACTGCTTTATTATGTAATTTGTACTTTGGTAGGAATTTCGCTACGGGGTATTTTTAATAAATATAATTATTTCATCTCAATCCCATTTATTAAATATGCACAAACATTAGTAAGTACAATATGTTACTGTATACCCAGTTGTGTATGTCTTATTGTTTAATTAATGTGCTTATTATTATGTGCTTATAATGTGCATAATTTGCTGGCTTTAGTAACATTCCTGTGAAGTTATTCATGGTAAAACGGATGTTAATATTGCAGTATCAATTTGTTATTCATATACGACTGATGTTTATGTCAGGCTATGTCTGCCACATGGTAACCATGTAATCCAGTCCCACCTCCATCATGAAGAGAAGGAAAACTGCACAAAACCTCCCCTGCATTGCGGTCACATCTCTTTGTGGGAAAGGCTTCAGAAGTAAACCTTGAGGAAAAATCTGGAGCTGGAGGCCCGTAGGCAGTTTGAGTACAGCTTGACTTCAATACTACTATGCCATGGCTTGCACCCTGGAGAGGACGCTCTAGCTTCGCCCCATAGCGTCGAAACAACAGCAGCAGTTTACAAAGTCTCTTGAGAATGCTCAAGAGACTTGTAACCATGCAACACCGCTTTCGAGTCATGGAACCAACTGCTTGAGGCAATTCGGAACTCAGTTATTGCTACCTTTGGGAGAAAAACCTACAAGAACTGTGACTGGTTTGATGCCACGTCAGCGAGGGCAGCACGTTTTGCTTCAATAACTCGAATCATGTTATTGAAGCAAAACGTGCTGCCCTTGCTGAATACAAGCGCTCACAAAGTGAGAAGATCCTGCGCCAAAGAGTACTGGAAAGAGGCTCAGTCTCGACATTCAGAATGCAGAAGCAACAGGCAACAACATGGGCATGAAGAAGAGCATCAGAAGGCGCTCCACCAACTCAGAGGAAAACATCTCCCCTGAAAACCAGCAGCAGAACAGTGATTAAAGCAAGGAGATGGAGAGATGGGTGGAACAATATTCAGAGCTCTACGACAGAAAGAACGTTGTCTCCCCCCCCCCCCCCAGAATTTTGACGCCATTGGTCCTCTGTCCATCACGGAGGAGTTAGACGACGCTGAACCAACACAGAATGAACTCAACAAGGCTATCAATAGCTCAGCCAGCGGTAGACCTGATCAGGTGCTGCAAAACCACCATTCTGCTGCCTCTGCACGACACACTCGCCAGTGTTGGAGTAAACATGTGTGCTCCACAATACATGAGAGACACCATGATTGTACAAGAACAAAAATAACAGGAGCGACTGCAACAACTACAGAAGCATCCCCCCTTTGAACATCGTTGGCAAACTATATGCCAGAGTCCTGTTCGTGCATCTTCAATAGCTGGCAGCCCGCGTCTACCCAAAGACACAATGTGGCTTTTGAGCAGAACATTCTACATAATGTTCTACCATCGCCAACTACAGTAGAAGTACACGGAACACCTGTTTAGCCGAAATGGGCTCTTTAACATCCTCCTGAACGTTGGATGCCCCCCCCCCCCCCCCCCGATGCTTCTTCAGATCTTTTCACGACGTTATGAAGCCAACCATCCAGCATGAGGATAGCATTTCGAACCATTTTACCTCAAAATCGGCATGAAACAATGCTGCGTCCATGCTCCAATCCTCTTCGCCATCCTCTTATCCTTCCTTCTGAAACATGCTTCTGGGAATTAAAAGTGTGTACATGCATACAGGATCAGACGGTGCACTTAACAATATCGTAAAGTAGAGCATATGTCTAACCATCAGCCAGAAGACTAACGTGCTTGGCGAAGATGTGGACACACCACTTAACAACTACAAACTTGAAGTGGTACACCAGTTCACCTACATCAGTGACAACCTGTCCTTAAATGCCGAAATCAACAAACGCATCGGCAACCCTAGGACGGCTGACCACTCGCGTCTAGGAGAACCCCAAGCGGACCACTCAACTTAAAGTGTACAACGCCTGCATAGTCAGCACTCTGCTGTACGGAAGTGAATCATAAACAACCTATGCCAAGCAAGAGCTGAAACTGAACAGTTTCCAGATAGATTTATTCGCCGCATCATTGGCATCAGCTGAAAAGACTAAGTTCCCAACGCCCAGGTTCTTGCTCGTGCTGGACTCCCCAATATGTACACGCTGCTCAGGCAACGCATACTTCACTGGCTTGGCCACGTGCGTCCGTATGGAAGATGGTCGGAAGCCCAAGAATATCGTCTATGGCGAACTTGCATCTGGAAAAGACCCACAAGCCGCCAAAATTTGGGCGTTGAGTAACATCTAGATGCGCTTTGAGCGGCGAAGTGGCTATCTGCGCTATGAACATTCGGGGTTTCGCAAACTTGCCAAGGGATCATGTCCAACTTTTATTCCGATCTCTAAGGGAAATAACTCGCGCAAGGGACGAAGCTGATGTAAGCGCTATGCATACTGAATAATTGTAGAAGACGTAATGACATCGTCTGATTTAATCATTATATTAATTGTTTGTGCGTGATATTTTGTGAAGAGATGCAATACGTTTTCGGTTTTGACCTTAAAAAAAGTCGGTCCTAACCACTCGGCCTATCCGAGTGGGTGTTAATTGTTAATGTTGTGATGTCAGATGCAATGGTAGATGAAGGCTATTTGTAATGATGTGAATGTTTTGTTGTATACCGCAGCAATGTCCAAGCGCGAACTCCTCAGCAAGTCCAAACATTAACTCTCAAGTTAATAAAGGGACGTTTCATGTATTTGGTTAGTTGCTTGTTTTTCTTAAGAGACTGGGTGATGTGTATAACTGAGAGGGAGAAATCAGGACAAATGCATTAACTGCATTTATTGATCATAATGATGGCCTGTTTTCATAACAATAAACTGACACCTTTGTTATCTTACATCTAATATGTCACTGTATTACCATACCCATCCTGTGTATTACTATCATGGTGAAATACCACGATAAGATCAGTCGGCACCCCGGGTGTTCTCATCAGATAAACTGAGAGAAACGCCAGAAACATATACACTCAACAAAAAATATAAGAACAAAATGGGAAAAATTAAAATTGTGGAACTGATGTATTGTCTTTATTTATACGAATTTCAGCTTGAAATGTCAGCTATGATTATTTGTGTTATACGTGCATGTGTTCATACCAAAATATTGGGAAAAACATTAGAAAGAAATTCGTGTTTACCATGGCGCAGATGAAATTCTTATAAATAAAGAAAATAAAACAATTTTTATGTGGTGCGTTATAACTTTTGTTGAGTGTACATTGTGTAAAATTTGTCATGTTACTTCATTTTCAGAGTTTACAGTTTAACAGGAATAAATGAATATTTGTTTATCTTGAAATAATGTAATTAGATACAATATTTATATTGTGAGTGTTTTTTTCAGGGTTTTAAGTGCAAAACACTCACCTTTTTTTCAAACATTTTTTTGTGTTAAAAAGTCAGTACCGGTATATTGTTAGCGTGTTTATTTTTCGGAAATCGTTGGAACCTAAGCGATATCTGTTTGCGACTCAGAGATTATTTAATATGTTCCCGTCGTCCTCATGATAAGAATGTTTGAATCGACAAACTGGGCCAGAATGAAAGTCGGGTATGAGTCCAAAATAATCATACTTATTCGATGGAATCTAAATAATCATACTTATAATCATACTTGGAATCTGAGCTGTTTTGTATGATGGAGGGTCGAAAAAAGTCAATCAAAATGATTAGATCCGATATATGCACATTGTTAGCAGAAATGTAGACTGCCTAATCGATATTGTGCATTATTCGAATACGATCATCGTCTTGGGTGCTAAACAGGGTTCTTTTGTCTGAATGTTGTTTACATAGTCGACTGTATACAAAACCCCATAGTAAAGATGTCCAGAGATGTCTCCGATTTTCATCAATTTATCTACAGTTTAGATTTATTTTATTTCGCTGACAATATCCTATCCTTCAAAAAGTGTAACATTTAATATCTGCATTGAACTCTAAGCAATATTTAGCGTGTGTATATAGTTGTCATTGAAATATCTACATACGATCTACATAATATCGTATGTCCTGTCCATCGGACTTTCAATGAGGTGTGTCGTGGGAAAACCGCACTTAATGCATGTGCGTAAAGTGTCGTCCTGGATTAGCCTGTGCAGTCCGCACAAGCTAATCCGAGACGACACTTTCCGCCTACAGTGGATTTATGTTTAGTAGAGACTTCCTTAAAATAGAAAATACCATAAAAGCGCAGAGTTCCGTCCCGGATCAGCCTGAGCGGACTACACAGGCTGATCCGAGACGACAATTTACGCACGCGCATTAAGCCCGGTTTTCCCACGACACGCCTCAAACTTCATTCGTTATACAATGTTTAGCCACCCAACTCCCAATTTCATTGGCAATTAAATGAAGCATTGTATCCTACCAATAAATATATAAAACATTATAATAAGTTCGTGGAGCTCTAGCGGTACTCACCATAATGTACAAGTCCGATAATTAATTAGAATAAATTCACCACCCGATTATAATATGTTAATTTTAACGAGTGTCCCTATTTATAGTGACATCTGATAACATTATCTTTCCTGAAGCAGCTAGGTTCTTCATAGAAATGTGAAGGAGTACTTGACTATAAAAAGTAACCCAAGCTCGTATCAAGTATCATAATGCTTAAATGTCACATACTAAGAAATACTTCTAGAGTTATAGTATTACAGCTACAGCTCCAGTTACATTGCTATAGCTGTTTTACATTTCGACTTCTACTTTGCATAACTAACTAGTTTAGGTAACGACTCGTTGCACGATAGCTCCTGTATACTAGTACATACATACCTTCGATGGAATGCACTCATAGTAAATATCGCAGGGGATTGTTTTATACCTTGGCTTGACATATAAGTAGAAACTGCAGGCGAGATAACGTACGTTGCTCTTTTCTTTACGTATAAGCTAGGGACCATATTCCAGAAACATTGTAAGTCTATCTTTAAAAAAATCACGTTAGATACGATTTATGTAAGGTAATAATTTAAAAAAAAAAATGCACACAAATTAGTGATTCCAATCATAGGCGCTTGGTTGTTCAACAAATACAAAATCCTTTTCCTATATATATAAATGCACAAGGTAGCTCACTCGCCATTTTCTATCGTAACGGAAGTCTATTGGCTGGTTTCAATGTATACAATTACGTGTTTGATTCCCGACATCTACATAGCCCATGCATTTAGGACCGAGTATACTTAAAATTATAACCAGTCAATTTGTCTCAATCAACTTCCGTTGCGGTAGAAAATGGCGAGTGAGCTACCTTGAGTATATTTATACTATAGGGAACAGGATTATTGGTTATTTGTTATACAACCAAGCGCCTATGATTCCAATAACAGTTAAAAGTAAACAGACTACATGTAGTAGTTAATAATAAGTTGATTATTAGTACATGTAGTAGTTAATATTAAGTTGTATATTAGTACATGTAGTAGTTAATAATAAGTTGTATATTAGTACATGTAGTAGTTAATAATAAGTTGTATATTAGTACATGTAGTAGTTAATAATAAATTGATTATTAGTATATGTAGTAGTTAATAATAAGTTGATTATTAGTACAAGTAGTAGTTAATAATAAGTTGTTTATTAGTACATGTAGTAGTTAATAATAAGTTGTTTATTAGTACATGTAGTAGTTAATAATAAGTTGATTATTAGTATATGTAGTAGTTAATAATAAATTGATTATTAGTACATGTAGTAGTTAATAATAAATTGATTATTAGTACATGTAGTAGTTAATAATAAGTTGATTATTAGTACATGTAGTAGTTAATAATAAGTTGATTATTAGTACATGTAGTAGTTAATAATAAATTGATTATTAGTACATGTAGTAGTTAATAATAAGTTGTTTATTAGTACATGTAATAGTTAATAATAAGTTGATTATTAGTACATGAAGTAGTTAATAATAAGTTGATTATTAGTGAACATGAAGCAGAATGTCGTGTATACATTGAATAAAATGCTAAAGAAAAATTACGATTTTCAGGCTAAGTACATGATGTATAAGATTTTACTTAAGATGCTTTTTAAATACGACCCCAGATCGGCAAAATGTATGTCAGTTGCAAATGTGCATAATCTGCTGGGCAGTCGTCGTTTTGTTACATTTCGGTGTGTAAATAATCTAGCATTAAAATTTTTATTATGTCTTTGGTTTAACTCTGTGGATTCGTTAAAGCTGTTATAAATGTCTTTATACGTACGCATCTTTTCTGCGTTCAAAATCAATGTTTCGAAGAATAAGCCCATAGATTTGTTGTTATTTCCAGCCATATCAGATTCTACAGTTTTATTACAGGCTAAGTTTATCTAATTACTAAATTGCCATCGCCTATGCGTCCTAATTTTAATGCACATTTCCGATGCAATGCAAATGATAATATTTTGGCAATTGAAAAAAGATCAACTAAAATGTGGTGTCTGCAATGAAATTGTAAGCACTTTACATTGTATTTTTGACATCGTATGTTCATTTCAACAAGCATATGCAACCAACGATCATAGTGTAACCATTGTAAGGCGTAAAAAATATGTTTGTTGCAGGTTACATGCCTAAAAAATTAGGATTGGTAGGTCGGGATTTTTTTTATTTTTTTTTATTTTTGTATTTGGTAAATGGTCCACTTGAAGGTTCTAAAAGTGAATTAATATTTAAAACATATCAGTAATATCCTTAACCATTGTTTATAGGGGGGGGGGGGCTATCAAAACAAAACACTTATTTATCCAAAAACACATATAATTATTGAAAAATGTAATAAAACAAAAATATATCTGACAAACCCAATACAATTTTCTAGGGTAGGGGCATTTTTTAGGGTAGGTCGGGTAACGTGAAACAATAAATATTTTATTACGCCTAAAAATGTTTACCCCGCGTCTCTGTACATGGACAATTAATATACGAGCATTTTATTCCACAACCCAATGTTCAATGTATTATAATAATACATGGAATTCTAGTAATACTCACCATCATGGATAAGTCCCTTAAGGTGTAATTAAAAGAAAAGAACTAACCAACCACACTCATATTACTTTTAACTCTAGTTTTCCTATGTATAATTATTTCATCTACAATAACATAACATCTTTTATGACAATGTGTTTACGCTTCATAGAAACCTTAACAAATATCTGGTGACAGAAGCGTACAGTTTCAATACAACACAAAGTATTATGATTACTATTTGAATATTAATATATTAATAGTAATACGAGTACAAGCTTTAGCTGGAATGCGCATCCCTTGTCGGGTGGATATAATTGTAAATGCCACATACTAGGAAATATGTCGCTCAATAGCTATACATAGCTTATGTTGATTGTTATGAAACCCCGACTGTAAATAAAATTGTGTATCTTGTATCTTGTAAATACTTCGGTTGTATTGTATAACCGCTGCAACTAACTTAATCTCTGACAGAGAATGTCTAAATAATAAGTAAATCGAAGATATTGTGAGGTTTTAATATCGAATTTTAGAAAATTTTACGGGGGTTTACGCCGCTTCCGCCACCCCCCCCTAAATCCGTCTGTGTACTAGTCATGAAGTTATGTAGGTCGCAGTGGAGTAATGCTGTACGCCTTGCGATCGGAAGGTCGTGAGTTCTATCCCTACTTCAGGACTTGTACTTGCGGAGAGTTCGAAACGGACTCGATAGTGTCTCCATAAGCCTTAGGCTTTCGATACAATCGAGCTAAAATAAATAGGTTTAAACTAAACTCATTCACTTCATTACATTTTCAAAGTCCGTTATTTTAGTGTAAACATTTCAGTTTCCATACCGTGTGTTTAAAAAAACGTATGCATTGTGTTGCATTGAATATTAAATTTATTAATTTCTCAACCAAAATAAAGAGACGATCTTGTTGATGAACAAAACCGTTGAATACTATGAATTGGGTAGTTCCGGGTCACTAACGACAAAAAACCGCTGTCTTCATGTTAAATGTACTTTCAATCACGTAAACCTATATGTACTTTGGAAGACAGAAATCTCAGTTTCAGTATGCGTGTTGAAACATTTGGTAACATTAAGAATTTTTGTTAAATATTTTTAATTGTATTCACTGATTGCGAGATTCCGAATCAATTACGTGTGTTCCGGGTCACTTGACACTTCTGCTATAGTTTCGTTTAATATTTGTTTTAAAAGCATTTTTAACTGCCATTCTGACATAGTAGTTGTCAAACAACACCACTAGGAAGATATATTACTTCTGGAAACCGGACACAAAATAATCCCAACATAATTGTTGGGGCATGTTGACGATTTTCCCACGTGTGTCATCTTATTTATATTTCATGTAGGATGTGGGTCAATATATGAACAGGTAAAACGCCCATATATAGCTTACATAGTCATTCAGATGTTACACTGCAACAATAAAATCATCTTATAATTTATCAACGTTTGTCAATGTATTTGACTGGTTACACTATACATACATATGCCAGCTAAAAGAATTAAAATAATCCGCGAAATAAATGAATCGAATGCGATAACCTATCCAAAATTCATTCACGTACGAAATGTGTTAATTGTACATAGTTTCTAAACATACATGTACCACCAGTAACAACCAGATCAACAATTTGATAACAATCATTTATTAAGCATATTGATAAAATTAACAACCTAAGAATATACGAGTACCAAAACACATAATGATAGCATAAGCTTCACCGGTAGCACCATTCCAATGGTAACTTCAACACTCTGAAACGCATACATACTACAGCATAATGATGGTATGTCATCGGTAAACATAAAGCTGAATGGTACTCTAGACTATTATGTGGAGGACACTATAAATCATTGTATATAAGAGTATAAAATAAAAACAGTCTCTGCTTCTATTAAAAAGACAGTATTTAACAATCTGACAGCTTTTGAAGACATACGACACATATAACATACACGTACACTATAGCTGTTTCATCGATCTCAACTGTAATAATAATATTAATGAGATAAACTATCGGAAAACATTAAAACATTGAAGGGACTTCTTTGTTTGCCCAACGGCTAGCACAAGTCTTCAGTTTGAAATACCACGAAAAGCTGTTATGTTATTTATAACCAATAGAAGGGTAAATCAAACCTATGAGAAGCATACCTTATTTTTGTGTTTGTGTAACAAAGAATTCATATTGGTCAATAAATAATTGTCTTACATGGTGTATGAGTGTACTGACCCAACCAACCCATGGAGATATTCCATAAGGCATATACAAAAGAAATTGCTTGACATATCCTCCTTAAACAAGTCCGTTCAAGTGACCCGAAACACCCCAATACACGTGTGTTAATATAACCGTTGTTTTCTGCAGTCATTTGAATGCACGTGTTTTCTTATGTATAAATTGCACTGAATATACATTTATTTACCAATTGATACTATAAATGTGCCCATTTACCGGACATTTTCGATGTTTTATCGCGATTAATAAAAAGTAGCATATTTTCTACAACAGGTGTTCTTGCCGATTTTTCAACTTGTATAACTCATAAAACCCCGTTTCGGTTTGTTGATCAGCGTACAGAGTTGAAACTTTGGTGATTTACTGTTCAAACACCAGTTACTAAAAATCGAAATGAGAGGGCTGTAATTATTTTCAGAACCATTAATCTTAAAGTGATCCGGACCTACCAGTGATCCGGACCTGCCAGTGATTCGGAATTCCTTCAATGGCTGTATAAAACTATAAACATTCGATGAAAATGTGCTAGTATAAATTTATTAATTACTGAGCATTTTTCCGAAACAGTTGTTATATATGTAATAGTATTAGGAATGAAAACAAACTATCAATTTCGGATACACATTTCAGTTTTGTTATCTTACTGGAATCAGGTACAGGTAAAATAAACGATTTAAATTGCAGACGATTAGAGCGTGTTTGTAACAATAAATGGTAGATTCCCTCATTTTCAACTAAATTTAAACCGACTTTACTTACATCCCTCTGGTAAAGTATTGGCAAACAACTCACATGATGCGAAAAGGCGCGAAAAGCGCTACTTTAATCAGACAGGAAGAAAGTTACTGGAAATACCGATATCTCTACCGGGTTACTCTTCTTCCACTATGTTAATATGCGGATTCTTTCAATTTTAAGCCGCTGCCCATGGGTACTAATTCAATACATCGTAATTGTAGTAATAGTTCTTATGAACGTTTGTGGTGTTTATTCGTCCGAATCTGTTTCTTATTTACCAAAGGCATTGTTCAAAAGCGCTTGGTACGAACGGAATACTATAATGTACATGCTGGTTCACTCCAGAGTCATCACCAGTTATCGCATACAGAAAATAGACTATAGAAAGTTACCAAAATGTTAATAATTCACATATTGCAATGCGTAGTTTCTGTATTTTGTTCGGTAACATGCCCATTAGAAACACTTTCTGAAAAGTTTTATTTTTATTAACATATTTTTTTTTTTTGGCATTAAATCAAATTCGTGGCGGGCCATAAAAATACGTTGCGGCTCTGCCTGAGAAACAAATCATTCTTTTAGCCTTACTTTAAGCTGAGCATTTGTGTGTAACTTTGACAATATATGTTATGTGTACCCCTTCGTGCAAACGTTAATATTTATGAATCATAAATATCAATCAATATATACGAATCAAAAATTCAATTATGAAGTTTGTCTTTATTGGCATGGTTATGAACAAACGTACTCATATATAAATACAATAATAGCACATGCAAGGGTAATAAATTATAATAGTGTGTAGATTAATAGTCAGTATGTTTCAGCAAGTATTTTTTATCTAACAAAGGCATTTTAACACAATGTATTATCAATTTGTTATGTAGCACGCGAGCTGAAACTTGGAGAAGTTCACAGCTGCATTTCAAGTCTATTATCAGAAGTCATGCTTAAGAACTTTATAGTTAAACATGAGTTCATAATTTTCGTTGGTAGAAACAACAACTGACGTGTGTATCTTTAATTGACCGATCGACTAGAGTTGATTGATGACGTTATGAAACCAGGACTTTTTGATATCTTGAAGAATCATTCGTATACTGTTAAGGGCGATATTCGTTGTAGTCGTGGTTATAAATCCAAGTACGATCCGTCAACTGACCGATCTACAAGATTTCATTGACAATGCGTTTAGTTATTCAGAAATCCAGGACTTCATTGTTTGCCGTGGTTATAAATCCAATAGCGCTCGGTTATTTGTCTCCCATACGCTTACGCTAGTATTCCCAACCGCACGCGATATTCCCCCTTACATGTGCTAGTTTCCGAATGCGCTAGTACCCTCCCCCCACACACACGTGCTAGTACCCCAACGTGCTAGTACCCCCACGCACAAGTACCCCCACGCGCTTATACCGCCACACATGTTAATACCCCCAAAGTGCCACCCCCACGTGCTAGTATCCCCACACACATGTGCCAGTTCCCCAAACGTCCCCCCCCCCCTTCACCGCGTTAGTACTCCTCCTCCCCGTTCTCGACGACGGTGTCCTGGGAGTCAAGCCCGACCTCCTCGTAGTCTTTCTCCAGCACGGCCAGGTCCTCTCTCGCCTCGTTGAACTCGCCTTCCTCCATTCCCTCACCCACGTACCTGCAAAAGATACAACATATATAACACTGTGTGACACTGACGGCCCTCTGCCACCATCTACCCATGTAATAACCCATTTCTTGTGCGGTCAGGTCTTCGCTCGTCCTCCTCCGTCCTCTCTCCCCACGTACCTGTGGATTTGTACAGGATTTACACATTCCAAGTTGCTCTCTATCCATGTATGGCATACCACTCTTTACCTACATGCAAGTACTTTAAACAACAAGAATATCGGTAGATCGGTCGGATGGGATGCTTTGACCTCTAACTGTGGCATTGGCCTTTAACCTATGGACCTCATTCATACTCGCGGCACGTTGTTGTGATGAGTCAAACATTTGTGCAAAGTAATTTTAAAATCCAATCCCATCCGTCCATGGCCATGTTATAGGTCCGGACAAGCAACAATCCAATTTTGATCTTTAACCTTCAAGTATTTCCTTGACATTTGACATACAGTCCTGGTTCATGCGCTTGACATGCTGTCTCATTTAGGCAAAAATGTGTGCCAACTAATTTAAATATCCACCTATCCACTGCCAAGTTATAGTCCGAACAAGCAAAAAGCATATTTCGACATTTTACCTTTAAGTGTAACTTTGGCTTTTGACCTACGGACCTGGTTTGTCTACACTTCACGCCATCTCATTGAGGTTAACATGTGTGCCAAGTAAGATTAAAATCCATGGCAACATAAAGCACGGATAAGCAAAGAGCCAATTTGTTTGACCTTGACCTTTGACCTACAGACCTGATTCATGAGCGCTACACACCATCTCATTGGGGCAAACGTTTGTGCAAGAACATGTAGTTTTAAAATTCTCCCATCCATGGCCAAGTTATAGCCCGGACAAGCAACCAAGCCAATTTATAATCAAAGGGCAATTTCTCCCTGAAAATGCATCAGCCCGGAACAACCTGACAATAATGCGCATGTACTCTCAGCAGGGATGCTGCATATATTGCTTCATAGAATTCGAGTTACTAGTATTCGTTCTTGACATCTCGCACAGAAGCGAAAATATCCTATTAAAATGACATATTTATAATAAAAAAGGGCAACACTCCCTGAAATATCATCAGACCGGAAAGACCTGACAATATATGCGCATGTCCGCCCTATATGGGTGCTGCGTACGGTATAAAGTTTCATTGAATTTGAGGTATCAGTTCCTGAGACCTCGCATGGAAACGAAGTACCGGACGGACAGAACGATTGACGGATAAAATTGTCGGGGAAATGCATTTGACACCCGGCCAAACTGAATAGCAGTTGAATTAGAAATCGGAAGGACGGACAAAGCGGGGACTATATGCCCCATCCTGTGGGGAATATAAAAATGTACACACCAGTGCACGAAGGCTCTCTTCATGAACATAAGATCAAACTTGTGGTCCAGGCGGGCCCAAGCCTCTCCGATGGCTGTTGTGTTGCTCAGCATGCAGACGGCACGTGGCACCTTGGCGAGGTCGCCGCCGGGAACCACTGTGGGAGGTTGGTAGTTGATGCCAATCTTGAACCCGGTCGGGCACCAGTCTACGAACTGGATTTGTCGTTTGGTCTTGATGGCAGCGATAGCGGCATTCACATCTTTGGGAACCTAAATTGTAATAAACGGGTAAGACATTCTCCTGATCATGTTTACGAAAAGTGTACGCCAACATTCGTAAATCATTCGTATATATTGTACTTTGTTTCTAGATATCGCGTGGGTTTACGGGCAGGGGACTCATTTAAGCTGGCATGGTACTCATTTGAGCTTGACAAAAAACATGATTGATTTTAAAGCAACATATACTGAATTTGAAAATGATTTTCTCACAATGTTTTGATGGAAATCTACTACACATTAATTGAATAGGCATAATACTGTATGGACTGGATACAGTGTGTGGGTTCCATACGGGGTCAATTGTTGTTGTATTCTGCCCCAGGTATAACCCATATTCAGGGCCCATATAGGTTTGCTCGCTTGGATATCTGTACAAAAACCACACCCATCATACGCACACCCTTGCGCCATCACTCACCACGTCCCCGCGGTAGAGCATGCAGCAGGCCATGTACTTGCCGCTCCGGAGGTCGCACTTCACCATCTGGTTGGCGGATTCGAAGCACTCGTTGGCCAGCTGCGACACGGACAGCTGCTCGCTGAACGCCTTCTCAGCCGAAATCAGCGGCGCGTACGTCGTCAACGGGAAATGGATGCGCGGGAAGGGCACCAAGTTAGTCTACAAAAGGTAATCAATATTATTATGCACAATGTAATATATGTTCTAACACAACCAAAATCGCGATCATATCAGCCAAAGACTTCATATCTATAGCTACCGCATCACCATCATCATCCTCATCTTCATCAAGAACAACAACAACATCAACAACAACAACACCAACATCATCATCATCACCACCAGTACCACCACCAGCAACAGCACCTGTTGGTGGTACTGGTGGTGATTATGATGATGACTCTAATTACCAACTTAAATTACCAACCACTATTATAATAGTATTATGATACATACATTATGATAGACAAGAAGTATGATCACGACTGTACGTAGAGTCACGCAAACCTGGAATTCCGTCAGATCGACGTTCAGGGCGCCGTCAAACCGCAGGGAGGCTGTTATGGAGCTGACGATCTGTGCGATCAGGCGGTTCAGGTTCGAGTAGGACGGCCGCTCCACGTCAAGCCGCTTCCGGCAGATATCGAAGAGAGCCTCGTTGTCGACCATAAAGGCGCAGTCGGTGTGCTCCAGGGTGGTGTGAGTAGTGAGGACCGCGTTGTAGGGCTCCACAACTGCGGTGGCCACCTAGAGGACAAGTGAGAAAGCTATCGGCCATATGGTTATCAAACTATTAATGCCATTTCAAAATGGCATAAACGGGATAACGTAATTTTGTCCCAAAAAAAAACAAAGCAAACCCAACTTCGGTTCAGTCGGATATTGTAACATTCGTATGAAAGTTCGGATGTAACATTCGAATTTCTATCTTGCGTGACTTATGTGTTCTGATATAGAGTAGCCAAAATAGGTTGACCACCCATAGTAGAAAGTGTTATTTTGACCATTTATCAAATATTTTCAACATATCTGTATCACAGACTTTGAATGAGTTCTTTAAGAGCACTGGACAGACAAGAATTGCAATAGTCATACGAGTTAACATATCTTACTTGGACGGCATATTTACCTGTGGTGCCGGATAGACGGCAAACTCGAGTTTACACTTCTTGCCGTAGTCCACACTGAGCCTCTCCAGGAGCAGCGAGGTGAAACCGGAACCAGTGCCGCCCCCGAAACTGTGGAACACGAGGAAACCCTGCAGCCCCGAGCACTGGTCCGCCATCTTGCGTATCCGGTCTAGGACTGTGGCGGGAGCAAGAAACATTAAACGTATGAGCGTTGCAGTTACCGGTATAAAGTGTACGTTTATTAATGTAAAACTGTTCTGGAGACTGGTTAGATTAAATATAATCGCATTTCTAATAAGTTGGATTATATTTATGCGTAGAGTTACAATTAATAAATCATACTCGTCTTGGGGTTGTTTTTACTTTCTCGTCATTTCACTGTTTTAGGAGCAATTATTCTGTAACTTTAACAAGTAAGTGTTAACTATCATTGTGAGCACAATAAGCGCATGTGATACAACTATGAGAGAGCAAAAAGCGGTTACCAAGATCGATGTGTTCCTTGCCCACGGTGAAGTGCCCCCTGGCGTAGTTGTTGGCGGCGTCCTCCTTGCCGGTAATCAGCTGCTCGGGGTGGTACAGCTGCCGGTACTTGCCCGTGCGAACCTCGTCTGTAACAAACGTGCATGTGGAAAACATGAGCAGCGGCATTGGTAGTGAAATCGTGTAAGGTTAATTGTGTTAGTTGTGTATTATTTCTTGAAAGCATGCAATTAATTGATTTAATATAAAATATAATTTATGATATCAGACACTTCTTAGACTTAAATATGCAATGATGGCTATTATGCATATTCGTGTGTTGTTGATTTTAAATTACGAAAAAGCATATCGATGGGTCAGCGCAAAACTATGCTAAGTCTTTGTTATTTACCGGTTATATAGCAGTTTTGCGCTGACCCATGGATATAAAGTATTGGTATTTTATCCTTAATAGTATAGTTAATACACATGTGTATATCAGTATTTCAAGAGATTGTGGATATATTTTGAAAATAATGAGCATCAACAGATACCAACCGACTACAGACGGCTCAAGGTCAACGAACAGAGACCTCGGCACGTGCTTTCCACTTCCGGTCTCGTTGAAAAACGTTTTGAACGAGTCGTCTCCCCTTCCGCCAACAGACTTCTCGGACTGACAGCGTCCATCCGGGGAGATCCCGTGCTCCAGACAGTAGAGTTCCCAGCATGCATTGCCGATCTGGACCCCGGCTTGGCCCACGTGTACGCTTATTACTTCACGCTACAAGGGGCGGACAGAGCGGAATGCTCGAATTAGTTATACGCTCAAGAGAATACGCTCAGGTACTACTGGTTAGCGAGTATTTGTCGAACCAAATATGCATGTATTCTGGGACAGTTTTATTTCATGAACAAACTCAACGATGAAACGTAGCATTTAACATCCTGGGTTCATCACTTCGCTAACCAGTAAGGAATTTTGTGATAATTACTGCACTACTTTAAATGTTCAAGTACATATTGGAAAGGAGATTTAACGTTGTTTTAAAGAAACGCACATACATTGATCATGAACAAATTATTGTATAAAGTGTGACTATTATGCACCTATTAATATTCTCCCCCAGGGTAAGGAGCGGCGGGCTAACCCATGGGCATTTGACTAATTCTCTTTTTGAGGGTCTAATTCCCCACCCTAGAGCCAATCATTTTTGTCGAGATCCCCTCAGTGGAGTATGCTATTGGTGTATCAAATGACCCGGGGGCGAATATTACCGGGATCTAACAGCCAATCAAAGTCTTTTTCCCCGTGACCCGGTGTAAATCATTCGGCGTGTCCCGCCTGTTGGGAATCGCTTTCAGTCTAAAGTCCCGTAAATAAGCGCCGCTCCATCCTAGGGGAAAAACATTGATAGATGCACAATGGTTACTATCAAATTGGTAGAAAGAACGGGAGAAAACATTGATAAGTGCATACGTGGTTACCATCAAATTGGTAGAAAGAACGGGGAAAAATGGTTACCATCAAATTGGTAGAAAGAACGAGGGGAAACATTGATAGGTGCATACATGGTTACCATCAAATTGATAGACAGAACTCGAGCGGTTTTTAAGATGAGCCAATGATAAACGAAGCGCAAATTTTATGTATAAATCTATTTTGTGCAAAGGGATAACTTTCAGTTAAGAAGATGACGATGTTTTATATTTATAATATTGTAAACATGTTTTTAAATACTAGTACTGTCACGCTAGGGAAGATATTTTCTAGCTCTAGCTTGGTTTAACTGGTTCTATGCTATATTTTATATTGTTTCCTTAAAAACATTTATCAGTTTTAAAGAAACTCTCTTATGTCGACTTGAGGTTTTGTTTTACTGATTACAAAACGTAAAATCGACCGTTCAAATTATATACATGAACAGAAAACTTACAATGTATAATGTTTATATAAACCAGTTGTTACGTTATATTTTTTTGTATTTCAACCTTTATCATCTTTAATATACATGTTTATGTAAAAATAATCTATATTAAATAAATACATAAAATGTAAATTATATGTATACTAGTATATAAATATTATGTTAAATAACTATTATATGTAACGTTTACATACCATGGTGGTTTATTCGATGCTTCTGACACAAAAAGAGAACTATAGATGTATATTACACGGTGTCTCACACTAACTCGATGTGTTCTGGTGAGATGTGAACTTTGTAATGGACACCCTCTCCTTTACTTTACAGTTTTATACACGTATGAACCAGATAGAGGGAGATGGTGTTATCTTTACGTTTGATAATTACTAATGTCCCCGTTAGCCGCTTCGTCATTTTACTAAAGATAGAGTATCAGTCATTTTAAATATTATCATGCAGGGACTTCATTGTTCTTTAAGTGTTAAATTTGTAATATATGTGTAGTATGATAGTGCAGCAAAAACATATGTGGCATGTCGTGGGAAACCCGGGCTTAATGCATGTGCGTAAAGTGTCGTTCCCGATCAGCCTGTGCGGACTGCACAGGCTGACCCGGGACGACACTTTCCGCTTTTATAGCATTTTCTGTTTCAAGGAAGTCTCTTCAAAACATAAATCCACTGCTGACGGAAAGTGATGTCCTGGATTAGCCTGTGCGGACGACTGGCTGATCCAGGACGACACTACGCAAAAGAATTAAGCCCGGGTTTCCCACGACACGCCTCAAATTTGATTATTTGGTTTTAACCAGAACCCATGTAATACAAATGAAGCACAAGTATACAAACAACAAAAACAGGAAAAATATGTCCGGTGTTAATGTACTGTCTATGTTAAACCACTTACAATGTTTACGACATTAAATATACATACCAGTACCATTTACATAATTAAAGCTGTTAACGCATAGCCATGACACCTTACGCATGTAACGGGGTATCGGCATCAAATATATGGGGGATGGTCCAACATACCAAGGTGTCTTCAGGCTTAAAGGCCTGGTTTAATCCTTTATCTGACCCCTCCCCCCCAAAAAAAAAATAAAACATAAAAAAAATCTGGGGTATTGTACTCCTGTGTATTGGAACCCGGCTGTTGTTACAGTGTGGACACAGTGTTGCGACCCTTATCAGCTGAGATCAATACACTGCTGCAGTTGAAACAGTGCACTCAGCCGTTGCTTAGTCAGCTGAGAGAAAAAATTGCAGATAATGGTAAGAGATTTTATTGTGGCCCAATACACAGAGCGGAACATCGCCATGGAGGCCAGACATTCCTTAAACTAGGCCTTCAAGTTTATTTGACCACCCTATGTACAATACACGGCGTCATTAAGTTAATATACATTGGCATTATCATATCTTTGTATCATAGTAATTCGTACTTTTGCCAAATACGTGATTATTAGAAGTACATGTACTGTTTTTGTATTTGAGGGGGGTTATTCGCGTCAAAGTTGCATCATGTATGGGCTAGTGGTGTTCGCCCTACAACCCATCACACTCGTTAGTGGCTTCGCCTTGGTTCATTAGTTTCACAAAACAGTTGGACGACACCCATGCATTTGTCTGGTATGTTGGCCACTAACCAAACTAGCGTACGCCGGGACGGATATGGAACTGTGGTCGCCTAAGCGAATGTTACTGTTTGCGTACTAACCGGACACCCACGGGCTTTAGTGTGTATATAGACCTTTCGTGTCTTTTTTACGACCAAGTATTTCCTAAGATTAAAATAATACATATGTGTCCCTGGAAGACGACACCCCCGCCCGGTCAGTAGTGATCACTGTCAGCCTCCGACAAATCCTTTACCGGGCTACCAAACATCTCCCTTTGGTTATAAAAATGTCAAAGAATAGCCCACAGTGACTGACTCACGGTATGACCTTCGCTTTAGATCACCAATATACCTGTAACTGATTATTTAATTCGACCTAGACGTGATGTCACATTAATAGCTTGGACGAAACTGTTTATGCGTCTTTTCACAAATGTCATTGACATTGCATAGGTTACCTTAATTAAGAGCTGTCTTTAACAAGGGCTGTCAGAGGACAGCGCGCTTGACTATTCGAAGTATTTCAGTTGGTACATATTTTGGATAGGGAAAGGGGCATAAATTTGTTAAAATACAATATTTTTTAGTGAAGCCTTGTATAGTTTATAAATTTTTGGAACAAAAACTTTAATCACAAAGTCTGTGTAAAAAGTGGGCTAACTCTGTCAAAATACAAAACAGATTTATGGGTACTGTTGCCCCTGATACTAGAGTTGATGACAAAGGTTAGTTCCAAGTTTCAAGTGAATAACTTAGGTAGTTTTGAAGTAACAAAACTTTTGAATATAAACTTTTACCAGAAAATCTAAGTGAAAAGGGGGCATAACTCTGTCAAAATACAAAACATAGTTATGGGTAATGTTGCCCCTTATACTAGAGTTGATGACAAAGGTTAGTTCCAAGTTTCAAGTTAATAATTTTAAACAGAAAATCTATGTGGAAAAGGCACATAACTCTTTCAAAATACAAAACAGAGTTATGGGGAATGTTCACCCTGATACTGGAGTTGATGACAAAGGTATATTCCAAGTTTCAAGTTAATAGCTTTTGTAGTATTGAAGTTACAAAACTTTTGAATATAAACTTTAACCAAAAATTCTATGTGAAAAAGGGGCATAACTCTGTCAAATACAAAACAGAGTTATGGGGAATGTTGCCCTTGATACTGGAGTTGATGACAAAGGTTAGTTCCAAGTTTCAAGTGAATAACTTATGTAGTTTTGAAATAACAAAACTTTTGAATATAAACTTTAACCAGAAAATCTAAGTGAAAAAGGGGCATAACTCTGTCAAAATACAAAACATAGTTATGGGTAATATTGCCCCTGATACTAGAGTTGATGACAAAGGTTAGTTCCAAGTTTCAAGTGAATAAATTATGTAGTGCTGAAGTTACCAAACTTTTGAATATAAACTTTAAACAGAAAATCTAAGTGAAAAGGGTGCATAACTCTGTCAAAATACAAAACATAGTTATGGGTAATGTTGCCCCTGGTACTAGAGTTGATGATAAAGGTTAGTTCTAAGTTTCAAGTGAATATCTTATGTAGTTTTGAAGTTACAAAACTTTTGAATATAAACTTTAAACAGAAAATCTATGTTAAAAAGGGACATAACTCTATCAAAATACAAAATAGAGTTATGGGGAATGTTCACCCTGATACTGGAGTTGATGACAAAAGAATATCCCAAGTTTCAAGTGAATAGCTTTTGTAGTATTGAAGTTACAAAACTTTTGAATATTAACTTTAACCAGAAAATCTATGTGAAAAAGGGGCATAAATCTGTCAAAATACAAAACAGATTTATGAAGAATGTTGCCCCTGACACTGGAATTGATGACAAAGGTTAGTTCCAAGTTTCAAGTGAATAACTTATGTAGTTTTGAAGTTACAAAACTTTAGAGTATCAACTTTAACCAGAAAATCTAAGTGAAAAAGGGGCATAACTCTGTCAAAATACAAAACAGAGTTATACAGAATGTTGCCCTTGATACTGGAGTTGATGACAAAGGTATATTCCAAGTTTCAAGTGAATAACTTTTGTAGTTTTGAAGTTACAAGACTTCTGAATAAAAACTTCAACCAAATTCAGACGCGGAACGGAAGTAGGAAAGCTCATCTATTCTTGGAATAGTTGAGCTAAAAATGTTTATATGAATGATACATAAGACACTTCAGAAATCCCCGGAAAACGTACTACCCTAAAATGAAAGTTAAACTTATTGCTTTTGTAGACTCTTTAGTTTTTTGGTGATTACAGGTGACATATACCGTATATCGTTTGCTTTCTTCTATAAAAAAGTACAGATTGTTTCACCATAATTGTAACGGACATGGATAATGTATGTAAGCTCTTAACCTCCCTAACTTTAACAAACTGTATTGCAAGTTACTTAATGGCTTATCCGCCTGAACACATTCATATATAAGAACCATGTACATCTCTATAGCAATTTCTTTGCAACAATTCATAGTTCATGTCCTTATTCTAGCATACATGGACACATCAACGATTAATAATAAAAAACTTAGGGTTCACTCTGCCATTCGCCAAATTAGCAAATGGATACAGATTTAAACAGTTGGCTAAAAAATGCTATTTGGGTACAACTTTTTCTACATTAAACCCTATAAAATGCCTTTAATTGGTAAAATTTCTATGCAAAACGGTGATTTTGGCTAGGGAAAATATATAGCTAGGGAAAGCCCTGAAAATAACAAATAAATTCCACCGTCCATTAAGTTTCTGTCTAACTAAATTCAGTTGTAATATATCAAATTGACTATATATGTACGCTCGTGCACACACCATTTTAAGTTATTTACACACAAAAAATGCATGCAGAAACACCGGGTATGACAAACACCATCAATTTGAAACAGTTATCCTTTATCACCCAATTGTCTTCATTATAGTTCTAAAAGGTAACCAATTCACCAACAAAAAATAAGCATGACATTCATCCATACAGTGCACATTTAAAACGAATCATTTGCGAAATACAAACATTATAATTAAACATTACATCATTTTACATCTATAAATGACCAGGAAGAACAGAAAATGCTTCATGGCACTGAATGTGTACTGCCAATAATTATTCCTTCAATGCATACAGACATATAAAGGCTGCAAACTTTGAGCAGTGGTAAAAATGTTACATAGCAAATAAAAAATGTTTAACCTGTAACAACATTATATTTTAACCTCAAAACAGTGCTACATTAATACACAAATGGATGTATCTAAGCTATTTATGAAATATAAGTACGCCAAACATAACCTTTATACATTGTAACAACATAACATCATTTTAGTTATATAATACAATGTTTTCATGTATGTACATGTATATGATAAGAAAGAAGGCAAAGAATGACACTGCATCTTAAGACTATACTGATAATTTCATGGCAGTTAATACTTGAAGGAAACAAATAACTTTTAATATGGAAATTAACACTAATTTCCACTGTTTAAATGTAGCCACAATATTTTCTAAGAATAAATAACTGTTTAGTTTACATGGCAATATAATACTGAATGGTTTAGTACATGTTTTATCTTATTGGATACAACTTTTAATCTCTTTTACTCAATTAATTTACATAAAATCACCTAAAGGAAAAGAGCTGATTTTAAACAAAGCTTGAATTTTATACCTGATTTCATCTCTGGAATGCTCAGGATTTACAACATTATTTTGGAAGTCTGTACAAACTTCCAAAAAGTATTTATTTCATTTCTTAGGGCAGCATAGCGCCAACTTAACAAAAATGAATAGCAACTTCTAAACAATACCAAAATTAGTTTGAAAATCAGTGTTAATGGTTGCAGGCACTGACCAACCCTGAGGCACAAGGTGAGTATCTAGCATTAAAGGCAGCTATTTAAGGTAAACACGATCTCACTTTTACAACGGAAAACACATTATAATACCATTAAAACATATTGACATTGAGATTAACATCAAACTTTGACAACTCACTTTAACTTTTAACAATAGAATATGTATGAGTTAAAAAATTCAGCAGGAATTGCACTATTTAACTTTAGACTGTATACATAATAATGCTGGTTTACAGATTAGCTGATTATCCAATTCAATCCGTTTACAGACTAAAGCTAATTGTTATATTGCCAATCAATTTCAGTAACAAACATCTGCTAAAGATTACAAGACTCGTGGCACATTTCTTGACACAATTTCTTACACACCTCCAGTATTTCCAAACCAGAACTCCAGTTCACAATCTTTGCCTTCACCGTTGGCTCGGAATCATTTGCGGTGCCATTGCCACCTGTTTCCTGAGGTTTGTTGAGTGCTTTCCACAAGCGAAAATGTTCCCTTGGAAACAAGTAATCAGTTTCCTTCAATCTTAGAGCTGGACACAAGTCATTGGTTCCATCTCCTGCATACAGCACACAGCTGTATTTGCTGTCCGACTGTTTAATGTGCTCTTCTAGTATATGACCTTTACATAAATTCTCCGTGCTAAGGTCACACCAATCTTGAAAGTGATAGAATGCTATTTTCAGGATACCATTTTCGTCATAGTACGCAGGATTTGTGTACACTTTATTCACAACATCTTTGACTCCATTCTGTTCCAAAGCAAAATCAATAAATACTGAATTTGAATCTGAAATAATAATCACTTCAAAGCAACTATTCCTTAAATATTCAAGCAATACTTGCATACCAGGTGCAAGCGGTATTTTGGATATTATTTCCTTCATATCTGACTCAGACACACTGTTTTCATGCAAATATTTAAATATGGCTCCCATGTAATTTGTCCATCCAGTCTTCTTCCATTTGTTCTTTATTTCATCTGGCACTTTACCTCCTGGACACAGCTTGACTACCTCGATATCAGAGTTTTCATCCACCAGTGTATGATCGAAATCGAAAGCAATCAAGATCTTCTCTGTACCTGATGACATCTGAAACAGTTTCATAAAAACATGTATTGCTGCTAGTATTGCACATAAAGCGCTTTGAAATAAACAGTCACATGTGTTTTATATTATTGAATATGAATTTAAATAAAACACTTTTTTTGCGTTTTAACTACATTTTCATCCATTCAATAATACCCCAGAACTGATTGTAAAATCTAAACTTCATAGTTCTGAAAGGGTTACACTTACCATAGCAAAACTTTCTTGTAATATATTTTCTTGTTATGGACTATTAATTGTTCAGGGTAAAGTCATTTTGTAAGTTATAAATAAAAGTCAAGTATATAAACATAAAAATCTTGTGCTTTACACTTATATATAATTAATTAACAACTTATAGGCAAAGTCCACTTGTTCATATATTATGAATTATAATTATATATGTTAATTCCGGATGAAAGAAAATATAAACACAGTTTTTATCAATTTTATTGTCAGAAAATCTATATAACATCATATAAGAAGTTTGATTCTTGTGTATTCCTGGTGGATTTTGATCAGTTGTGATGGGTTTTCATTTAGTGCATTGAAAGTGCACTCTAGTAATACCTATAAACATGGTTGTAACTTTCGATATAACAAAATGTCTGCCAGACTGGGTATTCGCTTATAACCCTAACAGCATTTTACAAAGAACAGACGATAAAATAACATCTACTTTAAATTAATGACTTGCTGAAACATGTGAAAATTACTGGCTAACTAAGACAAACACATCAGTTTATAGCAAAAATATATAATACAGGGAGAATGAACCCAGGGCGAACAGATCAGATTATTAGTCGGCTATAATTTGTATTGTTATAATACTAATTACTATTAATGCTTAACTGACTGCATTTAATGAGTATTGTAACTTTTACATTAAAAAAACTTTTTTGGCCAAAGCTTTATATTCCTTATCTATCAAATGACATCTGTGAAGCAGCATCTTTAGACTGTTTCCAGTTTAGTGTTAGTCGAAAAGCTAATCTTGACTTTGTCAGTTTGTGCAATAGCATAACTTGTTAGCGCTCGGCAAATATTGAGCTAATTTTTATATGGGCAATATTTGCTGAAGCACATAACAGGGGAAAGACCATTCCTGTGGTTTAAAAATAATCCTTCTTTGTCTATATTGTTCCGACAGGATTTTGATAGCAACTTTCACGTCCCGAAATTAGTTAGTTATTGTGAAGGGATTGCAATAAAAGTTAGATACCTGGGCAGATAAACCATTCCTTATTAATGTTCCATAAATATTTTTATAATAACACTTCAATTTTGGATGCATGAACAATTTAAACCTACACACCTTTGCATTTTTAAATAAATCTCGAAAACTGCCTCTGTGTAACAGTGTGTACAATTTTATTGATCAATCTGCTAGCACAGGGATTGCGTCATTTCTATTTGTAAGTTGATTCTATTGTTGAAGGTGTAAACAAGGTAAAATAATGGCAGTATGGGTAAATAAATGCTGTCGATGAATACGCAGGTTTAAATTTGCATGTCATAGGTAAATTTCGGCATATGTTAAGTAGTTCAGGTGTTGTCTGTATAAAGTACATTGATGGATAACTTGATTGTTGCAAATAATAGGAATTGATGAAAATTCAAATTTTCTGGTTTCCACCACATAAAAGGTCCTTCGACGATAAGACGTTCCAACAAATGTAGCCATGTATAAAAAGTAACGCTAAATTGTTGCAAGTCTTATAAATATGACTAAGTTCAAGAGCGTCGGCAATGAGGCGGGGCAGCAATGGGCGGCGACCCCCGCCCCAATATTTTGGCACGTGACCGTCATGTATAAATTACGCCGCCTCTTCTGTGAAATTGGAAAATTGCACCTCCCCTGTTGTTTAAAGTCGGTCGCGGTTCATGGTAAATTAAATTATCATCCATCATGCTGGCCTATAATAAGCGGCAATCAAAGGCTCATGTGTCATGTGTCATAAATCATGAAATTTATAATTAGCAATGCAGATTAGGGCCTCTATATTTGTAGAGGCCACTTATTAAGGAAGATGCTGCGTTTGTAAACAATATACAGAAAATATCATTATCGGCAATTTTATGACCCATTCAATTATTGTCCTTTAATATGAAGGTACCAACCCAGCCAGCTAATGTCAACTTTCCTAAACGTTCATTCGGAAAGAAAATCCAAAACAACGTTAATTCAACCATTAGTGGTTTGCAATTAACAAACGGTTGCATTATGACCAGTCCAAGGATTTGGCATCTGACAATTCTTGGTATTGTTTACCAGTTTATAAATATGATTTTATTTATACAGTTATGTGATTATAATTGCACCATTAAAATAAATGAGATAATATTATATTCCTTAATACGATCCCTGGAACAGTCTAAAATGCGATATTTTACTAATTAAAATGCAAAGAACTAAATTAAATCTTCAAGGCCCCTGCCTCGCCGAAAGCCCCTACCAAGTTTATGCAGGTCCCTTTAATTTAAAAGACAGCGACGTTAATTTTAACATAATCATTCATTTTAAATAGTGTTCAATGCGTATTGGAGGATATAAAATCAACTTGAATATTCTAATTCTTGCAGTCAATGCCAACTAAGATACCTTTTTCTAATAGACCCAACTCAGTAACTCAAAAACTTGTCGCAGTTGTATTGACAGTGCGTAATTATTTTAAGTTGTAAAAACAGCAAAATAATTTTTTTTTAGGTTAAATGTCAATCATACTATAAATAGATGGTAACGTGACTGCGTCAGTAAAGACCGGTGTGTACACAACGAAATGTCAATGCTAAAGTTAGGTTGCTCACAGGTATATTTTAAGCACGGAGCAATTAGATGTTACTGTTCACAATTCCTGACACACAACAACAAAGTTCCTGGGGGTATAGGTCGGAGGATAAGATTAGTTAAATAAAAAATAAACTGCTCTACGGATTGAGTTCTATAAATTTGATTCAACCCCATATTTTTTACTTATTTTATTTCAATTATATTACAGATTTTCTTTTCTTTAGGCGGATATGCCGCAAAGCATGCGAGTTAGTTTGAAAGATATTAATTAAGAAATAGATAACTTCCCTTTACAACTACGCTTTTTGGTATAGCCGTGGTTATAGCCGTGGTTATGACCCACTGATAACGTTATGTCTCCTCTTCGTACGCATCATAAATGCATGTTACTTCTAAGAAAATGCGTCTCACCTGAATGCAGACACCGATAGAAACTAGGGTTTCGGCATTAATATTTCGACAAAAGCCCCATGCCACAGTAAACACACCCCAAAAGCTCATCTTTCAAGTTAGCCTCCAAAGAAATGCACAAAAAGGTTCCAAACACAAGGAGGATATTAAAAACAATAAATGTCTTTAAAAAAAGACAATCGGCGTTCAAATTAATATTGAGATGTCATTTAGAAATTACCTAAACAGACGGCCAAAAGGATCGGTTACGTGACTACTCAGACCCCAGATATTTTGGTCCCCACCAATATTAGGAGACTTATTGGACCCCATATTTTTCGGACACTATAAGAAAACTTCTCGGACTCACAAGTTAATTTGATATAAATTTATTAATTTAAAAATTATATACAATTATCATTAATATCTATGCAGTGAGTAAACCAATCATACAGCTCCATTTTTCCAACAGAGATATATGAATAACCAAAATAATTTAGGTTAACATAATTGTTATTTGAATTTGTCAAGCCGATTTAACAAATTAACAATGTAAGAAAATAATTTCGGGAATGAATTAAAATTATTATGTATCAGACGAGTCTATATAGTTATTTATAGTACGGTAATATACCATTCATGTAAGTTATGCAATATAATAACGATTTGAAGTCAAATAAGCATTTATGCTGTGTATCCCAACAAAAACCAATAGTCAGGGAACATTCAGCGATTTTTGAAATCTTAAGACTTTACTTTTGATAACGCAAACAGAAAAATTCATTAGACTATGACGATTTTAAATTATATCAGTAGAATTATGATATTTCAAGGGTTCCTGTGTATAATTAGTACTGCAAATTGTGTATTCATGCTACGCGAATAACAAATTCGACGTATTCCGAATCTTCTTCCATAACATTTTATCTATTGAAAATGTAACATATTTTTACAGATTAAATAATATCTACTGGAGAAGTTGATAGAAGAATGCAATTATAAATAATCGTTAATAAATCGTAACCACAATTTTATTTCAAAATAACAGTAAGTTTATAAATATAAATTTCCCATTTATTTGAATTTTTAGGTTTATGATTCTCTGAACGCTATTATTGATGCATGTACGAGTATATTAACACAGCTATACATTGTTTCTAGCTACGCGCGCTATTTTTAGAATGACACTACTGTTTCTGGAATGTGAAGAACTCGCTAGAATCAGTGGGCTACATGGAACGGCAACTCTGTGAATGATATTTATGAATGGGAACATTGCATAATTGCTATTTATAGAGCGTAGGGCTTATATAAATGTAGGCTAAACAAAATAGTTATTTCGTTACGTGAATGAATATAGCATTCTGTATAAGGCATACAATGAGAAAATACGTTTCATAATTAGCCTCAGTTCTAGAGTGTATGCCGAGGATATGTTTATAACTTCATTTTAACCGCTTATGTAAACAATTATGTAAATTTTTAATCCTCAAAAGTATGCAACAGTTATTGGTATACGTTAAACTATTGTTTGAAGTTTGCATTCCCTAAAATTAGAAAATTTGCCCAATTCTATTGGCATTCAATTTTTTTCCCGCCGCATAATTATCGCAAGAAATCTAGGTCAAAAGTGATCTTAGACAGCTACGCCGAATAACCAAAAAAGGCATGTCTGACGTTGCTAAATGCTTTTCATAGCAGAAGAAAAAAGCAACTCTAGTAAAAGGCAATATTTCGAATGTAAAACGGAGGAAAACACATTAATTTACTGGTATCTAACCTCAATGAGATGTTAAATCAACCATTGCGAGCTATGCTGGAAAGTAGCGCATACCCATAATGCATAGAGCGGGAGTACGCAGTTCTGTCAGACCGGTGTAGACACAACGGTATTTCAGCAGATTATTGCCCTCAAAATTCATTGGTGTTTAGCCGTAGCAGTACAATTACTATCGACTATATTTACATTAACACCGATTAAATTTCAACCGGAAATGACGTTTCTAAGCGACTTGTTGCGTTGTTTTCCTTGACAACAGTGGGTTTCTTATTATTTAATTTGGAAAAAAAAATTAAAATACAAAAGAAATATTGAACTATGGCTACTGTATCGCATGGTCGAAGGAAAGGCCAGGCACGCGGTAAGATAAGGATTTCATTTTGAATTAAAATAAATTGCCCTTTTAGTTGTTTTTTTTCTTTCTGCTGTTGAAGGATGATTTAAGATTTTTTGGATGATTTAAGATTTTTTTGTCATCATTCAACAAGTTGACACGAAATCAATACTGGCATTACATTTTTGTGCATAATGATTATTACTTTAATATGTTTCATATCGTTATTTTGTTATGAATAATTAAATAAAGCAGGTTGGTGAAAAACCAAGCACACAAGAAAATTTTACGTGCATACACTTAATGTTCATGTTGTTAGCTGCATGTCCTCATTAGCTGTGTGCATACGACTTGTCACATTTTTTAAAACTTTATACAAGGATATTTGTTAGTCATGATAGCATGAATAAAACTCAGTGACAGTTACAAATCCAATTCATCACTTAGGCGTAAAAAATATATGTTTGTCTCAGGTTACATGTCAAAAAAATTAGGGTAGGAAGGTCGGGATTTATTGTTATTTATTTTTTGGTAAATGGTCAACTTGAAGATTCTAAACCTGAATAGATATTCAAAATATATCAGTAATATCCTTAAACATTATTTATTTATAAGTGGATACTATCACAACAAAACATTTATTTATCCAAAAACACATTTAATTATTGAAAAGGTAAATAAAACAAAAATAAATCTTACAAACCCAATAAAATGTTCTAGGGTCGGGGCATTTTCTTAGGGTAGGTCAGGTAACCGGAAACAAACATTTTTTTTTACGCCTTAGATTCAAAACTGTGTAACGTTGTATTTGCAAGCTCCCATCAATACAAGCGTACATTAGAATAACGCTTTTATGGTATTGTCTGCTTCAAGAAAGTCTCTTCTAAACATAAATCCACCATAGGCGGAAAGTGCCTTCCCGGATTAGCCCCAGCAGACTGCACAGGCTAAGCCGGGATGACACTTTACGCACATGCATTAAGTCCTGTTTTTCCCACGACACGCCACATATTTATTTATGTTGTTAAAAATACAAACATCATTTGTCCTGTCAGCCACACCTGAAGCCCCGCCACAAGTCCCTGATAGCACCGACCTCCGTCAAGTCACCATATTATCCAAGTCAGACTGGGACAGGATTCAGCAGCAATTGCATAGAAAACAAATTCAAGATGAACGTTTAAGGCAAATCAAGGAAGAGAGGGAAAACAGGAAAAACAAATCGAAAGAAGTTGTCCAACACTGGGGAAATACAATTGCGGTGAGAATGAAATGGAAAAATAACATTAAAGTTATAATTGTCAGTAGTCTTTTTGTTCAAATCATGAGTATCCAAAGATAGCTTTATGAAGAAATATATAGTATCTGTTGGAAATACCTTGTTTTTATCAGTTACTAGACATACTTTTGAAAATATTTTACAAACAAGGGGAATTGTGGCTAAATTGTCATGCAGCACATTGTATGACTTATTACCAGTATGTCACTGTACACTAGTGTACATAGTTTGATTGCTAGAAGTTTGAATTTTTAAAAATATATAACAGTTGAATGTACTGGATTGTATTTCTGATTGAAATTATTTTAAATCTCTTCTTTTAACAGGGCCAGCGTCATCGCAAACTAGAAGCGAGAAAACTCCGAGAACAAAAGGAAGAGGAAGAGCGTGTACAAATTGACATCGAGGAAGCAAAATACCAGGCCCAACAGAGGAAGGCAGCCATTGATAAAGCTAAAACACAACAATACTACCAGACAGACAGAGTGAAAGGATTCCACGTAAGTTTGATATTAATGTAATTTCGTGGAATTTTGGAGATAAACATAGACCTTCATATTATTATAGATCTATGTGTTTTTTTATAAACATTATTAATTTTATTATTATTTAATAAATAATTGTCAATGGATCTTTTTTGACATCTGTTTAAAAAATATTAATTTCTGTCACATTAAAAATGTGCAACAAATTATTTGGCCATTATTGCTTTTTTATTTAAATAAAAGGAAAATGTACCAATCAGACGAATAGAAAGCATGGTCTGTAAAATGTTACCAGTAATGTCTAATATGTAGATGTTAAGCTTATAGCTTTCTTTTCTTTAAATGGAAACTTTAAATGGAAAGCATTAAAGTACAGCAATTTGTTTACCTATCATATTTTGTATGTCGTTAACAGAGTGCGTTGATGCTCACCGAGGTACTGAAGGAGCGAGAGGCCCAGCTGGAGCTGAAGCGCCTCAAGGGGCAGGCGTCCATGGGCAAGGACCGGGAGTGGCTGGAGCGGGCACAGCACGAGTACGAGGAGGCTATCAAGCAGGACCAGGCCAAGGCAGCTGAGAGGATCATCGCGGCCAAGGACAACCAGCACTTCCTCAAGGCTCAGTAAGATCACCCACTATATTTGTGGGCCATGGGAACTGCATTGTTCGAACAGCATTTGAATCGAAGTGCAGATGTTTTTTGTTGTTTAATATTAGTATTTTTATCTTGTCTGATTTAAAAACACAAAAGAGCTATATTCGTCCCTTGATAGGGGTCGTCGTTGCGGCTGGCCTTTTTTTTCGTTTAGGTACAGTTTTCTTGATAACTATTTATTTACAGCTTGCAAACCTAATATACTTATTGAACATGATGAGATCAGTGTTTAGAACAATAACCTTAACTCCGTCATGGATTTTGAATTGAAATATAGCCATGCAAACATACCAAGCACAAAACAGTGGTGTCTGTCTTACAGGATCCGTGGCCACCACAGCCTGCGTGAGAAGGTGCGGGTGGAGGACCTGGTGGAGGGGGAGGAGCTGCAGAAGCTCGCGCTGGCCAACAAGCTGGAGAAGGAGAGACTGGAGGCCATCCGCCACGATGAGAAACAGCAGCTGATGGATGACAACAGGAAGCAGATTGACGAGAGAGTCGCGCTGAAAAAGCTTCAGGAAAACCAGGAGGATGTACGTTGTTGCGTGGCTTGGATTGGTTTACATTCTGCCTTATTGAAATAGTTTTATGCCCCCTGGAATCTTGATGCGGAAGGCATATAGTGATTGTCCTGTCCGTCTGTTATTTCGCCCGTATGAGGCTAACTACAATTTACCGTTTCGTCTAGCACCAACAACGCTTACTACAACACTTGGATACTTACACAGTTGTTGTTATGACCATTTCTAATCCGCCCATATCACCCAACCTTACTTTGACCTTGACCTAATTTGGACTTCATAATTCAATAGTTCATTCAATAATTCAAATGGGCTGTCTAGCACCAACCAGGGGCATCAGTGTTAATCGAAAACAGCGTCTTGTTTTGATCTATAATTTTGATTTATATACAGTCAAATCATGACAATACAAATTGGGAAAATGTGATTTAATACATGAAAAATTGGCATGGACCAATGACAAAAATGGTTAAATCACGATTCAACTGTAAATCAGGGGGCAAAATTGAATATATGCTTGCAGCTTGGATTAAATAGGAAAAGTTGGACTAAGTTTGTGCTTGAGATTAAGAAAAATTGTGTCCAGATTTTCATGCATTCCATTGCACATGAAACCAAAGTAACAGTTTTTATGTTAAAACTTCAAGTTACATGGATTAAACCAGCATGCACTGAAAGACGGAATGTTTTTTATTGTGGCGTGGACCCTGGAATCGTCTGCCTAGTTAATATTATATCTGTTAAGCATGTAGATTAAGCTCTGTCTTGTGTATTTCAGGAGGAGGATGAAGAATGCCGCATCTTTGCGGCTGCCAAGAGAAAGATGATGAGATTAAGAGCAGAGAAAGAGAAACAGCTCCACAAGTAGGTGGTTTTAAGATTCAGATAATGAGCTTTATAATCAATTATAACATTCTGTTAGCATGTATTAATTTCAGGATTAAATATCCATTACTAAGACAAACTCTCGGATTAAAACTTCAAATGTTAAACATTATGGACTCATACTCTACAATATTATCATCTGAAAAAATGCTACCATTCATTGGTTAGTACAGCATGTCCAGTGTATGGTTAAGTTTAAAATGATTGACTACTTTGGTAATATGTTCACGTTTAAAAATAAACAGATCATGGGTACATGAATAATGAATTGTCATTTGCCATTTAATTCATAGTTTCACATTTTAAAGTCTACTATATGTTGAGAAATAGATCAAAAGTTCATGACTAATTATGTTATTTGCCAATATAGTCATTATAGTCACATTTCAAGTCTACAAAATATTGAGAAATAGACAACGTCCATTTAATGGGTTCGTTAACAATGAAATGTTATTTGCCATTATAATAATAGTTTCCATTATAATAATAGTTTCATGTTTAACATCTGCTACCTACTGGTATATACAATGACATTTAAAAATATATACTTATATCACAGTGAGAAGCAGCAGACGCTTGAAGCGATTCGTGAGAAGCTTGCGGCGCAGTTGAAACATAAGCTTGATGACGAGGACGAGCGCATCCGACAGGCGGTACAGGAGGCAGAGGAGAAGAGGGCGATGGAGGAGGCCGGGAAGGAGGGCAAGATGGCCAAGGTCATACAGGAGCAGGCCGAGCACAGGAACATGCAGGTACGGGAAACTTCGTAATAAGTGTTTGACAAATTTCAAAATGTGCAGGTAGCCCCAGTGGGCTATCAGAATTATTTATTGGTAGCCCAATACTGCATGTATCGCTCATAGAACAGAACTACAAGCAAAATGTATTCAGATATTTGCATGCTCATTTAAATAGTGCATTTGATGTTGAATATTCATATAAGTAATACTTACATCATCCTTACTTTATGTAATGATGATACGCTATTTTTCAATAAACAGTCTTTCAGGAATGCAAAAATATAATAAAATAAAAACATTTACAAATTACATTCACTGCGTATATATTCAAAAAATGTTATTTCATGCAAAATATTAATTGTTCTATAAATGAGGACTGCACGTTCCTTTCCAGATGAAGGAAGCTGAACAGAAAAAGAAGGAAGAGAGGCGCATGGAGCTGGAGACCATCCGTATCCGGCAGGCGGCCGATGAGATCTTCCGGCGTAACGAGGAGGAGAAGAGGACGAGGAAGTTCGAGGACAACCGCAATCTGGCGGGCTTCCATCTCGACCAGGCGGTAAGTTGGCTCTGCTGGGGATATTGTATGAAGCAGAGTTTAGAATTTAACAATGGCATGGGCGTATAGGGAAGAGCATTCACATTCAGTGTTTTGAATGTATTGCAGTCCATTAAACACCTAATGACTTTCCTATTTCATATTGTTTTATTAGTGTTAAGTTGCTATGATTACTTTCCCATGCATTTAAGGCACCATTTTTATTTTTAACCAACATTTTAAAGCTTTTTTAACACATTGGTCACTTTATAGACAATATAAATATTCTTGCCAATCTAAATCCACTTGTCAGAATTGTGTTACACGCCCCCATGAGATCCAATTTCGAATTCCGGATTGATACAAATATATTGGATATTTCATTTCTTCTCATTCCACTGCAGGACCAGCGGAAGCAGAATGAGGTTGAGCAGAAGCAGCAGGCTCTGGCGCTGGACCAGGCCAACGTAGAGTTACTGGCCCTGGAGGAGAAGCAGTTCCAGGAGTATGCTACCAAGGTCATTGAGCACTGCGAGAAGGGTGACCGTAACACGTACCCGCTCCGTAAGGCCGCCGCCCCGGGCCATGGAGGCGGGTCGGGTCCGGTGTTCGAGGGGAAGGGGGGCATCCGACCCAGCTACATGGTCATGGATAAGTCTGGCAAGCAGATGCCGCACTATCAGAGAGACTCTACCGAGGAAACCAAGCAAACCATCCATGATGTGGAAACCAAGAAGCGCATGGGATTTGTTTGGTAACTTTTGGAACAGCATTAGTGAAGACTGTTGATCATGTATTAAGAAAAAATGTTTTTTGTATATTTGAATGGAAACATTCAATCAATGATTTTCATTAATTTCTTTATTTGCTTTGTGAAGAAATAAAGTGTTTATTTAATGGTTATTGACATCATGTGAATTTGTAAATATTGCAGAATTGTTACAAGTCATGTTTGTGTTTTATTTTTGTTGGAGCAAAAGTGGGGAAAATTGTGTTTTATGAAATATAGATCACTGTTGAAACGTATATATTAGGCACGAAAAACTGGGCATGTGCGCAGTTGCACAGGCTAATCCAGGACGACACTTTCCGCCTACAGTGGATTTATGTTTAGTTTAGAAGAGACTTTCTTGAAACAGAAAATACCAGCGGAAAGTGCCGTCCTAGATTAGAATGTGCGGACTACACATGCATTAAGCCCGGGATTCCCAGGACACGCCTCATATTTATTTTGCATTTACACACAATCAGTTTTATCAGGAGTTTTATTGTCATACCAAAATACATTTGAGGCGCGTTGTGAGAAAACCGGTCTTAATGCATGTGCATAGTGTCGTTGCGGATTTGCTTGTGCAGTCCGCACAGGCTAATCCAGGACAGCACTTTCGGCTTTTATGGTATTTTCTGTTTCAAGAAAGTCTCTTCTAAACATAAATCCACTGTAGGGGGAAAGTGCCATCCCGGATCAGCCTGTGCGGACTGCACAGGCTGCTCCGGGAGGACACTTTACGCACATGCATCAAGTCCGGTTTTCCCTAGACGTGCCTCATTTATTCTATGATTTTACTCTCATTTTAATACAGAAAAATAACAATGTTTTAAAGCACTTTTATTTTACATTTCTTATGCAATTTGTTAGCTAAAAAGTTTAAAATAATTATAAGTATCCATGATCACATATTGAGGGTTAAGCGTGAAGTCGATATTCCCTATTCAAAACACATGCATGTCATTTAATAGAAATAATTGAGCAGGAAACCTGTAGAGAAATGCCAGTTATTGTAATTGTACACATATAATTTTACTGTCCACATAATTTTATGGTGGATATTTCTTTACAGAAGTTTTGTGACTCATACTGAACATTGTATATCAGTAATTACTTGTATTCAGCGGGTTCGATATACCCTGTAACACTGTTTTTAATGTTATTGCTCATGTAATTTTGTGTACATGTCTGTAATAAGAAATTTTGTGTACATGTCTGTAATAAGAAAACTATCTGTTAATAGGTAATGAATATTAAATATCTTAAGTTTGTATTGAAATAAATGTCACAACATTTCTATAAAGTTGTTGAACTTGTTAATTGTACACTAAACTCTTATTAACTGAAATAATAACAAATATTTATAATAGATTCTATATTCTATCTGTATTCTGTTATTTGTATGTGTTAAAGAAATCAACAATTTAATCAATTATTACACTTTATCAATTCTGGGCCCACATCCACAAACCTTCTTAGTGATATCTTAAGTAAATTTCTTAAAATCATAAAATTCCTATAGTCTGTGGCTGGTTGATATAAATTTATTTTATCTTTAAGACTTAAATGGTGTTATTCTGGTAAAGAATCAACTTTTGCTTCTTATTTTACCATATTTAAAATATAAAATATTGATTTTTATAAGGAAAAGTTTAGTTTAGTTAATTATTCACTTACATATTACTTAAGATTTTCCTTAGGAGCTTTGTGCACATGGCTCCTGCTGGTTTGGAAACATATCTACATATTAACTAACTATGGGTACCAAGATTATGTATTCTGAAGGAAGATTCTTAACGAGCGACAATTATGTGTTCAAATTCCTGGAACTTTTCCGATAGTCAGGTGCACGAGTAACTGACAAACTCTTTTCGTACAATTCTGTCAAATATTTAAAAACTACATTGCAGCAGTAAGTGATGAATGCCCCCTAAGAAATGTTAAATTAATGCGTATAGTTGACTGACTGTAACATGTTAATGATTAAACCTCTATTCTAACATGATACTGGCTAATTTTACTATTGACAAAGAACACCATTATCGTTGTTAAACTACCAAAAAACAATGAAAAAAGAAGTCCCCATTCTAAGCGAAGCATAGTAAAAAGTAGTTCCAATAACAATTGTAAAAATATATGTCAAATCATGTTAGAATAAAAATAATTTTTGCATTATTGTTGTTTATCAGCCAATTAACAACTCTTTGTCGTTCTGATGCGTGGCTATTAAACAACTCAGGCTAATGCCCTCGTGGTTTAATTCCTACGCATCAGAACTCAAAATCGTTGTTTACTGATCGATAAACAACAATAAATCAAAAATTATTGCTTAAATAAGGTTATAATAATGTGTGACTTGTCAAAGACAAAATGGCATTTTATACACTAACCTGGTCTTTAATAATGTAACCTCCCATACACACATATCAACTGAGAAAGTAGATGGACAGCTTGGCTAATATCCCACAAAGGAGATCACAGAATACATCTATGAACATACTATTATGTGAAGTTAGAATAAGACATCAAACATTGAATGGAAGTGAATTTTTTTTTTCACATAAAACTGTGCATTTCATGGTGTATAAGTATGTTTGTTATATAATTCTGTGGAAACATTTGTAAACTTTGCATTTTTTTAAAAGTCTTGTTAAAACTGGTTTTGTCTTTGATCGTTTCTCTTATATTTAAAAACTGTGTTCATGCACGCATTGACACAGTTTTAATTTTTTTGTGAAAATTTTGTAAATGCATAGAAGTATACAATTTTGTGGTAAAATCCATTTAAAAGACGTTCGCAACAATTTCGTCCAATTTTTTTCCTTCATATTTTCTTAAAAATTTGCACAAACACGTGTCAATGTATCCTAGAACTAAAACAGTCTTAAAAAATAAGGGTCACCGGCCTTGTTACAGAAATATTGGGGTTTAAAAACGTTACCTGTCGAAGCCCTTTTTTCAGTTTGTGTGGCTAGCAATGTTCAATTATATAAAGCGTTCATTTTCAAACAAGGACGGAGATTTTAAAATGCATCTTTGTTTCAATCTTTCGTTTGGCAATATCCAAGTGCAGTTTAATGATAAAACGCCCTTTATCTATAGTTACCATTTAAAAAATAACTTTTAATGGACACTTAGTGAGGATTGAATATGCCTTTGAAAACATCAATTAATAATCATATATTCGAATATCTTTTGTTCCAAACGACAGGTTTTGTTAAAAAATTCCATATACATGTGTCATTGTATACTGAAACTAAGTGTTAAAAAATAGGGGTTACCAGCCTTTGTCTTTTGTCTGGAAATATTAGGTTTTGAATACTGTACCTGTGGAAGCAACTTTTTCAGTTTGGATTTTGTTATCAATGTTTTAAGTATATGTAGGAGAGCTTTTTTTCAAACAAGGTTATGGTTCCTTCAACTGGTATGTTTTCACATGTCTTATTTGGCAAATACAATAAAAATGATTTACTTATATTTACTGTTAAAATAATGAATTTGGCTGGACATTTAAGTAGGTCAAATGGGTATTAATCATACCTTTTGAAACGCCATTTATTATGCGTCAATATATTTTGTTCCAAACGACAGATTTTCTTAAATTTTCGCACATACATGCACCGATGTATACTTACATCAAAACATTCATGAAAAGAATGGGTCACCGAATTTGTTTGGGAAATATTGGACTTTAAATAGGGTACCTGTGTAGCCTTTTTCGTGTTTCGTGTTTACATAAAGAACATGTCAATTGCCAAAATAGCATGAAGATATTTAATGGATCTTTCTTTTTAACTAATTTGTTTGGCAATACATTGTATACGTGTGGTTTTGATAATTATAATGGTTTATGAACTTTTAACCATTGACTGGAACTTAATGACTTACACAGATTTATATTTATTTATTGAAATTAGTATATTGTAACCTGTGAACAATAAAGAAATAATGAAGCAAAAGGAGAAATTAACCCAATTATTTTATTTTTGTTGCGAACGTCTTTAACTGATGATATTACATTGCAGGTGTCTACTGCACTAATTACTCTGCAAAATTTTAAAATTACAAATGGTTAAAACTGCAAATAAAACATTGGTGTAATAAAACAGTTCATTCTATGTTTGATATCTTATTTTAACTTCACATAATAGTGTTTTCTCATGCTCCTTTTGCGAGCATTATGCTGCATATAATAAAAATAAAACATGTATACTGACTTAAAAAGTTCACTTTAATAAAGACTCCCATTTGATCCAGAAAACAGTAAACATCTTAACAAAAAGAACAAGCTGTATAAGAATACATAAGTACCAAACTAATGTGAATACTCATACATTGTACATTTGCAAACATGATGTTCTAATAATAAGTTGAATATTGCAAATGTGTTTAAATATTCAACAACATACAAACATTTGATCTGTGAAACATTTTGTAAGGTATTCACGTGTTTATCATAAGCAAACAGATAATCAATCACAGTTTCCATTGTCTAGTGAACAGTAGAAGGAAGTCGAGAAAAAAAATAAGATCAGATAGTATTAATGATTTTGTTCAGTCAATAAATACTAATAGTTAACAAGAGGGCCATGATGGCCCAAAGCGCTCACCTGAGTCTGAGAACAATGGCGACCATTAGGGATGCAACAGGTACCCGTAAATACCCACATTCTTGGTACTGTTAAAACCCATTTCGCATGGCATAAACATATAGGGGCGATACAAAAAAACATGGATATAATTCTATTAAAATACATAAAGAGCTTATGATTGGATACTACCATCTTATTTTCACATACCGGTATATGTTTGAATGTTAAGTTTAAACCTATTTATTTAGCTCGATTGCATCGAAAGCCTAAGGCTTATTGAGACACTCTCGAGTCCGTTTCCTGGGTAGAACCAGTACTTGGTGTCTTTGTGGGAGATCTTGAGTACGCTCCCAGAGTAGGGATCGAACCCGGAACCACTAGGCGGACACCATATCCACTACGCCAACGCGACCTCTTAATGTTTGAATTAAAATAATAAATTATTTATTAACACCAGTACACAGACTGATTTGATGTCAGTTCAACTTTGCGTATCAGTGATTGTTCTGTATTGTTGTTTTCAAAAATGTTTAAATGTTTTTGCAAAGTCCATAAGCAATGATAATCCTTTACGGGTTCAAAACTGGTACATACAGTGACACTCAATAGTTACTACACTCTACGAAAACTTCCTAAATATCATCATAATGGCATCATACAAATGTATCAAACCAAGTAGATTATTCTGGCTTTGCGGGCCCATCTAGCTCAGTTGGTAGAGCGCTATACTCTCAATCAAGGGTTCTTGAGTTCGAGCCCCAGCCCGGCCACATAAATTGTGTGGGGATTGGTTGTGAAATAATTTCTACGGCCATTCTCCCATTACCTCTGATTCAAGTAGGGCAGTTGTCATTTAATGGCATAAGTATGTGCTTCTGGTACTGGTAAACCTCTTACATTGGCTTAGTTTGCCCAGAAAAAGTGTGAGTAGGTTAACTGACCGCCATTATATCACTGAATGACTGGTAAATAAGGTGAAAAATACAAACAAACAAACTTTCCTAATGTACTCTTGAGAGAAGGAAATTTCTAGGTTACATGGGAATACTTATTGTTAACATTAACAACCATACAACTATCAATATTGTCAGATTAAATTATAAATATCTATAAAACCTTTTAGTTGTTTTGCGTGAAAACTAACTTATAATTTTGAGTCAATGACACCCACAGAGACAAACTTTCCAAATGTACTCGTAGGAAAAGGGAAATTTCTATGTTATATAGGAATACTCATTGTTAACATTAAAAACCATACACCTATCAACACTGTCAGATTAAATTATAAATAACTATACAACCTTTTAGTTGATTTGTGTAAAAACTTACTAATAATCACACCAATTTTGAGTCAAAACAGTGTAGAAGTATTTTTCAATTAAGGAAAATAATAAATCAGCTTCAAAAATCATGTAATATAATTACTTGAGTTTCCAAAATCCAAATTCAAATGTATAAGTCAGTATAAAAGTTACATGATTAAATGATTCTGAATAAGCAACTAACTAAACAGTCCAAAAACTACAGAAAATAAATAACCTTTTCAGGCACTAGATCACATGATATTAATCCTATATTCTGATTATTTACATGAATTTTAGCTATTTATTGTTGTTTACATCTCTTTCCTGACTGGATGCCAAGAGAGACTGTGGAAAAATTTACTGCTGCACACATGACCAAAATATAGGTCAGAAGCAGGCTATACATGTATTACTATGTGTAATGATGCTGATCTAAAATAGAAGTATCATGTTGACTCAGAATGATGTACCGATTTTACTGATAAGCAGACTTCACTATATGGGTTATATCTATGACTAAAGGGAAATACCACATTTATTGCACTTATCTTCCTGATACTGCATTTACCTCCCTTTACCGGTTGAGTTATTCAGGAATAGATGTATTTCGGGCAAAAAAAGGGCCAATAACTCTGGTGTTCCTGGTCCAATCGGGCCCATTATCAAACTCGTCCAATATTTTATGGTCATACACAAACTGTGCAAGTATGGTCAAGATTGAATAAAAAATGTAGTCTTTATCGCGCTAACGGTCCAAATTGTTGACGGCATACGGATGACGGACAACGCCGGAGAGGTCCCCTATACCAATAGCTCACAGAGCACAACAGAGCACTTCGTGCTCAGGTGAGCTATAATACTATTACTATTAATAATATCGATAATGTAAAATACTAAGTATCTTCTCACATGTAATTGTAAGTTTTTTTTAGATATTCTACTGGTATAGAGTCAGATTCTAACAAACCAAGAAAGTTGTCAATCAATATAAGAGTTTGAAGAGATTTTTTTCACAACTGAGAGGCAATGAATTATGTAATTTTGTATTATTGGTAGAGCTACAGCTGCTACAATGATTCTTTTGATGCATCGATAACTGGATGGTAAATGACCATATTACATTTTGATTTGATTCTTTGTCATATATTTTTTGATGATTTTTCATCAAACTGTTAATTAAAATTACAGTGTTTGTCTACCTAGATAAATAATGTAAATTGATAAGGCATCATAGTTGCTGTTATATTAAATTAGTAGTGAAGCCTTGTCACAAATGTTTAACAATGAAATTTTTATTTATATTGATATATAAGGCACATGCATTGACGTTAACCAATACAATTGTTATTAATATTATTATTAATAATAAAAATTAGAAATCGTTTAAAGCCGCAGTCCATAGAATATAATTTAATACATGTTAAATTGGCATTAGTTTGTATGAAAGTTAATGACATTTATTCGACTGAAAACTGTTTCTAATTTACAAAAGGCATTTAAAATAAGATCTATGTTCAAAAACGCTTGGTACGAATGGAATATATATTAATGTACGTGCCGACTTACTCCAGAGGCATCACCAGCTATCGCATACAGATAATTTTACGATAAAAAGTGACCAAAACGTTATTATTTGTCCAATTTCAATTTGTTTTTTTGTATTTTGTTTGGTAAGATGTCCATTAGAAACCATTTCTGCAAACTTTTTATCAACATATTTCTGGACTGCTGCTTTAATACTATATTTTGCAAGTCATGACTCATAAATAGGCAAAAACAAGCATGTACAAATTTAAAAAAATAAAATCGAAACATTCCACTAAATTATGTTTGAAATCGAAATCGGATCAAATTGAGCCATGGCTAAATCGCTGCAGTTCTAATTGTCATCAGCTTTAAAAGAATAACTTTAAAATGTCCTCCAAAGTCTAACATTACATATATTTGTAAAAATATATCTATCTATACCACAACACATATTCCTACATTGTTCATGGTAAATATAAAAGTACATTGTTCATGGTAAATATAAAAGCATAAAGAATATACAAATCAAACTTCAAACAACTTAACCGCTTAAATGATACTTAAAACAAATTTTCCTTATACTATTCTAGAACCAAACAATGGAATTTTACTATTTACAATTTGCTGTACATCATCAGTGTCCAGTTGCTCAAAACGTTAACGGCCACGCTAACAGCCTGTTAACTTTCAATGTAAATAACATTAATATTAGGAGCAACTTGTTTATCAAACATTTTAAAAGTATTACAGCATAACAAGTTATGCAGAATAAACTCACAGTTTAATTATGTTACGTTCAATTTACATAAATATCTTCATCCAAAATTTAACGGCTGTTGGCTTAATTAGCTGGTAAAGTTTTGAGCAACTCACCCCAGACAGTGCAAAACTATACTATATAACAGTTATACAACAAAGACTTCACCTAGTTTTGCGCTGACCCATCCATTAGAACACTTATAATGAACACTGAAGTCTTTCTGCTTTATTAAGCATAAATTTCAAAGACACATTAAAATCAATGAGTATTTTTCTGTAATGCACTGGGGCCATATTCCAGAAACATCTTAAGTTTATCTTAAAATATTCTCACCTAAGTTCCAATTTTTGTAAAGGCAATATGTTTAAAACTACATATAAATTAATGATTCCAATTACAGTTTTTTTTTTAAGTAAATAGTAGTTAATAATAAATTGATACTTAGTGAACATTTGGCAGAATTTCATGTATACATGGAATAAAATGTTTAAGAAAACTGACAATTTTAAGGCTAAGGATAAGATTTCACTTAAGATGTTTCTGGAATACGATCCCTGGTCAACACAGTACACACATTTGAAATAAATAAACATGTTGTTTGTTCACTTCCATATAGCAAGATCAATAATGTTCTGTATTGCGGTAGTAAATGTATACACATTTAAATGTTTAGCAAACACATACAGTAAACTCCACTTGTAACGATATCGCTTCTAGCGATCTATCGCATATAACGATGTGGAGTCCAAGGTCCTGGCCAGATCCCTACATATTTAGATTGACATCACATCGGTTGTAACGATAAATAAACATGAAGTTTTTCACTTCCATATACATATAGCAAGATCAAAAATTTTCTGCACTGCAGTAGTAAATGTATATAAATGTAAATGTAAATTCTTCATCCAAAGTCTCCCCTGGATTTTGGTGAAGCATGCAATCACCACGGCAAAGATCAATGTCACACAGCTGGTACATAAACTATAAATGTGAAGGGAATGCAAACATGCCACAGAAAATGTCAATAACAAAATGGTTGCCCGTTGAGTTAATGAGACCGATGTGTATGCATCAGAAAGACTAGATATTCAGGTTGACATACACTGTAGGCATGCAAAGTTCAAACGTATATACATTACTTTTTTGCACAATGAGGAGTTTCAACTTTTTTCGTTGCATTAAAGGGGCATCTTCTGTAGGTCGACAATAACATTTGCAAAAATAAAGTTCATTAACAAAAAATAAAACATGTATATAAGCACTGTTAAATAAGACATCCTTGCTTCATAAAACAGTTGACAAACAAATATAATTTTATAATATATAGAGTGGTCATTGATGATACTTTCACAGGTGAGGGGAAAGTAAGTAAGTAGTAGTAAAATCGATATTAGTGAAATGTACAAGATGTAATGTTATGTGCATGCACGCCATTGATAAATGCTGCAAAGTGTAGGATAGGTTTCGTTGATATTCCCGATTTTCGAGGTGTGAGTTCGAAATTCTACTGGAACAGCATATTCCCCCAAAACAATTTTGTTTGCATATATTTCTTTTCTTAAAGAATCCATCAATATATTGTTTGTCACTCAAAAAATAGGAAAAAATCTTTAATATGTGAATATATTTATGCAAAGTACTGTCGGTATGCCCCTTTAATAGCTTATAGCAAAATATATTTCAAACCAAAAAGTATTTGAGGCGTGTCGTGGCAAACCCGGGCTTAATGCATGTGCGCAAAGCGTCGTCCCGGATTAGCCTGTGCAGCCCGCATAGGCTAATACAGGACGACACCTTCCGCTTTTATGGTGTTTTCTGTTTCATGGAAGTCTCTTCTAAACATAAATCCACTGTAGGCAGAAAGTGCCATTGGACTGCACAGGCTGATCCGGGAGGACACTTTACGCACATGCATTAAGACCGGTTTTCCCATAACACGCCTCATTTCTACTCTATAAAGTAACATACAACAACTACTAAAACACAATGATGGAATGTTACATGGAACTCAAACTACAAAATACTCTTAACAAGAGGTGTCAGAGGACAGCATGCTCGATTATTCGAAGTATTTCAGTTGGTACATATTTTGGAAAGTGGAAGAGGCATAAATTTGTTGAAATACAAAACTGAGTTTATAATAGGGGCAATTATTTCATCAAAATATTCCAAGTTTCAAGTGAAAACCTTATGTAGTTTATTGGGGATTGTTGAACCTATGAAGTTTGAAAGTTACGAGATTTTAATTAAAAAAAAACAACCTGAAAATATATGTAAAAAAGGGCATAACTCTTGCAAAATACAAAACTGAGTTATGTGAAATGTAGCACTTTATGTTGGGGTCAATGACAATGATACATCTTAAGTTTCAATTGAGAAACTTATGTTATTTTCAAGCTATAAGACTTCTGAATATAAACTTAAACCAAAAAATATATGTGAAAAAGGGGCATTACTCTGTCAAAATACTAAACAGAGTTATAGGAAATGTTGCTCCTGACAAAACTGAGTTACGTGAAATGTAGCACTTTATGTTGGGGTCAATGACAATGATACATCTTAAGTTTCAATTGAAAAACTTGCGTTATTTTCAAGCTATAAGACTTCTGAATATAAACTTAAGCCAAAAAATATATGTGAAAAAGGGGCATTACTCTGTCAAAATACAAAACAGAGTTATAGGAAATGTTGCTCCTGACAAAACTGAGTTATGTGAAATGAAGCACTTTATGTTGGGGTCAATGACAATGATACATCTTAAGTTTCAATTGAAAAACTTGTGTTATTTTCAAGCTATAAGACTTCTGAATATAAACTTAAACCAAAAAATATATGTGAAAAAGGGGCATTACTCTGTCAAAATACAAAACACAGTTATAGGAAATGTTGCTCCTGACACTGGAGTTGATGACAAAGGTATATTTAAAGTTTAAGGTGAATAACTTATGTAGTTCTGCAGTTACAAAACTTGAACATAAACTTTAACCAGAAAATCTATGTGAAAAAGGGCCATAACTCTGTGAAATACAAAACAGAGTTTTGGGGAATGTTCCCCCTGACAATGAAGTTGATGACAAAGGTAAATTCCAAATTTCAAGTGAATAACTTATAAAGTGTTGAAGTTACAAAACTTCTGAATATAAACTTGAACGAGAAAATCTATGTAAAAACGGGGCATAACTCTGTCAAAATACAAAACAAGTTATGAGGAATGTTACTCCTGACACTGGAGTTGATGACAAAGGTATTTGCCAACATTCAAGTGAATAACTTATGTAGTTTAGAAGTTACAAAACATTTGAATAAAAACTTTAACCCAATTCAGACGCGGGCGAAGACACCGAGGCGAGAAGGAAAGCTCACCTATTCTTGGAATAGTCGAGCTAAAAACAAGTTAACATCAATGACATACTGCATGTTTAACAAAACCAATGAAAACCTTATTAGCCAAACTTGTGTTGAGTGTTTAATTTTAAGATATGAGGCATGTCATGGCAAAACCAGGCTTAATGCACATGCCTCTGGACTGCACAGGCTGATCTGGGACAACATTTTCCTCTTACAGTGGATTTATGTTTAGAAGAGACTTCCGGGAAACAGAAAGTACCATAAAAGCCGAAAGTGTCGTCCCAGATCAGCCTGTGCTGGACGACACTTTAGGCACGTGCATTAAGCCGGGCTTACCCACGACGTGCCTCATATGTAGCATAGTTGTGTGGAATGCTCATCACATAGTTCTCGCTCAATACACTTCTGGAGCAAAATACTGTCACATAACTTCTCAAGAGTTATGTCCCATGAAAGTTTGAAAGCTAAATATCACTAGTTGTTTCCCATGTTGTCAATCAATCTTCTGAGCCCCAGGTAAAATTCCATATCCCTTTTGCTTGATCATCTCTAAGCTGTCATCAATAATGAAACTGGAAATGAAAAACATGTTGTGTTAATATTGTCTATGAAGATAATGGAAGACTCGAATTCTATCTTTACTGTCCCACATAACTTCTTAAGCTTGTCAGCATAAATTATCAACAGTACCAAAGCATGGCAAGAAGTGTTATAATTTACAAAGATTTTGTTTTAAAACATTTGTATCAATAAAGCTTTTAAAATATATGAGGCGTGTCGTGGAAAACACAGGCTTAATTTGGTCTGCACAGGCTTATCCGGGACGACACTTTCCACCTACAGTCGATTTGTGTTTAGAAGAGACTTCTTTGAAACAGAAAATACCATAAAAGCAGAAAATGTTGTCCTGGATTATGGACATGCAGATACAGATGAGACATGGAACTGGGCCAACAATTTTCAATGTGTTTGTTTTTATATGATACACATATGGACTCATGGAAATGGGGCCTAAGCCTGATTTCCCAAGATGAGCCTCATGTGACCATAGCTACCTATCACACAGTATGGTTGGTGAAACAATGAAAACCTGTGCCATGAACCTGTACTTGTAATTAAACTGTAAAATTTAATCATAACTGACATTGTATCATCCACAAAATGTCACACTTGCAGGCTGTCAACCAAGTTACCAAGAAAATATAGGAACAATATAGGAATATTTTCAACAAAAATATAGGACTTTTTGTCAATTTTTTCGAGAAAATAGAGGAATTTCGTAGTGAAAATACTTCATTATAAGGATGGTATGGGATAATGTTCTAGCCTGGTACGTCATACAGTTTGTATTTTAATGAACAAAACATATGCTTAACATATTCATGATAATCAATTTGCAACTGAGACATGCATGCTGTGGCCTAAAATTTGTTTGACTATTTAAGTCTGATGTGAGTGAAGCAAGAGCGAAAAACATCAACATACAGGCTAGCAATATACTTTTCACAGACCAATTTTAGACAAGTAAAGGACCAAATTTATAAAAAATACATGAACAATTTTTTAAATATTGGAAAATATAGGAAATTAAGGAGGTTTTTCAAAATATAGGATTTCTTTCGAAAATATAGGAAAATATAGGAATATAGGAATTGGTTGACAGCCTGCACTTGACAACTCACCTATACCACAGAAAGCAGAGTGGCCATGTACCAGCATGCCACAGTGCGTGGGCATCAAACGTCCACAGTATTGGTGGGAAGTCACCTAACTCCAGCGCTAACAGCGCCTGTATGCCGGCTATGGACGCTATTGCCTTCCAGACAAATGGTTTCCGGACTTTATAGCACACATATAGCCAGCCAACCATGTTAAACAAGGCTGGAAAAAAGTAATAAATGTTCAATGATACTTTAAAACAAAAATAAAATAATAAGTTATATATAAAAAATACAAGTAGAAATACCATTAAAATATAAATCTGCTCGACAAGACTGGAAAAAGAAATAAATGTTCAACGAAAATATCACAAGTCATGTACAAAACAATTGTAATTGTACAAGTAACAAAACATAAAATAAGGCGTGTCGTGGAAAAACCGGTCTTAATGCATGTGCATAAAGTGTCGTCCCGGATTATTCTGTGCAGTCCGCACAGGCTAATCCAGGACGGCACTTTCCGCCCACAGTGGATTTGTGTTTAGAAGGGACCTTCTTGAAACAGAAAATACCATAAAAGCGGACTGCACAGGCTAATCTGGGACAACACTTTACGCACATGCATTAAGACCGGTTTTCCCACGACGCGCCTCAAATATATTAATTCATCTTACAGAAAGAGTAGGCAAAACTAAAATTTGTTAAGAATGTCAGTAATAAATTGTAATCGCACTACCATTAAATATACATTTACCTTTATTGTGTATTATACACATTATATGATTTAAAATGGTATTAATATTTTAACAATACAAAACATCAGTCATTTCACTTTAAAATGACTTAAACAATAAAACGTTGTTTGTTTTTTACCAACTCCAATGTTCACTTTCATATTGTAACCATAGCCAAAGCCGTGAATTGTTAGGTATGATATGTGTTGAATGAAGAACACCAGGCAGCAGGCACCTATTGTTGTAATACGTAGTTTTCTCTCTGTGCCAAGTATTCTGAAATAAAAATAGGACCCGTTTGTTTATTCAGTTTTCAATGTGAATAATTATATCCAATTTATAATTTAACTAGAAAAGTGTCCAAAGGACTGAGGTGCCCCTACATTCCACTGGTTGTCACAAACCCCTATGCAATTAGCCAATTACTATACCCAGGGGCACAAGTTAACATGCTGATGAAAATGTCTATAAAGTTTCATTACTCTAGCATTTATACTTTTAGATTAACAAGCAACACAAGTCCAACAAATGTCCTTTTTTGGGGTTTAAAAAAAGTCCATGACTCCGCTGATGTCGAAAAAAACGGCACTGAAATACCCAGGTGCACAAGCTCACATGCTGATAAATATGTCTATAAAGTTTCAATAGTCTAGCCTTTATACTTTTTGAGTCACATGGGACACAAGTCCAAACATGTAATTTTTTGCTAAAATCGGGCCATAACTCTGCTGATGTCGGAAAAAACTGCACCAAAATATCCAGGTGCACAAGTTCACATGCTGATGTATATGTTTTTAAAGATTTACACTCTACAAGTTATACTTTTTGAGTCACATGCGGCACAAAAATCCGATGGACGAACAGATGGACAAGGGAAAATCTATGTGCCTAACCTCTTGAAACTGGGTGCATAAAAAGTTAACATTTTGAAATGTTCTTTATAAATTACGTCTTTAAAATGTAACATGAATTAACCCTTACCTACAGGCTAATGTGAACGTGTTGAACACAACAATGGAGAAGGCACAGAAGTAGTCCATTTTCTAAAACAAATTGTTGTCTCGTTATTACATAATTGACCTTTACAACGAGATTTGATTGACAATGTATTTAGCCATTCAGAAAGCTAGGACTTAATTGTTTGACGGACATGGCTCGTAAAAACATTCGTTCACTCTCACGTGTTTGACGGACTTTATCCTAGGTAGGCGTGGTTATAAATCCCATAGCGTATCGTCCATTGTCTGTGTCTTTAGAAAACTAATTATCCTGTATGTTTGCATTCCGCATATTTGTTGTTGGTTAGTAAACTAGAACCTTTTACTGAAATGCTACAATTAACTTCACTGAGTCTTTTGATAATATATTTTATGCATAAATTTACATATGAGGTTGTTACAAAATCTCAAACACAAACAACTTTGTCAGTTTAGAAAAGTATTACTGGTACCTCTTGAAGAGAATCTGTCAAAACATTTTAAATCCTGAGCTAATTTCAAATGCATATTCTATTAATTAGATAAACAGTACAATATGTATAATACTATTTATTATATACCTGTTTAAAATCTTAACAAAATACATGCTGTATCAATCGGTGAAATACATGTCGTCAGAAACAAAATCCCGTATTATGCTACTCGCTATTTTGCCGATCCTGTATTACCATACTAGCTGACTACTTTTTAATGAGGTCATCATAGAGTTATGTAAACAAATATAATCTAAACCTACAATGATTAGTCATTATTGTAGTTTTTAAACAAATAAAATAAGGTAAATGCACATTAGAAGTTTATCGTTGTATATAATAAAAGGAATATTACGCTAGTCAATTGTTCCAAGAGTATGTATTAGTCTTGTGGCTTGCGTTACTTCATATCACACTCGAGGCTCCGCCTCTCGTGAGATACGTCATCACACAAGGCACTCGACTAATACATACTCTTGGAACAATTGACTAGTGTAATATTCTGTATATACAATACACAATTCAAATTAAATAATGTACAAAAACTACTCATTGAACGGAACTTATTACATTTAACTCGATATTTACTTCAGTAAACTCTGTATCTGTGGTGTGAAATGATGTACAAAAACTACTCATTGAACGGAACTTATTACATTTAACTCGATATTTACTTCAGTAAACTCTGTATCTTTGGTGTGAAATATGGTTGACCAGGACCAAGCATTCATGGCCATCTGAAAAATAAAACAAACACATTACTGAGGCCGTATTCCAGAAACATCTTAAGTAAAATCGTATCCTTAAACTTAAAATCATAATTTTTCATGATCATTTTATTTCATATTTAACTGGTCTTGTGCTACGTGTGTATTTTATTGACTATTGTTCAAGTAACTCTAAAGGGATTCACAAAGTTATATGTAGTTTCAAAAAATACTATATAACAAACATTGGAACTTAAGTGAAAATATTTTAAGATAAACTTAAGATGTTTCTGGAATACGGACCCTGAAATTAGATTCAATAAATATTCAATAAATTAATAATAATATTAAAATCCTAATTTGATCCTAACATGTCGCTTTACATCCTGGCTATAAAACTATCAGTACTCTTTACCTTTCTGTAAAACATTTGTTTATTTTAAAAAGTTGCAATATAGGAATAATGGAACTCCAGAGACATCATCAGGAGAGAAACCCTTATTACCATCCGCTGATCCTTTATTTGAGGCAAGTGACCAATTGCCTATACACTACAGGACAATACATACAAAACATAAAAATGATTAAAACTGGGGTCACCTCCTTGGAACGGTTAATGCAAGGCATTGAGGGTTTAAACCGGTTTAAAGGCCTGCCTAACCTCACACTTAGCCCAGAATTAATCACAAAACACGCACTCACGCATGCAGTCACGAAACCATATCAAAATTAATGCATTTAGTTGGTACCTATAAATAAGATATGTTGTACAATGTACTTTTAGCAGTGGTCGAAATTGGCACAAGTCTGTAAGCCCTGTACTGGTAAATTATGAACTTGGCTTGCTCAGATTCTCAGTTTTATATTGGCGGGCTGGTAACATATCCACAAAGCTCCTAAGGAAAATCTAAACTTAAGTCATATTTAAGTGAAAAATTCTAATACAATTTTTCAACTTAAAAGCAATATTTTATATTTGAAATATAGTTAAATAAGAAGTATCCGTTGATTGTTTACGTAATTAAAACCATTTAATACAAAATAAAGGTTAAGTGACCCAGCTACGGATAAGGAATTTTATGATTTTAAGAAATTCCCTTAAATTTCCCCTAAGGAGCTTTGTTGATAGGGGCCCAGGTAACATTTTCTTGCTCTCACGTAATAATATAGGAATTTCAGGCTTGCTTGGCCAAACTGCTAATATCGATGACTGTAATTATAAATAGCACTATCTTACAATGGCTGCTGCGTGCCACACATAGTACAAGGGGGTGGAGGCAGGGACCCGATTGCGGTACCAGAAGATACTGAGGTGGGCCAGTCCATTTATCAGGGAGAACAGCATGGAGGCTGGCTCCTGTACCCCCCACAGGCGCACAAATGGCCACTGAAATAATAAATCTCAATTTTATTGCTTAGCTATCTGTTTTAATGGTTCTGTGATATTTTCCAGTTTACTGAAGTCAATTAAATCACTTGTCAAAGATAAGAATGTCACTGTATTTTCAATTTGATTCAAAAGAAAAAGTACACACAAAAATGAAATATGGAATGTGAATGAAATTAAAACTAAAACCTACTGACTTGTATTCAAATGTAAGAACAAGTGTCAGTGTTTTTAAAGAAAGTAATAATGAAGGTTTCCTACTGCATTTTGTAACTCTGAGATAAGTTAGCTTTACCAGTAGCTAAAATAGCCAATGGTAAGTAAACTTTTGGAAATAATTTAAAAATCTTTTGAAATGACAGGCATTTTTGAAAAACTTAAAATCTTCGCTCTAATTTTATTACTTAACCAGAGCAATAAGGATTTGCCTTCATTGAGCATTACCCCATCATGTCTCAAATAATTGAGTACTGAGTGATTTTAGTACATAAAGTTCTGTTACTCCATAAAATTAAAATTACTTGAGTGTTGGAAATATTCAAATTGAGTAAAACAAATATAAGACACAAATAGTTTGAAACTTATTTTATTGCATTCCATTATAAAATACTGCATTCACCTGACATATTTAGTGTGTTATCAAGCTGGTATTTTCACTATATGACTATCAGTTGTATTGAAAAATCTTATTGCAATTTGTTTGATATTATTGTTGTTTTTTGGATTCAATAAATGAAAGAGTTTTGTCACTGATCAAATTTGTCATTGAGTAAATTGAATTGTGTAAATTGTATATCAGAATTGTGTAATTACACAAATCGAGGGCTGTGCGTGAAATTGTTGTATCTGATATAGAAATGTTAAGCAAATACAATAGTTTCACTCTTAACCCTTTAAAGATGCACCTCAGCCGCTGCTCTGCTTAGCCCTTAAGTACAATGTTTTTTACAGATTGACAACACCGTACCTTGCCATGAAACTGCGGCACATCCAGGCCATCTTTTTGGAAGGCGTCCACTGCCACCCACATACACTCGTACTTGCACTCATCCGCGCAACTCCAGCCTATCAGCTGTTCCAGGGGAGGCTGCTTGGAGCTGAAGTCAAGTGAAAAACTAGTATCTTTTATAGGTAAGGCATAAAATAAATACTGAAAAATATCTAAGTTACAGTCTTTGAACTGCTTGAACTACTGACATCATCATCCATTTTGCATACAGTTACTGGGTATGATGGAATACATGAATCATGTATTGAATAGTAATTAACACTCAACAAGGTAGAAAATAATTTAATTCAGCAGTACACTTATTACATTATTTGAAATGTGCATACCAGTATCTAAATATGTATTATTTTCATTGCAGTTCTCATTAATATTTAACTAGGTGATATACCTGAATAGTTTCAAGCCATCTTCAGAGCAGTTTCTCTGCTTGCAATTGTGCAGGCATTTCTGATACACATATGACCTGTCACCTGGGGATCCAGTAACCATGGCAACCAATAGGCAGGCAAACACCAGTCGTAGCATTCTGCAGTAGCACCAGTCCAATCAACCTGTCTGGAAATATTATAGCAGTATTAATATGCATAGGGTTAAATTTGTGATGGATCCAATATTGCACATATCAAAAAGTATGCAGCTCAATGCTTTACCAGTGCCTAATAGTAAGATGATAAAGCCAGAAATGAGGCACGTCGAGGGAAAACCGGGCTTAATGCATGTGCACAAAGTGTCATCCCGGATTAGCCTGTGCAGTCCGCACACGCTAATCCGGGATGGCACTTTCCGTCTACAGTGGATTTATGTTTAGAAGAGACTCCCTTGAAACAGAAAATACCAAAAAAGCGGAAAGTGCCGTCCTGGATTAGCTTGTGCGGACTGCACAGGCTAATCCAGGACGAAACTTTAAGCACATGCATTAAGCCTGGTTTTCCCAAGACACACCTATCTATTCACCAATGTTAATTATCAGAAAAATGGTCACGCATTATGCTTTCTGCTGTATGTTTACAACTAACACTTACAGGAAGATATATTAAAACAATCCCATGATTGATAACACACACATGGATAAGTACTCCTTTTCCAAGACTCATGTCAAATCAATTATCATGTGTATAATGTGTATATGTCTATGAATAATGTAGCTATATGTGTAAGCTCTATACAAAACTGAGATACTTTTTATATGGGCAATGTTTGCAGCGAATTCAACCTCGTATAAAGTTGCACTAAATTCGTCGCACGTCTGATCAGACTAATGAATATCAATAATGATGATGGCTTGCATGGGAATTGCCTACAACCCGTTAGATCTATAGTTAACATCAATTCCATTTGATAGTATTTTCAAGTAAATGAAACAAACAAATTATACAATCAATACCAGTCTTGGTTGAAAATCGAAATAACCGGCAGTCGTTTGTTTAGGAAGTGTTTTATTACAAGCGCTTACTTAACGCTGATTCTGACCATGGTCTGAGAAGCGTTTTGTGACGTTGATGCACATTTTGAGAGATACTGAGAGTATTACGTTAACTTAACAATACATTCATACATTGAAACAAAGTTACTTTTAGTTTTTTTTGAAGAACATTTTATTAATATTCGACTTTGTCCTGTTTTTTATGGATACAGCTTAAATTCTGGGGTAAGTAATTCACTTGGTCTTAATGTCACAGTATTTCGGATGCTCTGTTCGGTTAATTACAAGAACTGTGTTGCACGTCTCATATTTTGTACATATTCATACATATAGCCGTTCTAAGTATGGAGTTGTTTTCGTTTTTATAATCTTTTCCATTAGAAGTATTATTATACTCTTATCAAAGTTATATTTTATTGATAAATCAATTAATTTGTATTAAACAAAAGTGGCATTTTGCCAAATTGAATTAGCCTTAGGATTAGTCATCATTACTTCTGCCAAAATTAACTTTACTTAATTCAAATTCTGTCAACTGATTCATCCTAATGTAAAGTATCACATCAGAATTAAATAGCCTTCAGTTAAAAAAAATAACGAAATACCTTGACATTGCTATATTTCTGAAATTTCCGAAATCAACTCACATTTTATTCTGCCTCAGTCTATAAAGCAAATAAGATAGAGGTGAGACACCATGGGTCTTTAGACAATGCAACTTAACCATAAACAAGCCTACTAATATGTACTCACAATTTATTATACTGTTGTACTGTATTTAGATAGTAGTGCAGTTTAAAATCAGTAGGAAGAAGTCAGTTTTTCTTTGAACGGAAGTTATTAATTAATTAAAAAGCCAAAATCATTGAATGCAATTTAAGTGCTCCAGCTAGGCCTAAATGGCAGGGCGCAGCGCCCTGTCGCCCCCGCCTGCCGCCTTTGCTCCCGTCCTGCCCTCTTTCATCACGCCATATATTCAGCCAAACACTATTTAATCAGGCCTTCATGTACTACTACACAATAGACCCAAAACGGATATATGCTTGTCCACTTAATCTCCCAAGTAAACACTGACCGACAAAACCCATGTATACATGTATATTAGGTCACTTAATCAAAGTAAAGCACTCACTGATTATGCCTATGTGACATGACGCTGCATCTGGCTAATACATGCACGTTTTTCATGAGGTGTCCGTGATCTTGCAGAATTTGGCGCACATTTCTAGGAAAACACGTTTCTATCATGGAAATACACGTCACAAATATGGTACACGTCACAAATTTTGTGTGTATTTAGAAAGCATTGCTAAAATCGACTGTGAGTACTTAAGACGTCATTTACGAATAAAGCGTATCAAACCCAAATATCGCTCATACTTAAATAAAAGTAAGTGTAACACTTACCTATTATAATATAATAATATTATTCCTATTTAAATTATCCATATATAGAAAATGACGAGTATTTAAATATGAAACACAACAATTCCCATCAATCTGCTGTGCTTTGCCATTTGCGGCACACAAACACTGAAACTTTTATGTAATTTTCATGTTTGCTGACGACATATTTTACATGTTTAAGCAGTTACTCGTCAAACAATGTCGGCTTCACATCAAAGGCGTGCTTTGCACTTTGACGCTCAAATCATATGCAGCTTATTTAAAATCGCGGCAAAGAGATTTTAGTATTACTAAGAACAGGTCGCCATGCAGCAAGTCAGCGAGTAAATGCCAAAGTGTGAAATGTTTTAACGTTGAATGTTTTAACAGTTGGATTTAATTATTTTATATACTTTAAAAAGCCATTTTAAAATTGGGTTTCTCACGTTGATAGCAAAAGCGTGACAGCAAATTAATTTCGCCCAAAATATTAAGTTGCACATAATTATTAATTGTAATGACATATTTTCATGACAAAATCGTGGTATGTTAGAAAAACGCGAATTATTTCTTAACGCCAGCGACGTCACGAAACATCTGTGGAAAGCGTGCGTGTACTGCTGCTGTTAAATGCAATGATACCTGTATATTTTTTACCACAGCAGTGTCATGTAAAAAGGTCGCATTATGTCAATGTGCCATAATGTGAATATAAATTAAAGCTATTTTTACGTAACGGCGGTTTGCGCAGCATACCCGCTAGTTCGTTCGGGTATTGACCAAAGTGTTTTAAAATAAACTAATCTGTAAAATTCCAAATTCTAATCCAGTATAAACTTGTTTCTCGTAATTTAATAAATTGTAACTTCATTTATTGTAGCTATCTTTTCTTCACACTTTATATCGTTCAATAACTAACTTGAACAGTCAAACACTGTGTTTTGTAATAAACATAAATGTTTTCTATTTATTGACAAGTATTAAATAAGTTTTCAGTCACATATTTAAGTTTCTATTAAAATACCAAGGTATAGAACAGTTTGATTATTTTATAAAATGTACATATTTCGGACTTTACATTTCAGACGCATGTTTACATATAGCAAGTACAACCCAATGCATTTGATTATATTTATGCTAGCTATAGTATGGACTATAGTTAAAACTGTTAGATTCAAATGCTATTGCTTATATTTAGGAGATATTGAATAATTATAATAAATATTTTTAAAACATTTGACGTTTCTTAAAAAAAACAAAAAAACAATTGAACAGAAAAATATGATAGTATGATGTATTACCAAAAATATTTAATCAAACCATGTATTATGCTTCATATATAGAATGAAGTTATATATAATTGATTAGTACATATAGATTAGTATAGTTATACAAGGTAAATTTAAAGTATATATACATGAAAAAATAAGCAAAAACTTAACAAAAATATAATAATTTATAAATAAAGAAATTATATAACTTATGTGTGTGTGTGTTTTTTATACATATACATTGATATATCATCTTGCAAAAATAAGAGCGTGCACAAAAGTGCCCTTTTTAGCTCACCTGAAAACGAAGTGCTCGGTGAGCTATTGGTATAGGGGACCTCTCCTGCTTCGTCCGTCGTCTGTTGTCCGTGTGCCGTCAACAATTGGGTGAGACTTCACTTTTTATCCAATCTTAACCAAACTTGCACAGTTTGTGTATGACCATGAAATCTCAGATGGGAATGTTACTGGGTTAGATCACACCAGTAACATTAGAGTTATTGCCCTTTTTTCATGCAAAAAAGTGCAAAAATGCCTTTTTTTCAACATACAGACTTTATTTTCCATCCAATCTTAATCAAACTTTCATGGTTTGTGTATGACCATCAGATCTCATCAGATGCCAAAAATGGACCAGATCGTGTTACAAACACCAGAGTTATTGCCCTTTGTTTATTAAACAAATATACAATAATGGACATTATTCAGGATAGACACTTCTTTTTCATCCAATCTTCACCAATCTTGCACAGTTTGTCTATTACCATGAGATTACAGTTGAAGTCGAATATAAGCAAGATCAGACCAGAAACACTGGAGTTATTGCGTTTTTGTTTGTGAAAAAAATATGCAACAATGGACATTATTCAGGATAGAGACTTCATTTTTCATCCAATCTTCACCAATCTTGCACAGTTTGTCTATGACCATAAGATTAAAGTGAAGTCGAATATAAGCAAAATGGGGCCAGAAACACCAGATTTATTGCCCTTTGTGAAAAAAATGTACAAAAATGGACATTATTCAGGATAGAGACTTCATTTTTCATCCACTCTTCACCAATCATGCACAGTTTGTATATGAACGTAAGACTACAGGTGAAGTCGAATATAAGCATGATCAATCCAAAAACACCGGAGTTATTGCCCCTTGTATCTGGAAAAAAACATCAATTAGTTATCAAAGATTGGCTTGCACACACGATTTTGTATTGAATGTTGACCAAACATACACATTTTGCGTATGACCATAAAAATGGAATGATACAATTTGATTTTATTTCCAACAGTTGCAAACCTTGCATGCAGTTATTTGTACATGCAACATTGATGTCTTCAAAGCCTGCATTAACATCATTTATCATCATTGGACAGAAAATTATCAAAGAAAAAGCAAAACTTGACATAGTACAGCCATTGCAATTATTGCATTTCAACTAGTTCTCCAAAACTGTCAAAAAAGACATCAAAATCTACTGTTTCTGCATTTTTGCAGAATTGTCACTGACTTAATGAAAAAGGGTCAGGTAAGAATATCAAGAAAAATGATTTGAGAACCATCAGCAAAAACACCGCACATCCACTAACAAACTCATACTTTAGTTAGCCCATTGCACTAACCAATGTTTTAAATCAAATTGATCCTATCCCCCTTTGCATATTGTTCATATACCTTAATTTTCAAACCTGTCACAACAGTATGGTCTTCATCTGTACCAGTTCTGAGGTTAGCGCTTTGGGCCATCATGGCCCTCTTGTTCGGAATAAGCACACTGCCCTTTTGAAATTTTGGCTGGAGCACTGTAAACTGCATCATCATATATCTTTCCTACTTTGACAAAAGCTATACTATATTGGGCTCATTGCATGTTAAACCTTCTTTAGCTTCATTTCACATGTCTAGTCAAGACATATCGTTTAATTGAGCATAAATAAATCAGCAGTTTTTTCAACTTGACAATGAACATTCAGTCTTCGAAATTAGGTTATATTTATGGTTGTCCTTTGGACAACCAAACTGGTTGTCCAAAGTAACATTTGGTTGTCCGAAAATTGAATGTGTGCTGTTGGTACTTGCTTGTTTATATTTCTCACTAATGATGAAGTAAATTATTTTTTTTAGAAACACAATTTATTCATGGGAAGAGTACAATTTAAAGCGTACAATTGAAGTTTTTACTACCTATGTAAAATTATATTTTGCACAGTAGATTGAAAATATGTATTTCAGTGTAGAAAAAAATAGACACATTATTCATCATTCCAATTATTGTTAGTCCATTGGACAACTAAAATAGCTAAAACTGGTTGTCCAATCAATATTTTGGTTGATCGGACAACTGGACAAATGCTATTTTCGAAGACTGAAGTTGCAAATTTTCATATTTACAATAAAGCCTTCAATTTAGTGTTTCATATGATATGTTTGTGTTATTATATTAGTAAACATTTTTTATATGATATAATTTGGGGTTTTTTAAATTATATTTCTAGCCAGCAACAAGAAAGATGTCTTCAGAAGAGGTATCTATGCAAGGTCATGAGAAAATAGAGCGTTTACGAGACCGAATGTTGCAGTGTCCGATATGTATGGACGAGTACAAAGATCCCAGGATCCTGCCCTGCCATCATACAGTGTGCTTCAACTGCCTCATGGACTTTGTCAATGCATCTTCATCATCAGGCAGACTTTTTAGGTTTGTTGTGTTCAATTTTTTTAGAGGAAGGAAGATGTAGAATAAACGATGCCCATTATCGCTATTTTGATTACTATTTGAAATGTAGTATTTTAAATTTTCTTTGGAAAAAGGGTAATTACTTGTTCCCATACTTAAATAAAACTGTGTGACCATGGAAGGAGTTGGTAACATTACTTAGTCTTACACAGAGCTTGGATTTACCAATGACATGTAAATGTTTTTGTTCATTTCCATTTATTGTAACTTAGTAAATATGAGCATTCATCCCAGAATACAACATATATAAAAGTTTCATTACAAATAAAAACCCAACTTGTTTCATAATACATATAGTAATACAATTTATCTATTTATTACCAGTATCTATTAATCTGTTAACTAGATTATTTAATTGCAAAAAGAGATTAAACTTATTGGGCAGACATTTGTAATATTATGTTTAATAAAAACCCAACTTATTTCATAATACATGTAGTAGTACAGTTTATCTATTTATTACCGGTATCTATTAACTAGATTATTAAATTGAAAAAAGAGATTAAACTTATTTGGCAGACATTTGTAATATTATGTACATGTATATATATTGTAAACTAATATTTTTCTTCAGGTGCCCTCAATGTCGTGCCGATGTGTGTGTCCCAAGAGGTGGCGTGAAAGATTTCCCGCCAAATTTCTACATTAACTGCATACAGGATGAGATTGGGTCGCGGCCCTACATCGGAGTGTGTAACATTTGCGAGTGCGACTGGCTGGTGTCACAGTACCGTTGCATTGACTGTGACTTCGACATCTGCCGATACTGTGTTCATGAGCACAAGCTCTTCAAACATGCCGTGGGGCGCCAGCCTAATATTATGAAAATAGAAACCGGCACCACAGGGGTGAATTGCACGTCGGAGAAGTTCTGCAGTGAACATAAAGAAGAGTCGTTACAGATGTATTGCTTAACATGTGATATACCAATATGTGTGTCTTGCATTTGTGAGAAGCACAAGAAACATAATACGATGACGTTGGCGAAGAAGCTTCAGCTTGCGAGAAAACATCTCCAGTTTGAATTAGACCAGCTGCAGGTCGATGTGAAAAATAATAAAAAAACATTGACGAAATTGCATGAGATTGAAAAAGACAGTGATAAATCAGCACAGGAGGCTATTGCAGACATAGAAGCTCACTCAAAGATGATTATTGAGAAGATAGTAAAAACTGCTGATGAAAAGATAGCTAAAGTAAAAGCGGAGAGAGGGAAGTATCTTCAAGAAGTACACGATTATGAAAAGGATTTGGCCGCACACCTAGAACATCTGAACAGAGGAACCAAATTTCTAGGGGATCTACAAGAGGAAGATATGTGTCTGGAATTACTGACATGCTTTCAGAAGTACAAAGATGTTCTTGCAACCAGTGAGAAAACCATTGTCAACAGATCTGTACACAAAAACCTGTTCAGATTTATATCTGGAAGATTTGTCAACAGACTTGGCTGCCTGTGGGTGGGGAAATCAAGTCTGATCCATGAAGAAGTTGTGGAGGTTATATTGAGGAAAGAGAATGAGAAACAGTCTTTGATGACCAAATTGTTAAAGAAGGTTTCTATTCTTGGAGTATGCTGTGTATCGACATGCCTGTGCTTGCTAGTGGGCATGTACCAGTTTGTAGATAGTGTCGTTAGAAATGGGGGAAATCTTGAGCTATATCTGTGCATTGGACTTTACTTGTACCTGTATTTTGCTGGCTTTCTGGCATACAAAAAATCTCATTTATGATGCATATTTTTGTGTAAGCATGATATTACATAACTGATCTTCGTTATCTCGAGCTGGCTTATTTTGAAGTTACAGATATGTCAAACTTCCTTCTTACGAGGATTGTTAAAAAATAACTTAGACTACCGGTATGCGTATAGCATTGAGCTATTTTATGAAATGCAACAAAATTTATACCAACATAATATGGTAATCGATCCTGCATCTATAATACTTCTGAATACCAGTTAGTTATGATCAAGCGTGTGGAAGTAACGTTTAATCTTATACAGTCACTATCACAAGCGCGGCGCATGGCGGATGTGGATCGTTGACATCGACAACGTCGTGATGTCAGAAAAATGGCGTTAACATTTATTGCTTTTCATCATACTTTACATTGCACTATACACATCGCTGATGACGGCAGATCTATTATTCAAATATATCTCTATTCCATCTCTCATCAGACTTGGCTGTGATGTTTGCTGTTGCACTCTTCATTTCATGTTCACTTTTGTACTTCTGTCCTTTGAGTTGGGACTTTATGCTGGGAAAATACCAAAGTTGAACGGATTTAAGTCTGGAAAGAATGGTGGATGAGAACATCTGCCAAAGCCAAGAATGCCAATTTCATGTTTTGTTGTATCTGCAGCTTGCTGGGAAGTGTTGTCTTGATGAAACAGAAACTGTTCATGAACATGATACCTTTGACATCTTCAGCTGAACTGGTAAAACATTGTGTAGAACCCCAACGCTGATTCCAAACATTGTGTAGAACCCCAACACTGATTCCAAACATTGTGTAGAACCCCAACGCGAATTCCAAACATTGTGTAGAGCCCCAATGCTGATTCCAAACATTGTGTAGAACCCCAACGCTGATTCCAAACATTGTGTAGTACCCCAACGCTGATTCCAAACATTGTGTAGAGCCCCAACGCTGATTCCAACCATTGTGTAGAGCCCCAACGCTGATTCCAAACATTGTGTAGAGCCCCAACGCATTGTGTACAGCCCCAACGCTGATTCCAAACATTGTGTAGAGCCCCAACGCTGATTTCAAACATTGTGTAGAGCCCCAACGCTGATTCCAAACATTGTGTAGAGCCCCAACGCTGATTCCAAACATTGTGTAGAGCCCCAACGCTGATTCCAAACATTGTGTAGAGCCCCAACACAGCTTGCTGGGAAGTGTTGTCTTGATGAAACAGAAACTGTTCATGAACATGATACCTTTGACATCTTCAGCTGAACTGGTAAAACATTGTGTAGAACCCCAACGCTGATTCCAAACATTGTGTAGAACCCCAACGCTGATTCCAAACATTGTGTAGAACCCCAATGCAGATTCCAAACATTGTGTAGAGCCCCAACGCTGATTCCAAACATTGTGTAGAACACCAACGCTGATTTCAAACATTGTGTAGAACCCCAACGCTGATTCCAAACATTGTGTAGTGCCCCAACGCTGATTCCAACCATTGTGTAGAGCCCCAACGCTGATTCCAAACATTGTGTAGAGCCTTAACGCATTGTGTAGAGCCCCAACGCTGATTCCAAACATTGTGTAGAGCCCCAATGCTGATTCCAAACATTGTGTAGATTTTCAACGCTGATTCCAAACATTGTGTAGAGCCCCAACGCTGATTCCAAACATTGTGTAGAGCCCCCACGCTGATTCCAAACATTGTGTATGGCCCCAACGCTGATTCCAAACATTGTGTAGAGCCCCAACGCTGATTCCAAACATTGTGCAGAGCCCCAACGCTGATTCCAGACATTGTGTAGAGCCCCAACGCTGATTCCAGACATTGTGTAGAACCCCAACGCTGATTCCAAACATTGTGTTGAGCCCCAACGCTGATTCCAAACATTGTGTAGAGCCCCAACGCTGATTCCAGACATTGTGTAGAGCCTCAACGCTGATTCCAAACATTGATTCTTGTCCGTACCTTAAGGCGCCTCACTTTATCCAGAGTCACGTATTGACGTTGCGGTTGAATCTTAATCGACAATTGTCTTCCACGACCTTTATTATCTTGAAGCAAATCTTGACCTTCCTCAAAACGTTTGTGCCATTTAAACACCAATGCACAACTGACTTCACTCTTGCGTTTCGTTTTCCTCGTTGTTTTATATGTTTCATTACCCATTTTTTCCCAACAAAATTTAATTATGGCATGAGTTTCCTGACTGACCAATGACGGCATTTTAGTGATGTTAGCAACGGGACTCACAAAGATATATCGTTGATTATTCAAGATTGGAACGTTTAAATCACGTCAAAATGGCACAGCACATCATCAATACGTAGTGACATATTTAAGCAGACTATTGCGCTGATCAGTATTAATTCCAAGGCATTAACCGCAGCTTATTCTAAAGCTAAAATCAAGTTTTTCGTGCATTGCAGTCAAACTTCTGATATGTTGAAGTCATTTTAATTTTTCGGCCACTTTGAGATGACGAAGCTCAGCAGTACCTGTGTATCTATACAATAAGGTGCTTCTACTCATATTGTTTAATGTTCTTTGTTTTAAGATCTGATTTAAAAACTATATCTATCCCATGTGATAGTACAGTTGCCATTTTGGGTATTAAACATTAAGAAACATATTAGGTGTGTTGTGAGAAAACCGGGTTTAATGCATGTGCGTTATGTGTCCGCACAGGCTAATCCGGGATGACACTTTTCACCTACAGTGGATTTATGTTTAGAAGAGACTTCCTCGAAACAGAAAATACCATAAAAGCGGAAAGTGTCGACCCGGATTACCATCTGCGAACTGCATTAAGCCCGGTTTTCCACAACACGCCACATATGTACCTAACTTGAGATTTTTTTTATGATTAACAATTGAGTTTTAGATATACACATTTTAGCTATGCTTGTTTTGTTTTTGTCTTCATCAATATGAATGGATATGTTAGTGTACTTTTATATACATCTATCTTACACAAGAATTTTATTATACAACATAATATTGTTTAAGAATCGTTAGTCTTATAATTGTTACTGGCCAAGGAGGTTATGGTTTTGCCAGCTGTCTGTCTGTAAGCAGATTTATGCAAAAGATTTTCATAAAATTTTCTGGGAAGGTTGGAAATGGGCCAATAAACATAAAATAATATGGGAGGTGATTCGGATCACTGTCTGGATCCAGGAATCATTTGAAGGATTCTGTAATATTGAGAAATAAGGCAAGGGAGGTAACATATCACTGGAAAATTAAATTGTTAAGTAGGTTTACCTATTTCCAAGTGCTTTCCTGTCTTTTTCCTGTTTTGTTGATATTTCATTGATATGGTATTCAATGTGTTAACATACTTTTGTATATTTTACATTTGCATTTTATTATAATAACAATATTGTTAAAGAATTGTTATTATTATAATTGTTCTGTGTTATTGCTCTTGAATATTGAATACATTCATTTGTGCAGTACAATATATATGTGCCATAGATTGTTTACACTTTCAGAACATGCCAATCCATGTACTAACATTTTTTGCTGGTTAGCGAGAAAGTCTACTTGTTTGACAATGTATGGTTTAAAGCCTACTAATCCACATTGGGCAGGGCTTTCATTAAATTTTGAAAACTGGAAGTTTGAACTTCCTGACCTCTGATTTTGGAAGTTTTGCTAACAATATTTGGAAGTTTTGACAGTATTGCGCTACATAATTCCTGAGCATTTCAGAAATGAAATTAAGTACTGTTTAAAATTCAAGGTGTTTTTAAGGCCAGTTCTTTTTCATCAAGTGTTTATATACCTATTTATTCAGTGAAAGAGGTATACATTTAGATAAATACTTTATTTTTCTTCTAAATTGTTCATCTTTACATGATGGAACTTCCATGGCTGCAATTTTGGAAGCTCTGCAACTTCCATGGTTGCAATTGTGGAAGTCCTGTGAAAAAAACTTGGAGTAAATTACTCCTAAACTTCCCTTAATGCAAGCCCCACGTTGGGGATACATACATTTTTCTTTGTACAAAGTACACAATAGAATAAAACAATATTACTAATTGTGCAATGCCATCACATACTACAGTAGATTTAAACACGTTGTCTTAATCAGAACAAAATTTTGTCAACTATGTTACTGTTCATCAACATACAGTTTGTTTATCAACATATAGTCTGCTTATCAATATAAAGTCTGTTTATCAACATATAGTCTGAATAGTATTAAACTATGCTGAAGTGTCTGAACCAGAAAACACATTTATTCACAAGGTCATCCACTGTATCTACAAATATCCATTTTAGGAAACGTAAAGAATGTATACACAACTTTTTACCGCATGGTAGTGTGTGGAATTCTATGTTTTACGGGTAGTTAATTTACTTCAATTATGAATACATTTAGAATGTTGTTGTTTTTTGCGAAATAGTGAATTCAAAGTGAACCCAGTGCCTTTAATGTACTGGTAAAAATGTATTAATGAGTTAACATGATATATGTGTATGATACATACTATAAAAATATAAGGATACTTCTTCATTCACATATTTTGGTGGGTGTTATGGAAGTATCCTGTATGAACAAAAAGCTTTGCTGTACGTTTTTTTGTGTTAGCATATTTGTTGCAATAAATGACGTTTTATGCTGTCGCTTATATATTCAGTAAAATGTTACCAGGATTAACATTATTGTGTTCATATTAAGTATTTCCATAGTAACAAAATATGGAATAGTTGTTCGACGATTCACATATATATGTTATCTGTTGATTCAGTTTTTCTGCCACGGTCATGATATTTGTTCAGCCATTGAAGTTTTACAAAGTTTACGATTGCCCTTCATTTATTCTTTTCGGTGGTTAATAAAAAAATATCAGTGAAATCAAATTGGTAATTCACTGTTTTAAAACAGTGAACATAACATTGCTAATTAACTGTTTTTAAACAGTGAAAATTGCAACTTTGATAATGGAACCTTTTCACTGGGAAGTGGGAAAATACCAAAATGACACATTTTTAAGCGTTTTGGTAGAATATTGATTTTTGATTCACCCGTGATTATATCAAATGTATATATTTTCTCTCGTGGCTGCGCCACTCGTAAAAATATAAATTTCTATGACCACTCGTTAATTAAAATAGATATTCTACCGAAATTAACAATAACTTCAATTTACATCACCAAACACATCTCCGGAGGAAACCTCTGTAATATACATTTTCATTCTTTCAATCCTCTATACCGTTGATCGGGGGATGAACCACGTGACCATGTAGGACCATGTTCCTTTATCTGAGATGTTCGCCGTCTTGGGCAAGAAAACCCGCACAAATTTTGAAAATTTGTGTCCACTGTCTGCGTAGGTGTTTTATTCCAGAATTTTCAGCACATAATGCAATACATGAACTCGCAAAGTTGTATTGATAGGCAACCATACTTTTTTTTAGCTCACCTGAGCACGAAGTGCTCGGTGAGCTATTGGTATAGGGGACCTCTCCGGCGTCGTGTATCGTCTGTCGTCAATGTGCCGTCAACAATTTGGACCGTTATTGCGATAAAGACTATATTTTTTTATTCAATCTTGACCTTGCGCAGTTTGTGTAAGACCATAAAATCTCGGATGGGATTGTTATTGGGTCAGATCACACCAGTAAACACTAGAGTTATTGCCCCTTTTTTTTGCAAAAAAAAAGTGCAAAGTGCCCTTTTCCAATGTATAGACTTTATTTTCCATCCAATCTTAACCTAACTTTCACAGTTTGTGTATGACCATCAGATCTCAGCAGACGTCAAAAATGGGCCAGATCGTATTTCAAACACCAGAGTAATTGCCGTTTGTTTATAAAAAAAATATACAAAAATGGACATTATTCAAGATAGAGAGAGACATTTTTCATCCAATCTTGCACAGTTTGTCTATTACCATGAGATTACAGTTGAAGTCGAATATAAGCAAGATCCGACCAGAAACACCAGAGTAATTGCCCTTTGTGACAAAAATATGCAAAAATGGACATTATACAGGATAGAGACTTACTTTTTCATCCAATCTTTACCAATCTTGCACAGTTTGTCTATGACCATAAGATTTAAGGTGAAGTCGAATTCAAGCAAGATTGGACCAGAAACACCTGAGTTATTGCCCTTTGTGAAAAAAATATGTAAAAATGGACATTATTCAGGATTGAGACTTCATTTTTTCATCCAATCTTCACCAGTTGTGTACAGTTTGTCTATGAACGTAAGACTACAGGTGAAGTAGAATATAAGCATGATCGGGCCAGAAACACCAGAGTTATTGCCCCTTGTGTTTGGAAAAAAACATCAACAAGTTATCAATGATTGGCTTGCACACATGATTTTTTATTCAATGTTGACCAAACTTAACACAGTTTGCGCATGACCATAAAAATTGATTGATAAAATTTCATTTCCAACAGTTGCAAGACTTGCATAAAGTTATTTGTACATGCAACTTTGATGTCTTCAGAGCTGCATTAACATCATTTATCATCATTGGGAAAAAAATTATCAAAGAATAAGCAAAACTTTACCTTATAGCACAGCTATCGCAATTATCACATTGCAACTAGTTTTCTAAAACTGTTTGCAAAAAAGACATAAAAATCTACTGTTTGTGCATTTTCCAGAAATGTCACTGACTTAAAGGGTCAGGTAAGAATATCGAGAAAAATGATTTGAGAACCATTAGCAAAAAAAACGCACATCCACTACCCAACTCACACTTTAGTTAGCCCATTGCACTTACCGATGTTTTAAATCAAAATTGATCCTATTTCCCTCTGTGTATTGTTCAGATACCTTAATTTTCAAACCTGTCACAAAAGTATGGTCTTCATCTGTACCAGTTCTCAGGTGAGTGCTTTGGGCCATTATGGCCCTCTTGTTATTAAAAAATGTTTCATTTGTTTCTACAACAAACTACAGAAGCCAAAAGAGATGTATACATATTAATAGTTGTAACGTGGTTCCACCACTCATTTATGGCCATTGCTTTTGATTTTTAGCTCGACTATTCACCGAATAGTCCGAGCTATACTACTCACCCTTCGTCAGCGTCGGCGTAATGCTCTGATTACGGTTTGCGTGCAACAAATCCATATCTTTTTAACTATACTAAAGATGTTTAATTTAAACTTCACACATGTCTTCATGGTCATTATGTTAGATCACTGACCAAATCCATAACTCTGACAAAGCAGTATGAATAGTCGAGCACGCTGTCCTGAGACAGCCCTTGTTATTCATGTTACTGGTTTTGTGCAATAAATTTTATAAGCATATGTCGGCTTCAGCATTGAATAGTTATTACTGTCATGGTCAATAGGTGGATTTAGAGGGGGCAGAACCGGCGTACGCCACAACCCCCACACCCAATAAAATCGTCTTGAGGAATGCCATCAAGAAATATTTATGTTCCAGTGCTTATTGTGTTGCCTGAGAAGGCGACATAATTATAGGGGTTACTTTTCGTTGCGGCGACATCGGCGTTGGTGGCAGCATCTTCTTCAGTTAGCGCAGACAATAACAATAAGAGTTTTTGTGCTATTATGCACCTATCAATATTTTCCCCCAGGGGGAGCGGCGAGCAATCCCATGGGAATTTGACTATTTGTATTTTTGGGGATTTAATTCCCCACCCTAGAGCCAAACATTTTTGTCTAAATCTTCTCAATGGGGGATACTTAATTGGTGTATCAAATGGCCCGGGGGCCAATATTAACGGGATCTAAAATCCGAACAGTCTATTTCCCAGGACCGGGAATCATTCGGCGTGTCAAATTCCCGCCTATCGGGAATTGCCTTCAGTCTAAAGTCCCGTATATGCCCGCCGCTCTATTGAGGTGCATTATTATGAAACTTTATGGAAGTGTTAGTAGGCAAAACAGGAAGGTTAAGTTCTATTTTCGGCATGACTGCTTTTATCGTACTCGAGTTGTGCCCCTTCTTAAAAACTCGATCAAATAAGCCTTGTGCAGACAGTAACGTAAACAGTGTTTGTTCAGCCTTTAAGAAACTCTATGGAAGTGTTAGGAGGCATAACAAGAAGGTCAGGTTCGGTTTTTGGCATAATTGCTCATATCTGACTTGAGTTATGCCCCATCAGGCGACACATCCAACTCGCGGAGTTCTAGTTCTTATGAAGGATACCACCATTTCTATCCATTCCATAATCAGGCTCTATCATTAAATAATTGCTCTTTTATATGTTTATTGCACATAATTTAAGTGCCACTACATAAGTCACTTTTAGCTTAATAGACAATTGATTTATCGTTGTATTGCAACAAATATTTTGTAATTTAGTAGTTTCTGATGTTTATTTTACGGCCACTCTAACCCAAAATCCTGTATCCGCGCGTGATTTGTACCGTGTCTCATATTCTGTTTTATTAAAATGCCCATATGTTCAGAATATTGGCTAATTTGACGACATGATGAAAAGACTTCTGTCTCATATTTTATTACACTTGCCAAAGTGTTAAAATATTCAAGAGTCATATCATTTTTCACTGCCAGTTTACAGAAATGTATGTAGCGTCGTGGGATAATAACCTTGTTTGGTGATCAACTTTACCTACCAATTAGCGCTGTGCAGCGTGTGATTCGCATTCCAGGTCACAGTGTTCACACAGATATGTTCAAACACAGTTCAAGCTCTTTTTAAACACTTTTTAAGTACAGATCCGAGCACTTTTTAGTTTGCCATATATGCATTTGGCGTAGGGGTTGACTGTAATGTGAAGCATTAATGTTCTTGTGCGGAGCATAACTAAATTTGTATTGAAGGGATTCAAATGAAACTTCATACTATGATAGAGGACAATGAGAGGAAGTGCAGAGCACAAGGACCACGACTCTTTCTTCAATATTTACAGAGTTATTGCACTTTGTTTAATTTCCTTATGTCAAGCTTTAATTTCCTTGTGCGGAGCATAACTCCATTAGTATTGAAGGGGTTCAAATGAAACTTCATATAATGCTAAAGGACAATGAGAGGAGGTGCAGAGCACAAGGACCATAACTTTTTCTTCAATATTAACAGAGTTATTGCTCTTTGTATAATTTTCTTGTGCGGTGCATAACTCCATTCGTATTGAAGGGATTCAAATAAAACTTCATATAATGATCGAGGACAATTAGAGTGCAGAGCACAAGGACCACAACGCTTTCTTCAATATTTACGGAGTAATTGCTCTTTATTTGTTTGTGCAGAGCATAACTACATTAATTTTGAAGGGATTTTAAATAAAACCAAATATATTGATAGAGGACATTGAAAGGAAGTGCAGAGTACAAGGACCATAACCCTTTCTTCAATATTTATGGAGTTATTGCCCTTCGGTTAATATTCTTGTGCAGATACATGTATATATGGATTAATTTGGTATCAAAAATTAGGATAAAAATGAAATTAATCTATAGTTTTAATGTACCAAACAATTGGTCAATCATTTAAACGTTAAAGTCATCCAAACGCAACATTCGTGATTTTAAAAGTTGCAACGACGACCACGATATTTGAGTTTGATATTTTTTTATTAAACACCACAAACTAGCCTAAATTTCCTTACAATTCTACTCGTTGCATAGTAGGCCTAACGTGTGGGACCCCCTCTTTGATGTCTTACAATGAACCGACGTACTTCAAAACAACGGCATTGTCAAGGCGGTGCCTTTGTAGTGTTTAATCTTTTAAATACACACTTTATGGCTTAACAAAATAGTTGCAAATTAATAAAAGGCATGTATAGATCTGGTTGTTAGCACATCATATTGGTATTCAAAATTACTTTACTTTCATTATTTTTTAACGAAACACGTTCACACACGGGCATGATCTACCGGTGCACGTAATATAATAATCGAAAATGTAAATGAAATGCATCTGCTGTAATCAGGCTTATAAGAAATGTTGTCTGTGCATTGCACATTCATATTAATGATTCTAACATTCATTTACACCAGACTGCAGCCTGTGGATAGTCACATAGGATGACACCCGTGTGGAAAGAATGCCAGCAAATATGTGGTTGTTGCAACACAAAGCCGTTGACGCCTTCAACCACCCAGGCACAGTCACACTGCTCGAAGCCGAGGGTTCGAGCGAACAGTAGGTCGTCTTCGGACGCCATGGTCAATCCGTGACTTGTACAGTACGTTTGGGCAGAATTGAAATCCAACGAATATCTTCCGCCTGGGCCTCGCAGTGCTACTGTTGGAATATATGTATACTGTTATTATTATTATTACTATTATTATTATTATCATCATCATTATTACATCATTGTCGTCGTCGTTGTCGCCATTATTATCATTATTATTATTATTATTAGTAGTAGTAGTAGTAATAGTAGCGTATGCTGTATCTTTATTCGCCTTAAATACTACTACTGTTAATAAAGATGAGTTGAGTGTAATGTGATGAAGAGAAACCAAACAATCAGCGTACAACGTTATTGATATATTATTCTAACAGGACACCCGCAAAATTGCCGTTCAATTGCCAATAAACAACTCGAAAAAGTAGTTCCGAAACTGTAAAATATTGTTCGCATTGTAATATAATATGTTGTAAGGTCATGTTAGAACCGAATCAATTTTCGCTTTACCTGTTAATAAACAACGACTTTTCGTTCTGATGCGCGCTAACGCCCTTGTGGTTTAATTCATTCGCATTAGAACTCAAAATCGTCCTTTTTACAGATAAACAACTCAAAATCGAAAAATATTTATTAAATACAATTCCAAAATGAATATATACGGCACCTAAACTGAATTTGTAGTAGTTGGCAAGACCCGTGGATACCTCGGCTGGGTTACTCGCGCTGAGCTGGCACGCTCGTGTTGTCTGGTTGTACATCGCCGTCGTACACGATCCGTTTCCATTTCCGGTCACACAAAGCGCCGCACACTGTATCACACTTGTTGCTCTCTGGACGTTGTATATGACGCTCGGTGCGTCTGCAGAATGCGTTTTTGTTTTAACAAACAAGAATCGTCTTGATATTGGAGCGCTTCTCTCTAACATGGCTAGCATCAGAAGTGCCGTTAATGTCCCTCTAAAAGGCATCGTTGCTGTCTGTCTGCTGTCAGGTTTTCGAGTGAAGCGCAGAGCAACGATTTATAGCTAAAGGACTTTCACCTTTACACCATCAGCATTCGATTGGTCGGGCCAAAAAAAAAATGATTATGTGTTTCGGGCAACTCGACACTACCTGGCTTTTAGACAGAAATTTGTCTTTAAGAGAGGTTTAAAAAATCAGTCCCGACCCTACCTAACTTGTTTTAGACCGTTGCCAGAAACACACAATTTATTTTGGGGGGGGGGGGGCCTCGGGAAGGATCATTGTTAATTTTATGCATATTTTAGAGTAACACACGGTTCGTATTAATATGAATTATGCATTAATGTCTGTGATCACTTTTCATATAGATTTTTCATGATGTTGCCGCCTAGACAATTTGGGGGACCTCGGGAAGGATCATTGTTCATTTTATGCATATTTTAAAGTAACACACGGTTCGTATTAATATGAATTATGCATTAATGTCTGTGATCACTTTTCATATAGATTTTTCATGATGTTGCCGCCTAGACAATTTGTATTGTAGTCAAGCAATGTATTGTTTTACACTAAACTAGAGCTGGGACCACAAGTGGTAAGCGCGTGGAGCAGCCCTATGATAATAATTGGTGAAAACATACATTTTATTGAGAAATAATCAAGAAATGACAAAAAAAAAATCTGAAAAACATTAACTATCAAATATTCTTTCGAACTGTTTATATCATCAAGATTTGTTGGTAGAGAAACAACAGCCATTCTAGTTCATACACACCTGCATAAAGTGATATGTAGATAAGCTCTACTTCAAATGATGAAGGACGCCGTTTCTTCTAACCAGTAGAAAGCATAAACGTTGGGTTTGTACCGGACATGAAACACGGTTGGGTGTTCATCTGACAACAAGTAAAGGGAGACAATCAGAACATAAAACAAGCCGCTCGATTGAATGGCCTACCTTTAAGTGTTTTTTCTTTTGCATGAATTTCAGATTTTAGCCATGTTTTATCTTAATTTCATTTACATTATAGACATGATAATTCAATATTTTATCGCATAATACCTATTTCGCTCGGAAAACGTTAATCTTTGAATTCGAGTACTAAATATTTACCAAATACGGTAATTTCAAAATTCTTGTTGATTTTTCAGTTTTATGACTAAAAGTGCACGATCTTCCTAATGCTTCGCGTATGTTAGGAGCTGATTTAAATCATTCTGTTCAGCTTCCTACTTCGAATTCATAGCCTATATCAGAAAATATAGTTGGATCAGTCTTGTTTGAATCTCCGAGGCTAGGCCCATCGCGGCAACTACCTTGAGATTCTCATGTACTCACACTCACAGGCGGATTAAGAAAGGGCGGGGCGGGGCTGTCCGGCTAGCGCCGTTGTTGGTACACTCGCTTCTCACCTAGGCTGCCCGGGTTCGCTGCATAATCGGCGCAAGTGAGTTTGGTTGGTGCTCACCATACCGGACAGGTGGGGTTTCCTCCGGGAACTCCGGCTTCCCCCAACAGCACAATACCACACGGAAATGATAAATATTTCAGTAAAAGATAAAAAGCTAGAAATTGCAGATATGATTAGAAATTCGTCCCAACTTTCGATGAATCTAAAAGTAAATTTGGCAGGCGTGCTGGGGGCACACCCCGGGTCCTCACACAATGCAGCTTCGGCGCGGAAGGACCTCATAAACTTCGGAAATACATACATTGTTACATACATTTACATGGAGCGGAGGCGGCATACGTCCCCCTGTCTTAGATTCAATTTGTTAAACCTCACAGTATCTTAGATTAACTTAGACACTGTTTCTCAGCGAAGAATGATTTAAGTTTATCAGCTTTATTACCATGTTATGTTGCACAGAAGCCTAGTACACGTCTACAATTTCTCCAAACATGCTCCACAATAATACAGCAAATCAAATGTCAGTGGTTTGCAACATATATAAATTGCCGATGTATTGGGGCAAACAATATATATATATGTTAGGTACATAATTTGTCCGCCCCTCTAACTACAAATAATATACCCATGCCTGACACTGATGGCTAAATACTAGAACGACTGCATCATATAGGTCATGGCTGGTAATAAAAAATCTTAACTTAAGGTGAACTTACGTGAACATTTCATATCAAAATTTCTATATGAAATCCAATGATATATATTTACCAATTGGTACAATATGAAAGACATTAGCAATATTTACTACAGTAGTTTGGAATATTTTAATGTAAAATGACCTATCCATGAAACAGCCACACACTTAAGGAGTTTTATGATTTTAAGAAGTTTCCTCACGTTTTAACTAAGGAGCTTGTGAAAACGGACCCAGGGACCTGTCTTATTACACATCGTAGGGCATATTTATATTACGATACAATTTTCGAAGAAGAAAAAATGCTATGCACCAACATCTATGATTACTTCATTTCAGTAATTCTATTCATTTCCTTGGTATCTTTCACATGTCCTTTATTTCAGGAACATACTGATAATAAATGTCAATTTTTCTAAACTACAAAATTCAGTCCTAAGTTAAACTTGTCGTAAGATCTTTAATAAGACAGGGCCCAGGGCCTGTATTCACAAAGCTCCTTAGGGAAAACTTAAGGTAATTTCTTAAATCCATCAATTCCTCAAGTCTGTAGCTGTTTCATGTATAGGTCTTTTGACCTTAAAATGATCTCTAACTAGCAGATATTGCGTATATGTTGAGTAGAATTCTATTTTATCCTTTTGAAAACAGAAATCATTGGATTTCACTTTTACAAGTTGATCTGGAATTTTCATTAAGTCCAACTTAAGTTAAGATTTCCCTTAGGTGCTTCTTGATTACCAGCCTGGAGCCCGTATTCACAAAGTTCCTAAGGGAAATCCAAAGTTCCTCAGGGAAATCTTAACTTAAGTTGTAAATTTCATATCACATTTTCGAAGTGAAATTAAACGATTTCTGTTTGCAAAAGGGTAAAATACTAAACATCCAAGTAATATGAACTAGTTTAAAACATTTGAAGGTAAAATGTCCCATACATGAAACAGCCATAGCCTTAAGGAATATTGTGGATTTAAGAAATTGACTTAAGTTTTCCCAAAGGAGCTTTGTGAATAAAGCCCCAGGGCCAGTATCCATAAGGCTGCATAGTGAAAACTAACGTAAATTTCTTAAAATCATAAAATTCCATAAGTCTGTTGCTGGTTCAATTATATTTTCTTTTGTCTTTAATGGTTTTCATCTTGTAATTAATGAACAGATGCCTTTTAATTTATCATCTTTAAAATATTTTGCTTTTCCCCCAAAAAATTATTTCAAATATTCACTTAAATTGGACTTTCCTTAAGCGATTTGTGGATATGGCCCTAATATTACACCACACTGAAGACGAAAAAGTCAACTGTATGCAAAGCTTACCGCAACACATATATTGCAAACCACTGTCAACTTTAGGATAACATTCTGTAGAAAATATTATATTATTATAAAATAGTTCACAAAACATATATGAGGCGCGTGATGGGAAAACCGGGCTAAATGCATGTGCATACAGTGTCGTCCCGGATTAGACTGTGCAGTCCACACAGGCTAATCCAGGACGTAACTTTCTGCCTACAGTGGATTTATGTTTAGAAGAGACTTCCTTGAAACAGAAAATACCATAAAAGCGGAAAGTGGCGTCCTGGATAAGCCTGTGCAGACTGCACAGGCTGATTGAGGACGACACTTTAGGTACATGCATTAAGCCCCATTATTCCACAACACACCTCATATATATATTATTTGAAGGAGCGACAAGAAACACAAGGTTACCATGGTTACTGTGAGTGTGATTATCATAGATATATAAGAAGACTGATTTCCAGATCCGAGTCGACCCGGTTCTCTTTACAAATACAAACACAGACATTTTTCGACATGTTTCAATATTGTTTTATTGTCAGTCACTTGAACATTTTGTAATAAAATAATAAGCAACAAGAAGAACAAACAAGAAATGGCAACAAACATATATGACATGATTCATAACACTCTACTATTGAGTGCACATCTATGATTCAATAGTTCCTAGTAAATTCTCATACTGTAAATACAATTATATTAATCTCAGTAAAAAAAAAAGTGTAGAAAATATTTAGTAAACTCACTTTCGAAAAAGACCCTGCAGCTATATAAGCAACTCAGAAATAAGTGAAAGCAACAACTTAGATATGAAACACTTAATTCTTGGGTTCTAATACAACAATGGCATGAGACTCAAACACACTAACACAGTATTACTGTAATTTTTTTGTTTTTATAAAATTTATATTACTCAGAAAGTATTCCCTTGCATACTTTTTCATTCAAATGTGAGATATGTATGCAGTTCTCAAAACTTGTTTGCCTCGTTCTTGTATATACTAAAGAGCACTAGTGGCAATGCAACATAATACTGCATTAATAGGTGCATAAATACTTACAAAGGGTTAAACATGAAAACAATTTTCCCCCAAGATCCATGAACAACAAGCTATATTCACAATGTGCACAACTTTTGTTGGACAACAGCTAAGAAAACACTTACAAAATGAGTGAACCTTTTGTACAACAAACGAAATAGGAATTTCCAAAATTAAATACAAATTGCGGTAATACAGACACATCAATAAATAAATAAAGAACACAAATAATACAGTTAAAATAACTGAAAGTAACACTTATCAATGTATCATGTATCCACTGTGTTCAGACCTCTGTGATACACAAAGAAAGCACAATGTCACATGCCTGGTTTTACACAGCAAAAGTTTGGGAAGCATATATTAATGAAAAACATTGATGGATGCTTAAACTTTTTTTTATAAATGAATGTCCTGTTGGTCAGGCAGATGATCATTTAGTGTTTTTTTTCTTTCCTTGCCTTACTACTTAGTTATTTGGTATGATTGGCAACTACACTTTTTGTGCAGGTATTTGGCAATTTTAGAATTTTTATCAAACCATACATCTATAAGAAATAGCAGACATCTGTTATCAAGAGTAAGCTACTGAAAAGCACTTGTTCACAGATTTTCATATTTAAAAAAATTAAATTTAATGTCTTAATTGCAAAAACTAAAGCAGTTGCACTAACTAAAAACAACTGAGGCGTGTCGTTGGAAAACCTGACTTAATGCATGTGCGTAAAGTGCCGTCCCAGCATTCTGTTTCAATGAGGTCTCTTCTAAACATAAATCCACTGTAGGCAGAAAGTGCCGTCCTGGATTAACCTGTGCGGACTGCACATGCGAATCCGGGACAACACTTTCTGCACAAGTATTAAGTCCGATTTTCCTCAAATATTATTTAAATAAAAAAAAATAATTAAAAGATTTGCATTTGCCGGGACTCGAACCTACAACCGCCGGGAACAAAATTCTGTTGTTCTAACTACTTGGCGATTCTGACTTACAAGTCTTGGTATTGTCATACACGTGTTTTCCAAAATATCAATGAAAAGCATTACAAATGTTTTAAAATTGTATCCATTTCAATTGATGATTTTTCATAAACGACACTATATTTCTAATATATTTCTTGGTGAGTAGTATTAGGCGCTTGTTGTTGTTTTTTATAATGTGTTTTTCTTTTTCAGATCTATTGCCAAAAATGTGACATTTGTCAATTTGCCAATCTGTGAACAGGTTCCTTTAAGAACTAATAACAATTCTATAAGATAAATAACATGCCAACCTCTGAAACAGATTCTGAAAGTGTTGATTGTGAGGCACTGCTTGTGCTTTAAACTATTACCAAATAATACAATGTTTTACAAAGAGAAAATACTCATTTCCGTCGTTCAGGACCTCTCAGAACATTGAGCAAAAGATACTTTAAGAAAAAGAGCTGTCACAAATATATGCTTGAACTGAAAGCCATCATGACTGTGGGCTGACATTACAACTGAAATTAACAACTAATAATGAGTAAATGCTAAAAAAACAGACAAACTCAAAATGTAACTTGCACTTCTGTGATGTGTTTTGTTAATTATAACACAATAAACTTACACACAGTTGTGTGTGTTTAAGTGCCAATGTTTTTTACAAGACATGACTGTACATTGTGCAACACTTCTTTCCAACAGCTATTGTGAAGGGGCTATAAAATAAAGACTTAGGAAATTAAATATCACTGAGAATATTTTCATTGTCACTGTCATCATTTTCCTTTCCATAAATAAGCTGAATTAACTCAGCCAATGACACGGGGTCAATGTTCGAAACAGAGCCAATTTCCACGAACTTATCATTGAACAATTTGCAAAAGCACATGATTCTGTATGCCATGCACTGTTCATATTTCCTCTAAACTGAATACCTAATACAAACATGTAACATAGGTTATTCATGAGGTCAAGGTCAGATGTCTTGAAACTGACCCACATTCACACTGGTGACTACTACCACATTCCTTGCTGACATAACATAGTTGAAACTACATTTAAAACCATGTACACATTAGTCAGTACATATACATTCCAAAGCATTCATGCCAAAGTGTTCAGACTTCTGGTATCTGGGTCAAGGTTGTGTTGGTACTCTCAGGCTCCGGTGCGGGGTCGGTTGGGACTGGGGTCATGTGACGCAAGGAAGGCGACAATTTGGACTGCACCGTCTGGAAATAGTTCTGAAAACAACACATCAGAGTTGCCTTATATTTATATGATTGAATTTGGGTATATCATAATATATGCATAATTGCATTTTTTAAAACTTGTTTGTCACTAATTGTTGATGATTTTAAATACTTCTTATTAAAAAGGTATAGAGGATTTCAGTGTTATATATCTATAATGTTTTATTGCATGAGTAGTCATAGAAAACATATTTTCACCAGTGGCACAGCTACGAGAGAAAATATCAATTTTCTTTGACCATGAATTAAATAATTTCAAGAAATAAAATAAACAAATTGTCTTTGTATTTCATGGTTTTATAGAAGAAAAAATAATTTGTTTGAGATATTCTCCACTCTTTCACCACATAGCAAGAAATAAATCCCCATCAAATCTTAAGGAATGAGCAACACACAATACCAGCCCTTCTGTAGATGACCTACCTGTGAGAGGACATCTCCATTCACCCTGCGCACCTGGTACAGGTGTCTGTACCGCGACTGGTGCGGGTTCTCCTTGGGCTTCTCCTTTGGTCGGGCCGCTCGCTTTAACCGGAACTCACGACACCGTCTATTATGCATCACTGAAGAGAGGAGAAATGATTGGTATTTGATGGAGTGTTTGGAAAAAAACAACAACAAAAAAACTGTTGTTTGCCGTGTAGATAAATGTTAAGCTTATATCGTACAGAAAACACGAACACTGCAATGAGGGAATTTTCAAAAAGTGGAATCCTGCAAAATTGAACAAAGCATACACACATGATAAATTCACTATTTCAGGCGCATACACGTTGAACACAAAACAAATTTCTGTATGTGATCAGAGCAACAGATAAGGCATGTATTTGTGTAAATACCAATTCTGAAACACCAATTACTCAATTAATATACTGATTAATATACTGAGTACTCAAAAAATGCCAAACAGACTGCGTACAGATTGGTCAATGCAGGGCTTGCATTAAGGGAAGTTTTGAAGTCATTTACTCCCAGTTTTTGTCACAGGACTTCCAAAATTGTAGCCATCATGTAAGGATGAACAAGTTAGAAAAAAAATTAAGTAATTTATCTCAATGTTGAGCTCTTTCACTGTCAAAACTTCCAAATATGATGAGCAAAACTTCCAAAATCACAGGCCAGGAAGTTCAAACTTCCAGTTTTCAAAAGTTAATGAAAACCCTGTCAATGTCTAACTGATAGTCATACAGGAAACATGACATGAGTGTTCAATGCCAGCTAATATGATACATGACCTGTAGTATTTTGAAAGCAACATTTATGCATGATCGTAAAATGGTAGGCATATTGATGGTATTGTATGTTTTACAGTTTTACACAATAAGGGTATTTCCAACAATCAATTAATATTAATGATGAAACATAATTTCAAGCACTCAAATGAATCAACCAGAACTCAATTATTTAAAATATGATGGGGTAATTCTCAATTCTGGCAAATTCCTTATCTGTTCCTCTGATGAAAAGAATCACAATTGTAACGAACATCACACACTGTTAGGTATAATTTATTTCTTATAGAGTTTAAATGATTTTAATCGAATCAGTTTTTAATGTTAAGGATTTTTTTACTTTACAAATGGTGTTAGATTTTAATTATAAATATGAAAGTAAAGATGTAATTACTTCCGATATTATATTTCTGTCTATCGTTGTATGGGAGGTAACTCCTCTGTACTTAAAATACGGTAAGCATCCGAGGGAGATAATAAGCTGGGTGATTTATGAAAAACCTTCTGTGGGCCACCAGGGAATTTCTTATCAAATAGTTTTAATGAGCATAATGACGTATGAGAAGTTTTCTTAAAAGATAATCATGGTTAAAATCATTACCAAATACTTAAAATGAATGGGCCATCCATTTCAAAAATGTATTACGAGCGACATGTTGGAAAACTCACCATTTCTGTGATTAAATCCCCGGCCAGTTATTTTCCATTGAGTTATGGTGCCAACGAAAAAACAGAAGGGCCAGCAGCCGAGTATTATCCATGTGTACCAGCAGAGAGGTGGAGACACCTCAGCTTTACAACGGTCCTTCAGGTACACCATGAGCATGAAGTGCTCGATGAAGTAGTCAATACACGAGATCATAAGTATTCCTCCGAAAACACTGGTTCCCAGAATTGTTCCTACTTTTTGGAATCGTAGAGTAACCAGAGCGAATATTATTCCCACACCCACGAGAATTCCGATTGGAATCCATAAAGTCTGTGGATGGATGATCTGTTCGAGAATTACGAGAACACCGACGGCGATGGAGACTCCGAGATTGAAGCCCGTGAGAAACAGTCCGATGTATTGCACGAGCATGGTCAACAGTCCGCACAGAACGCCCGCACCCACTGAAATGCCAGCGTTGATGAGGGGTGTGAACGTTCGCTCCTCAAGACATATCAAGTAGACTAGAATGGCACCAAACAGGAACCCTGTCATGAACATCACCGCCTTGAAACATCTGTACCCTGAAACAGACCAAGTGTAAAACATTTAATACTGGTACTTCCATTTGCCTCACAATGATGCAGTGCTTTTATCCCCTTATTTAACAGGGCCTTGTCAAAGGGTCCATTCCCAATGCCCATTGTCATTGCAGTATCACAGCCATTTTTTTATGCAATCAGTTTTTTTTTTCACATTTTTTTTTTCCAAATTGGAATTACAAAATATCGGAGGTGACAAGCCCTAAATACATTGGAAATGTAATTCTAATTTGCCAATCATGTAATTTCTCATATGGTTATGAATAAACACCATTAAAATACCAACTTCAACCAATATAACATTAGTTCGAGTAATTCATTCATTAATCTAGTAAATTACTTTCTTAAATACAATGTATATTTCTCAGTTAGCAAGTTTTCTCAATGCATAATTCCCAATTTGATGGGTACCAGACTGATTTCCGAAGCTTATAAAAATTGCTGTGATACTGCATTGATACTGAATAACTGTTAGTTGTGACAATGATGTTGTAAAGTACATTAGGAATACGATACTATGAGATTATGATACAGCTTTTGCAGTTGTTGTTTACTGGTAGTTCAATGTAAAATAATTGTTCTGTATGGTCTTAAAAACGTTGTCTGTAAAATTAAGAATTAAGCTGGAGATGACGTGCAAACATTAATACTGCTAATACATTTTAAAGGCATCAACAAATCAGGGGTGATGTCAAATTTTTGGGGAAAATGTGATTTTGTAAAAATTTGGCTTGAGCCCAAGTGACGAAAACTGGCTCTGAATAAAAAAGCCAAAATGTCAGATTATTTGTCAAAAGCGCCCCTTTGGTTTGATAGCTCCTGAAACCCAAGGAAAATGAACTGTATACATGAAACATCCACTACATTATCTAACATCACAGCAACTTACATTATCACTAATAGCTTTCCCATGTTATTGACAGCCGATCTGTCACTCTAGCCTGAGATTAATTACTCAGCAATTCAGCAATTAGACAGCAAATAGCGCATTATGGCCAGGTATGTAAATGTAACACTTGCAAATAGGAGTACACATTGGTGGTAGCTATATTTGTAAGCCCTGGGCAAACAATGAGATACTTTTTATATGGGCAATGTTTTCCAGCAAATAAGACCTATATAAAAAGTAACACTAAATTCCCTGCACGTCTTATTGATTAGACTAATAGTGGTGGTTACAGACCATCTGGTCATGGTTTATTGTAAAACATCCTGGCCAGAGAGCTCATAAATGCAGTCTTTCTAGTATAATATTATCATACACAGGTATATATGTAAACACGATAATATACCAGTTCATTTTTATATGAAATAACCAGATGTTAGTGGGTGGGATTTTTAAACACTTATTTTTTCCTGATTTAACAGGGTCTGGGCCGGTTTCACAAAACTCCTTAGGAAAAACTTAATTTGATATGTACTTAAGTGAACATTTCAGATAAAATTTTCTACGTGAAACACTGATTTCCATTTACAAAGAGTTAAATATGAACAATCAAAGCAATATTTGTCCATGTGGACTGTTTGTCCCGTCTAATAAGCAAATCAATGCAAAATACGGCCGAAATGACGTTAAAGTCGGGGCCCTGTGACTGTCTCACTATCAATCCGCCTTATAGTCAAGGAAATAGGGGAAGTAGTTTAAAGCATTTAAATGTAAAAAGACTTCTACATGAAACAGCCACAGACTTAATGAATTTACTTAAGTTTTCCCTAAGGAACTTTATGAATACGGGCCCAGGGGCCATGGACCCGTCTTATTAAATATGGTAGGGCATATTTACATCACGATACAACTTTTCAAGAAGCATAAATGCTAAGCACCAACATCTATGATTACTTTTTTTCAGTAATTCAATTCATTTTCTCGGTATCTTTCACATGTCCTTTATTTCAGGAACATACTGATAATAAATGTCTATTTTTTTAACTACAAAATTCAGTCGTAACTTAAACTTGTCGTAAGATCTTTGATAAGACAGGGCCCATATCCACAAAGCTCCTTAGGAAAGTCTTAACTTAAGTTCTACTTAAGCGAAATTTTCAAATCAAACTTTCCTTATGAATGTCAATATTTTTGTGTTTGAAATATTGTAAAATAAGAAGCATCTGTGGATTCTTTACTAGAATATAACAATTTCATGCAAAATAAAGTGAAAATGAAACTGCCACAGATTCAAGGAATTTTATGAATTCAAGACATTTCCATGGGTTTTTCTAAGGAGCTTTGTAAATATAACCCCAAGTAAAAGGACCCATTCCCAATGCCAAATATGGTGTATGTTTCTGAATTGGAATTAACAAGATTGATCACACGAGACCGACAATTATTCTTTTTCCTTACACAATATTTCTTGCTTCATTCCATACTGTTTAACTGTTTTTTTTTATCGTCGAAAACAGATATTTGTGTTTATATTTTGCATGCCATATTTTGTACTTACCAAAGAATGTGTAAATAATCCCAAGAAGAAAACAAATAGCACATGTGACAGACGTGGGTATATCATAGTTAGTGTCTATAACGTCACATGACGTGAAGTTCCAAATTTTCCCCGGAGACTGTGTAGTTGTCATATTCCGCATCAGCAGTGTGTATGCCTCCGACGTCATATCTACGTTTTTCAGACGATCATCAAACTCCAGGCTACTTAATTCTGGTTCCGGCATTTTAATTCTGCTCTTTTAATGGCTTTCGAAGAATGAACACTATTTTTTCAAGGACTCTTTAAATGCAGAGATTTTCGGCATCCAGATGATGTGCGATGTATTCATGACCAAATGGGAGTTGTCAAATCTGAAAAGAAAAAAAAAAAAAAATCTTAAATAGTAGAGAAAACACATTTTTTAGCACAAAAAACAAAAACAAAACAGCTTTGTTCACAAAGTATATATCAGTGTGCATTTTCTTCTGATGTTTTGCACAAACTGATTATTTGTGTAACATAACCACAAAACCATGGACACCGTCTGAATAATGGCACCACAAAATGTTGAACCCTATGAAAATAGCAGTATCATTTGCATTTAAAAGCACACATGCATAATTCAGAAGAAAACATGAGTTTGGACAACTTTAAATAGTATTACAATAAAACATCAAATAATGACGAGTGCGAGTAAATAGCTACACACAACACCTGAATTGATCATTGAAAATCAACAACCTTTCAAAAGTAACCTACTCCAGGCTGGCCATTGAAAATCTGAAATAAAATTCCCTGATGTTTCCCTGATTTTTCCCTGACCAGAATTTAATTTTCCATGGCAATTATTCTCAAATTAGTGGTCATATTAGTGCTAAGTGGTGGAAGCATACATAAATATGAACACTATTTTCCATTTTTAGCCATTTTACAATTGTTAACTTCTTATTCTAAACAAGTATGATAATTTTATTGGTTTACTGTTGAAATATTTATTAAATTCTAGATTTCACTACCTCATTTTGGATTTGTTCTAACATTTTTGGTCAAATTCCCTGAATTTTCCCTGATTTTTGCCAAATTGTTTAATTCCCTGATTTTCCCTGCAGGGAATTGTTTTCACACTTTTTCCCTGTTTTCCGTTTTCCCGAGTCAGTGGCCACCCTGCTACTCGGTATGTTAACCACAAGGAAATTTTTTTTATACGCACTAAGATCCATAGACTTCAAAAATTATAAAGTACTTACACGTACATAGTAACTGCTTTGAATTAAAGAAACACACATTTCTAAATATATTTTATAAGTGACCAGTATATTTCATTCTTCTTTCATCAATAAATACCAAAAGAGTGACTCTAACATTACTAGAAAGAAAAGAAACTCACATAATGTACTTATTTACTTGTGAAAACTTAAGCTGTAATAATTACTGATATTGATCGCAGATTAACGAATACTTAACATATCAAACAAATATAATCCTAACAAACCCATTAACAGTAATATAAACACACCAGAACAATAATCTATAACAAACGTAAAACAAACGTTACCAACTATCTCTGTATCAAAGATAAAATTATTACTTCCAATGCATATGGCACATTCAATAAAAATAAATAAATAAACATTGTTTAATCTCATTATCCATTTAACTGTTTAAATCTTATTTATCCATTTAAGAATGTTTAAGCTGAAAAAATAAACTACAAGAGAACAAGTAAAGGATATTAAAGGTTAATAATTATACTATCAAATCATCAAAAGCTTATTCACACTTTAAAGCAGCAATCCAGAAATATGTTAATAAAAATAAAAGTTTGCAGAAATCGTTTCTAATGGACATCTTGCCAATCAAAATACAAAAAAACGCAGCGAAATCGGTCAAACAGTAACGTTTTGGTAACTTTTTATCATAAAATTATCTGTATGCGATAGCTGGTGATGCCTCTGGAGTAAATCGGCATGTACATTAGTGTATATTCCGTTCGTACCAAGCGTTTTTGAGCATAGATCTTATTAAATGCCTTTTGTAAATAAGAAACAGTTTTTAGTCGAATAAACATCATTAATGTTTATTAGAACTAATGCCAATTTAAGATGTATTGAATTATATTCTATGGACTACGGCTTTAATCAAGAATTTCAAACACTTCAAACACCATTCCCTAAATCCAGACATTCACTTCACAATATATCTCTTTCTGCTGTAAATTATTAAAATAATGTTGTTCTTCCACAATAACACAATGCATTCAGTGAGGAAGGGGCCAAATAATGTTGTTGTTTAACAATAACACAATGCATTCAGTGAGGAAGGGGCCAAATAATGTTGTTGTTTAACAATAACACAATGCATTCAGTGAGGAAGGGGCCAAATAATGTTGTTGTTTAACAATAACACAATGCATTCAGTGAGGAAGGGGCCAAATAATGTTGTTGTTTAACAATAACACAATGCATTCAGTGAGGAAGGGGCCAAATAATGTTGTTGTTTAACAATAACACAATGCATTCAGTGAGGAAGGGGCCAAATAATGTTGTTGTTTAACAATAACACAATGTATTCAGTGAGGAAGGGGCCAAATAATGTTGTTGTTTAACAATAACACAATGCATTCAGTGAGGAAGGGGCCAAATAAAAAAATGTTGTTGTTTAACAATAACACAATGCATTCAGTGAGGAAGGGGCCAAATAATGTTGTTGTTTAACAATAACACAATGCATTCAGTGAGGAAGGGGCCAAATAATGTTGTTGTTTAACAATAACACAATGCATTCAGTGAGGAAGGGGCCAAATAATGTTGTTGTTTAACAATAACACAATGCATTCAGTGCGGAAGGGGCCAAATAATGTTGTTGTTTAACAATAACACAATGCATTCAGTGAGGAAGGGGCCAAATAATGTTGTTGTTTAACAATAACACAATGCATTCAGTGAGGAAGGGGCCAAATAATGTTGTTGTTTAACAATAACACAATGCATTCAGTGAGGAAGGGGCCAAATAATATAAAAGAAGTGTACCATTTTGAAATGATGATATTAAAGCTGCTACTTAACTTTTTTTATTTCTGTTCATTGATAGATTTCTTTCATCAATTATTACATGAAATATATTGGAAAAGGTTGTACGAACTAATTTGTTAAACAAAAAAGTCCCGACTTCCTTCGGGGATTTGAATCAGGGTCTTATGCGTGAGACCCCTGTCAAAATGGACTTCATGAGATCAAGAAATTTTCATGCCATTAAGCATTATTCGTGAAGTCTTCTTGAAAACCTCTAATAACAAACTTCATGAAGTTTTATGCATGAAGTGATTTAAGGTACACTTCATGAAGGCGTCATGCATTACTGAAATTCTAGAAACATTCATGAAGCTTGAAAAAGAATAGATCAAGATTTTTTTATGAATACCACCCTAAGCTCAGATTTCCGCATTGCATTTCAAGAAGCGAAGAAAATGCTGAATAGATGTGGACATGTTGTGGAAATCATCAGTTTCCGCAGATTCTCCACATATTTTCCGCAAAAATGATTTTGGCTTTGCGGAGAAATTTCTTATATGCAGAGAACATGTAAAGAGTATGCGGAATATTGACACTTAGAAATTTTACAGTTGCGGAAATTCTGACATAGACATTTTCATGATGCGGAAAAGTTATACTTTGAAAAAATCACAAGCTTGTTAATCTATTTATTAAAACAAGAGCTGTCTGTAAAACATATATGACCCCTCTAGGTCAAAAACAATCTTTAATATCAATTTGGTGAGAATTTGTTGAACATACACCCATGAAACCACAAGTCTGAATTCTGTCTAATCTCTGTCTGAATAAATACTGTATACAGTCTGAGGACATAACCTGGGACATAACCTGAACATCTATGTGAAAAAAGGGGCACATATCTGTCAAAATACAAAACAGAGTTATGGAGAATGTAGAACTTGAAGCTGGAGTTGAGGACAAAGGTATATTCTAATTTTCAAGTGAATAACTTATGTAATTTTGTAGTTACAAAAGTTTTAATTATAAACTTTGCAATCTATGTGAAAAAGGGACATAACTATGTCAAAATATAAAACTGTAAAACTGAGTTATTGGGAATGTGGCACTTGATGAAGTTGATGACATTTAAGGTATATTCTAAATTTCAAGTGAATAACTTTTGTAGTTTTGAAGTTACAGAAGTTTTGAATATAAACTTTAACCTGAAAATCTATGTGAAAAGGGGCACAACTATGTCAAAATAGAAAACTGAGTTTTGGGGAATGTGGCACTTGATATTAGAGTTGATGATAAAGGTATATCTGGATCTGATCTGGATGTGTACACTGCAGGACCTTTCGGTATATATGCGGGAGAGAGATGTTTTGATTAGTAACACTGATGGAGAGCTCTTCTAAAGCACTCAACTGTCTCTGCACGCACTATGTCACAGTCAAGGTTATTCCAATCAACAATGGTTTTTGGAAAGAAGGATTGTTTATATTGTTCACTATTACAGTTTATGGGTTTATATTCCAAGTTTCAAGATTATAACTTATGTAAATTTGAACCTACAAAAGGGTATAAATAATGCAATTTTATGACATTTACAGTACACCATACCATGCAATGCTATGCAGGATATGATGTCATTTATGATGTCATCAGCTGACTTTCATTGCTCAAGTCTGAAATGATTTAAACATGATTATGATGTTAAAACAAAAATATCTATGAATACTGAACACTTAGAACCTGTGTCTGTATGTATTATTTCATTTAAGTTACAGATAAGTCAATAAACTATAACTAATTTTGCACATTTGAAAGGGTTTGACATTTTTAAGCATTTGTAAAATATTTTCGCGGCCATATGCCAAGAGGCTTATATTACATGTCTTCTTACTACTCACAGTTATGTTCCTTTAAACAACAATCGTTTGACTTATTATTATTGTTTTCCTTACAAAATAAAATATTCCATCAATGTTCTATTATATAATGAGTTTGCAAAATGGAAAATCAGTACTTTATCATTTGTCTGTATTTTAATGTTTACTATGGAAGCAAAATTTTACCATAAAATTGTGAAAAGTTGCATAATCATTATATTGTTTACTGTTCCTAACCACATTGTACTTTAAGGAGATTTTTAGACATAATAAACTGGAAAATGGAATATAATGTATCTGTTATACTTGTCTGCACAAAATTATGTTGTTTTGTTGATTTATATTAGCACAATTGTACTGTATCATTAAAAAAGTTGCATTATGATCATTTCCAGTTGGATGTTTATAATATTCACATATTATTAATGTCTGACAAACCATTTTAGGGGAGTAAACCATTGAACCTTAATAAATATAAAGTGCCACCTGAGTACTTAGTATAAAGGTCATAATAATTACTGTATCTGTGGTTATAGTCTGAATGCAGTCTGAATAACTTGTCTGAATAGCCCTCTGAATATTGTCTGGATTCTTATGAAATTTGTCAAAATTGTTCCATTTTAAGTCTTTTTTCAGCAATGTCAGAAATAATAGACGCATCCACAAATGTCAATTACCCGTACATTCAAATTAATCTGCAATATTATCCAATCATCGCACTTGGATATCATGTGTTTGGCGATTAAAATATTTGATACAAAAGAGCACGTGCATAATATTTGTGATATTCAAATGAGCAATGTTTGTGATTTTCGATGAATGGAAATTAATTCATTAACAATAGCTGGGGAGTAGTTTTAATTATTTGTGGAAAAATCCAGATCAGTCTACTCAAAGATAACTCAGACTCAATTCAGACAGTACTTTTTCATGAGGGTAGAGAGTGGGAACAGCTTAAAAGGCCAATTTTACATAAATTGACCCTTCACCAAATTTGATCAATACCATTCTGCACCACTGAACAAGATGGCCACCAGAGCTAAAAATAGAAAAATCTTTAAACTATAGCCAAGGGAGGATCACCCAATTATTCCTCGAGTGTCAATTTTCTGTGGATTATTTCCACCTGCTGAAAAACAAATGCATTAATTTTCTGCAGAAGTTCGACATATATGGAAACAGAAATGTCCGCACTGAACGCGGAACAAATGATGATACTATGTCCATTTTTTTGATAGCTCTATTATTTTTAGAAGTCTTCATGATTTTTGGAATTCTTCATGAATGTTGAAGAAAAGCACAACCAATTTATTCTTGAAATTACAAAAATTTTGTTCATGAAGTATTCATGAATATCTGTGAACTATAAATGAGACATTAAAATAAAGAACAAAATTATTCATGAAATCTTCATGAAATAGATTTTTAATGAAGTTGTGCATGAAGTCTTCATGAAGACTTATAAGTGCATAGTTCATGAAGTTTATATGAACAAACCCATTCTTTATTTCATGCATTTTTTTGCATGTGAAAATGCATCAACTATTCATGAAGCTATGTTTTATGAATGTTTCATGCATTTGTCTCATTTATAGTTCACTTCTTTTCCATGAAGTCTTTATAAAGCCACTGCATGAAGTATTCACACAGATTTTAAGAAAAATTCATGAAGCATGCCTAAACATTTCACAGGGGGAGGCAGACACTCTAACTGCACCGCTAAACACATTCAGATGTTTTAGAAAGCTCTTAACACTACTTGTGTTTTGCAAACTATGGAACTCCGGAAGTGAAATAGATTGGTTGTATGGACCACGTGGTAATTTTACAACAACAACCTGTGAGTTATAAATAATTAAAAAGCGTCTCAAGATGCTTTTGAAATCGGATTGAAACAATGCTTCGTAATGAATAAACTAATGTGTGTCAATTTTGTGTTAATGTGTCAACAATGTTATTTCAGTCCGTTGAATTAAATAATACAGTAATTTACTAGATTTCAAACATTTTTTTTCATTTTTGTCATTTTCCCCATCTGTGATATAGCAGCTTTAATGCTTATACATTTTCTGTGTTATTTATGTTGTCTGCAATTTATATTGTCCCGACTGCCGACTCAACTGGTGTAACAACAGAATTTGATTAAACTTATCATTACTGGATCAATGAACACGGTTACACACAACTAACAAAGCACCATATCATTAAACTATTTGTGCTATCTGATAATGGTCAGCCCCTGATGTCCTCATGTGTAGATAAAGACTCATGTGCTTCAGATCCATAGATAACAACCGATCAGCTATCAAAGCATTGTTTGACCTTGTAGAAAATCAGCTTCCCCACCCACTCCTTGAACACAATGTATGAAGTACTACCACAACAACAAAACAGCCCAAAAACAGCAACACAATCTGAAGAAGTCAGGCTTTTTGTAGAACCGATTTCTTTTTGGATTTTCTATGATATTCAAGCAAAACAACTGTTTCACCAAATGCAATGATTTCAATGTTAATGTTTTCTATAATTCGGGTGTTATAACTTTTGTGTACACTCTTTGCTTTTAGTAACAGTAGTATTTTTGTTAAGGCGTAAAAAAAATATATGTTTGTTTCAGGTAACCCGACCTACCCTAACAAAATGCCCCGACCCTAGAACATTTTATTGGGTTTTTTCAGATCGATTTTTGGTTTATTTACCTTTTTCAGTCATTAAATGTGTTTTTTTATAAATTAGTGTTTTGTTCGGATAGTATCCACTTATAAACAATGTTTAAGGATATTACTGATACGTTTTGAATATTTATTCAGTTTTAGAATCTTCAAGTTGACCATTTACCAAATAAAATAAAAAATAAAATAAAAATAAATCCCGACCTACCTACCCTAATTTTGTTGGGCATGTTACCTGAAACAAACATCTTTTTTTTTTACGCCCAAGTTGTTTTCGATTGCTAATCAGCCATGGTTGAATATTCTTTCTATTTTATTTATTGCAAACGACAGAGAGGTAAGCACAAGTCTTTGGTAATAATTTGTGACACAAGTGATGCTAATTTCGCTATGGTATAAACAAATTCAAATGTCAATATAGGGCACATAACATCAACAAATACCCATGAAGTATGGACACACTTCTCACTTTGGTGGTGACAAGGAAAAATAAACCCCACAATGATCTTCAAACAATAAGATTGTTATCAGCTAGTGTGTATAAATATGTCTGACCTAGAAGATAAGGAAATGATGGATTGAATTGCCAATTTGCCACAAGGCATTAACTGTGTGCTATTGGAACAGGATCATTAATTAGTCATCAAAGAAAACTACCCTGTTTTATTAACGAGAGATTAATTACATGCCCAAGTACAGTTCATGCACTGGAAATAATTAATTTTTCATTGGGAAAACAGTTGCATTTCCATGGGTTTAATTTCAGACATTGAAACTTCAAATGTGCATTTAAATGTGCATGTCAACGAAAAAATTGCCTTCCTATGGCTATAAATCATATTATTATGAAAGAAATGGGAATACTAAGACATTTGAATTTAATAAATAATAAATAATATTATACACAATGAGATACGTGTTCAACACAAATTAGGAAAAAACAGTTTAAAAAATTAAAACCCCAAGTGGGTATCAAACTCGCGATTTGGAACCCATACAAAGAAATGACAGTAGACAGCGCTTTAACCAACTGCGCTATCCTGCTTGGGAACAAATCATGTGTGTAAACTGTGGTTATACAAAATACTCACAATTCTGACGTCAAAATGTAAACATGAAAAGGGACAAACAAAATGCGACCCTTATTATAAATCGATGTTTATTTCAGATTGCGTACACTCTTTTCCCATTATATATACCCTGTTTTAACCGTTATTATATGCCAATATTAATATTTAAACTTCAGATTTTTTCAAGAAAAGGCCTTTTGATGCCCTTTTGACTTTTGATGCCCTTTTGATGCCCTTTTCAATGACATAGGCCCTTTAAGGAAAGTTACCATACCACATTAACTTGTGTGCATATACTTTATCTGGCGAAAACATCACCTACTTGTGTTTATATTTTACAAACATATTTCAACTGAAATAAACATCTGTCTATAACATAACACAAATCTCAAATCTCATTTGCTCTATATATAACGAAAGAAAGATGCTGATTTTAACTAATTTCCATTTATACATAATATTACAAAGGGTATTCATAGGAATTGTGGTATATCCACTAAGCATGCACTGCATATTTATGATATTATGTATTTCAGTTGTGGTATATTTACACCAATTACATAATACAATTAAATATATTAGACATATCTGCAATAATGCATCTTGAAACGCAATAACAATTTATCATGGTTTTCGCAGCATTTAGTTGTCATCCATTATTTCAACACTGCAAATCCGTGAAAGTTTCATCCAATTTCACACAAACAAAGATGTGGACGATTGCACTGACAGACAACCTTATCTGCACTGACAGGGCCTGACACTTGAATCTGCAAAACTGTGAATGAGTCATGAATTTCAATTTCTCGATTGGCAGATCAAGTTGAAAATTGTATGCTATAAACCCAGAATAAGACCATAAAATAATGCTAACAATAATCAAGTTTTTAAAGCAAGAAAATGAATATTTAAAAGCATTAAAAAATTTGCGTCTTTGTTTGTTTTCACATTTTGAACCTGGAATCTCGTGGATGAGTCATGGATTTCTCATCTGGAATGTTCATGCAGTTGAAAATATGTAATAAAACAAAGTATTACACCTTTGCACCAAATGATTAATTTTTAAGGTCAACTCCTAATCCTTCAATTTTATTTAAGATCCAGTGCACCACAAATCATTCCTCAAAACTAAATCACAAAATAACATGTATACTCCAGTATAAAAACAAAATAATTAACAATAACTGCCGATTCGCACGAGTTGTTTGACAAAGAAAGCGGAAACTACACAAGAAGCCGACAAATGCCTTACTGATACCAGCCTTCTCGAGTCAGTAAACTCGGTGAATTGTGTCTCAAATTATCTAAAAATTTATCGAGGTTCTCTGCTTTAAAAAAGCACTTTATCAGCACAATAAATCTTAGCAAATCATCAGCAAAGATTTCCCATAATATTGATCATATTTGTTATGCACATTGCCAACACTGATTGATATTGTATAAACAGATCATTTCATGAAACAATTATTTGTTTAAAAACAGTACCTGTTTTACATCTTGCCAGGCCATTATACCTTAGGTAGCTACTTGTCTGAAACCTTCATCGTTATCATTATGGCCAGGTATACAGAAGCCCTGGATTTGTGAATAATGTTTCTATAATCAGAAGGGTCACTGACCCCTCTGTTCACTCAGAAAGTTGTGTTTATGGATATTTTATTACTACTACATTATAAAACTCTTTAATAGAAATCAACATTTCATCTCACCTACATGAAAGAATATTTCTTCATAATCTCAACATCAGTACTTTGGACATGAAAAGCATGTAAAATACTACAGTTCATGGGATTTCTTGGACTGATTTTGTTATTATATAGTAGTTTATCTTCCCATTTGTAACAGAATCAATAGCATTAACAATTAGCGGTAAACACAACAATAAATACATATAAATACATAATTATATGTATCATACATACCTGACTTTGATTAAATTTGTTGCAACATAATGAATCAAAAGTGCAAAATGAAATAGCCCATTTTTGCATTTACACTGAATAATTCATAATATGTCCATCAAATCTCTGAGTGGATTTGTATAGAGTTGTTTTGCATCTAACATTTTATTTATAATTTGTTGTATGCAGACATCAATGTAACCGACATTTGGTCTTTGAGTGTAAATAACCCAAATTAATAGGCCCCAGTAAAATGCACAAAAATCTACAATAAGCAATCTTTTGAAGAAATGTTCACAATAAAACAACAAACAAACACACTAACTAGCCAGACAATGCTTTGGTAATTGTGTTTATCCAAAACAGAAGCCCAGTGTGACCACAGATCATGATTTCTGCAGACCCAGATCTTGGCCTGCTCTGTAGTAAATGTCTTTTCTATAAATCAAATCAACCCTCAATTTCTATGGAAAATCATTTGTGTGATATATACAAAAGAACAAAGTATAGACCACATCTGGAAATCATGTGTAATAGACCATAATAATATTATGCATGTTTGCTCAAATACATTTTGAAACAAAGGAAATAACTTTGTTTTTCTGCTAACAGTTTAAACAGTTTAAAGGTTATACTTCAAACAACACAATTTTATGCCATCTGTTTATTTGCAGATGGTCATAATATTGATAAAAAAAACCCATATATTTCAAGGAATAAAAGGGAAAATCATCAAGGGGCTTTTGTCCACTCTGTCATATCTACCAAGGGCTTTTTGTCCATACTGTTAAATCTACCAAGGGCTTTATGTCCATGTGTTCATTTTTATACCAATGGGCTTTTGGGCAAGGGGCTTTTGTCCAGATACCGTTTAAACTATCATGGACTATCTTATGATCACATTCTATATTCTCGATAAACAGAGTTCCTTAAAGCTGCAGTCCATAGAATACAAGGATATCAGTAAAACTGATGGATGCTCCCCAATGTGTTTTGTCAAGCAATATAAATGCAATAAGAATCGTAAAGATATTAAAATAACTAAAAATCAATAGAAATGGATACTATGTACTATATTTCAGAAATTTTCAAAGTCCCATAACTCTAAGAAAAATCATTCAAGTGGAACATTCTGCTAATATGCACACCTCCTCTTGGCAATGAAGCTTCCCATGAAATTTCATTAAAATCTGGCCATTAGTTGCTGAGAAATAGCCCGGACAAGAATTGTGCACTATATACTATATTTCAGTAATTTTCAAAGTTCCATAACTCCAAGAAAAATCATCATCCTGCTAATATGCCCACCTGTTCTTGGCAATGAAGCTTCCCATAAAAGTTTATTGAAATCAGGCCAGTAGTTGCTGAGAAATATCCCATACAAGAATTTATGCAGTATTATAATTTCAGAAATTTTCAAAGTCCCATAACTCTGAGAACAATAAATGAAGTGGAATGTCCTGGTAATATGCAAACCTTCTCTTGGCAATGAAGCTTCCCATAATGTTTTGTTGAATTCCAGCCAGTAGTTGCTGAGAAATAGCACAGACAAGAAAGTCAAGAATAGTGCACTATGTACTCATTTCAGAAATCTTCAAAGTCCCATAACTCTGAGAAAAATCATGGAAGCGGAACGTCTTGGTAGTATGCACACCTCCTCTAGGTAATGAAGCTTCCCATAAAGTTTTGTAGAATTCTTGCTGAAAAATAGCCTGGACATTTAGAATGTCAAGAATTGTGCACTATATACTGATTTCAGATATCTTCAAAGTCCCATAACTCTGAGAAAAATCAATGAAGCGGAACGTCCTGGTAGTATGTACATCTCCTCTTGGTAAAGAAGCTTCCCATAAAGTTTTGTTGAAGTCCGGCTAGTAGTTTCTGAGAAATAGCCCGGACAATAAAGTCAAGAATTGTGCACTATGTACTAATTTTAGAAATATTCAAAGTCCCATAACTCGAGAAAAATCACTGAAGCGGAACGTCCTGGTAATATGCACACCTCCTCTTGGTAATGAAGCTTCCCATGAAGTTTTGTTGAATTCCAGCCAGTAGTTGCTGAGAAATACTCCGGACAAGAAAGTGGGATGGAAGGACGGACGGAAGGACAGACGGACGGACAAGGAGGCAACTATATGCTCCCCCGAAATTTTTGGGGGAGCATAATAAATCAATACATCTTAAATAAGCATTAGTTCTAATGAACGTTAATGACATTTATTCAACTGAAAAACGTTTCGTATTTACGAGAGGCATGTTATAATGACTAATGACTATGTTCGAAAAAAAAGGTACAAATGGAATACACACTAATGTACATGCTGATTTACTCCAGAGGTAACTCCAGCTATCGCATACAGACAACTATATGATAAAAAGTTACCAAAACGTTATTATTTTAGCAATTTCAATGTGTTTTTTTGTATTTTGATCGGTATGATGTCCATTAGAAACGATTTGTGCAAAGTTGTATTTTTATTTAGATATTTCAGGACTGCTGCTTTTACAAAACATATATTCTCCTGAAGCTTTATTTCTTCTATAATCTCAATTTATAGCTACAGTCTATTGGCACAATCACAAAGACACTTAATAATAGTCTATTTCTTTGACAAACTGTGTATTCTTGTACACCATCTTTTAGGGAAAGATCTAGAATGACAAAAGGTACAGGGTGCTGCTAAAACAGAGCAGGGTGGAAATCTGGACCAGATTTTGATATTTTCTATTTATTTGCTAAATCCGGGGTATTTTTTAGTCCAATGAATGTAATTAAGGTTTTTAAGCATGGTCTATTCATTTGTCATTGAATATTTACCAAATATATTAAATTTAAAAAAATATTCAACATTTCTTTGTTTACCAGCCCAGGGGGGCAGCAGAGGGGATAAAAAAAGAAGCAGGGTGCAGCACCCTGCTATTTCGCTCTAGATCTTTCACTTATCTTTTGAAACAAATCATATCCTTTACAAGACTTGTTCATTCCACACAATCCTTTTTCACAGTTATTATAATTCTGATTTAATTTGTATTTTCAGATAGTCTAAGTCCACTAACACACTAAGCCACACTATTTGACACAGCATAAATCCTCGTACATTTTCATACCAAAGTAAACAGGCGCTTGGACAATAGCAATATCCTGAGAAAAAACATCAACCATTGATTACAGAACTTGATAAACATGCAGAGATACTGTGAAAACATGCATAAACCCTGCATTTTACAACGAAAACGTCTTAATGTTTCCTTTAAGTTCCTAGGAATACAAAAGAAAGCCCAGATTTCTTCCTCCAATAGCGATCATGCAGGAGCAACTGTCCAACACATGCACACAACCCATAATTATATAAAACAGCTGGCATTCTAGATGCACATAATTCAACAATGAGGCAATATTATCCCAGCGGCATGTGCTGCAAATTTATGAACAAGATTTTCCTTTCATCCACAACACTCTTACAAACTGCTACATTTAAATTCCTTGCAAATACCTTTGTGTTTTCCATTACATAAAATTTCTTGCGAATAACGGCACCTAAATCTTATCAGAATGTACATCAAATGATAAGCCCACATGTTACACTTCTTTTCCCAAGTTATTTTTTTTTTTTTTTTTCTCACATTCACCAAAGGAAACTAAAAAGAAAGAAAATGACAAGTCACCACAAGGCGAACATGCATTAAATTGTATTGTTGTCAAATGATCCTCAGAAGTTCTGTTACACTTTTAATCTCACCTTTTTGCAAGAATTGTTAGATCCAACTTTTTGTCAACTCTCCCTCTTTCACAAAACACCATTCATATCACGGTAAAACCAAAATCCAAGCTAAACCACTAACACAATTTTATATTAACCGCCATGTGCCCCAGTTTCCCCTGGCCATGGTGTCCAACTGACAGTTGACAAGCAAAGCATGATAAAATCTCTTTCATGGCCCACACCAATAACAACAATTTGATACACCTTTCCACAGGCCGCCAGGCCACCTAACCCTGTCAGCAGGTAGACTGGCTTGCCAACAATTCACTTGCCTAGTGCAGTGTATAGTGGAACGTAGCCCAGGTATAAGTCTGCTGGAGTAGTCTCCCTCGTAAACGCATTGGTTTATTTGACAATCAGTGTTTATATTTGCGTGTTTTGTTTAATTTCTTTGATGTCATAATTAAAAATACATGTTATCATTTATATTATTGAATAAATATGTTTAAAATATATGCATGTGTATGGTTGTGTTATTCATTTTGGGTGTTTATTGTTTGAACTATAACTATATAGACCACCAAACGGAATTAGGACCTAGGTTAGATACGATAAACTATTATTATTACTTGTTTTTTTTTCGGACAAAATAACAATATTTTAATGTGTCCCGGTCAAATGTCAAATGTCCCGGCGATTTTTTGGCAATGTTCCATTTTGGCTTGAAAAAATTATGGCATGTATGCCTAGTGCAGTGTAGCCCAGTCAAATACTTGGAGGAAATACAAGCAAACAGGAGTTACTTAAAATTAGAAATAAGTTTTTATTTATTGTTGTTTATCAGCAAATAAACAATTTGGAGTTCTGATGCATAGGAATTAAACCACCAGGGCGTTTTCCCATGAGAAAATTCTTTCGGTTCTAACAACATCTGACATACATGTATATTTTTGCAATTGTAATTGGAACTACTTTTTACTATGCTCAGTTCAGAATCGGGGCCACTTTTTGCGTTTTTTATTGGGTAGTTTAACAACGATAATTTTTTCTTTGTCTGTAGAAAAATTAGCAAGTATCATGTTAGAATATAGAATATATCCATACACAATTTTATAACAAAATTGTAAAGAAATGTTAAAACTTACATTCCTTGCGGAAAAAGGACCTAATGCTAAAACTAGGCTTAAATAACATTGATTACAAAACACATTTTTCATATCCTGATAAACATGACAATTTACATGTGTATTTTTTTTTTTTTCGTAATTCATAGAATTTTTTGTTCTTCACACTGTAACTATGGTACTTCATCAATATTCAAATATGGTTCACTCATACACTCAATTGAACTATGGTATTTCATCAATATTCAAAGATGGTTCACTCATACACTCAATTGTCCAAGGGTAACATTTTCCCAATTAAAGGGACTTATTCACAGACTTTCGTATTTTTGAAAAATCTCATTTAATGTCTTAAACGCAAAAACTAAAGAAGATGGACTGACCAAAAACAAATATTGTATACCGAAAAAATATCAATTAACAAAATTTGCCTTTGCTGGGCTCAAACCCCGACCGCCGGGATCAAAAACAGTCGCTCTAACCACTTAGCTATTCCGACTGCCATTTAGTGTAGTGACTTTTTAACACAATGTAAGTGATACACATGTTTTCCAAAATACAGATGAAAAGCGTTACAAATGCTTTATAATTTTATCATTTCAATTGATGATTTTTCATAACTCCACTATATTTCCTATACATTTTTTGTCAGTAAGTACTGTTATTTCGCTTATTCATATATAATTCATTTTTATTTTTGGGATCTATCACAAAATATAATAAAGACAACTGTACATTTGCCAATCTGTGAACAGGTCTCTTTAAGTGCAGTGCTTATTCATTACCAGGAAGGGACACAATTGTTCTCCAGCACACCATGTCTCATTTTTAAAGGTTATTTGATAGGCATTCAGACCATTCCAGCAAATAATATCCCTAGAAAATAGTCTTGAGACACTGTCATGGCACCTAATTTGACACTAAATCCTTTTCTGGAAAGTGACACTGTGAAGGCCAAGTAAACAACGGTGATATGTGTCAGACATGAACTTATGGCCACTGAAACCGAAAACAATACAGCCATGATGGCCCAAGTGCTCACCTGACAACTGGATAGGACAGAGACCAGCTCTGCATCAGATGAATGCCATCACCTACAAAATGACCAACATCAGACATATATCTTACTGTTTTTGACCTGGAAATCTTCAGATGCAATACAGAATGATGCCTGTCCAGCCTACTGCTGTAGTTGACCTGGCAATCGACAGGCGCTACACAGATGCCTGTTTGACCTCAGTAACTTCTGTTAGTTTGTTTGTTTGGATTTTTGCCGTTGTAACAGTATTTCAGTCCTATCATGGTGGTCAGTTAACCTACTCACACTTTTCCTGGGCAATCTTAGCTGATCTAAGCGGTTTACCAGTACTATGTGCACATACCTATGCCAGTAACTAACAACTGCCCTAGGTGAATCAGAGGTAGGGGGAGAATGGCCACAGAAATAATTTCATGACCAATCCCCACACAAGTTATGTGGCCGGTCTGGGGTTCGAACTCACGATCCCTGGATTGACAGACCAGCGCTCTACCAACTGAGCTAGCCGGGCCTGTTATTCACATGGCAATTGACAGGTGCAATACAGATGCATTTATGGTCGGAACTTTTGGGACCAAGACCAACAACAAGCAATCAGCAATATGTTTACAATGCCCAATCACACTTACATTACATAGAGGTTCATCCAATCTCTGCAGTCACAAAAGGTTAAAAAATCCAGCTGAATTCCATATACAGTGTTTTGTTCTTATTTTTACCAAACAATAATTAAAACAGTTGCAAGTGACAGCAATAAAGACACCTGTCAGGTGAGCTAAAATGCTCTGATAGCATCATTATAAACCATAGTAACTGCTGGTAACCTCCATGGTTGTCATTGTAGTTACCTTATTTAGAATTACATCAATGCTAATCCACAATGATCAAAATGATTCTGATGAAAAGGCTAAGCAAGTACCATCACTTTGTCAATCGTATGTTGAGAACTTGACCTCCATGTTCATAAAACAGGCTATGGGCCTGATTTCCAGGTTTAAGGTGAACTTGTGTCCAATGCTGTATGGTCTGGCCCAAAAATATTTTTTTTAGTTGATTTCGGACATGATGTAAACATTGGAGAAGAAAACACAGCTCTTTTTCAAAACCTAACAATGAAGAACATTATTTTCATCCAAACAAAAATGTGTGTAAAAATAAGGCAAGGTCATGATTCAGCTGAGTTGTGAATAAAGTAAGGTCATGATTCAGCTGAGTTGTGAATAAGGCAAGGTCATGATTCAGCTGAGTTGAGTCCAAAGTCTGAGCTAACCTCGAACTATAATCCTACATGAACATAGGGCCTGTGGATTTCTTGATCTTACTGCTAGTTCTTTGTGAAAACGGTGCCAGCTGTTCACAGAGCAGGTTTATAATAGACCCATCCTGGATTTGCCATGAATAGTTTAAACTCCTCCCCAGCTTTTGTTAAGGATTATTTTCCATTCATCGAAAATCACAAACATTACCACATGCTCATTTGAATATCACAAACTTTATGAACGTGCTCTTTTGTATGAAATAGTTTAACCGCTAAACACGTGATATCCAAGTGCGATGATTGGATAACATTGCAGATTAATTTGAATATGATTGACATTTGTGGAAGCGTCTATTACCTGTTTATGTGACATATCAAATAATACAGCAAATATTGTTATGTGATGTATCAAACAGTAATATAGTTTACTGAGGACCGAAAATACTTTGACTTTGGTGGGAAATTGAATCAGCTAAGAGAAACTCTCATCAAGAAAGAGTATTGCTAGAAATGGTTGGTCTTCCCAAACAGCCAATTGAGTCTCAGTAATAACATCAAATGTGACAAGAAAAATGGTACCAGCAATTAGGAATTAAATATCATTGAGTGAGGAACTTAGTGACAATAATCCCCACCCTCTGCATTGTACATTATTTTGACAAGATTTCATGAAAACCACTAGTACCTGTGTAACATTAATACATTTTTCATAAATCATTTACAAATCCTGTATTATGTATCTCATGCTACAGAATAAAATATCCGTAACACTTTCCATACAGCATTACACTGTTAGTAAAAATACATTACAACAAGCGCTTATGCCACTTTAATGGAATCAGTTAAATATTTATTTGAGTGGAATATAATGGCAATGGAATTAAATATTTGTGTAAAGCATTTATGTAAAACACCTAGAAGTATTTGTCAACAATTCCTACACTAATTTGACACAGCAAAATTAATGTTAAACTACTAAACCATTTTTGGCTATTTAACCAAGCACACCTAGGAAACCAGGTTAAACTACTAAACCGTTTTTGGCTATATAACCAAGAACACCTAGGAAACCAGGTTAAACTACTAAACCGCTTGTGGCTATTTAACCAAGCACACCTAGGAAACCAGTTTAAACCACTAAACTGTTTTTGGCTATTTAACCAAGCACACCTAGGAAACCAGGTTAAACTACTAAACCGTTCTTGGCTATTTAACCAAGCACACCTAGGAAACCAGGTTAAACTACTAAACCGTTTGTGGCTATTTAACCAAGCAGACCTAGGAAACCAGGTTAAACTACTAAACCGTTTGTGGCTATTTAACCAAGCACACCTAGGAAACCAGGTTAAACTACTAAACCGTTTGTGGCTATTTAACCAAGCACACCTAGGAAACCAGGTTAAACTACTAAACCATTTGTGGCTATTTAACCAAGCACACCTAGGAAACCAGGTTAAACTACTAAACCGTTTGTGCTATTTAACCAAGCACACCTAGGAAACCAGGTTAACCTACTAAACCATTTTTGGCTATTTAACCAAGCACACCTAGGAAACCAGAGGCCCTATTCCAGAAACATCTTAAGTAGAATTTTATCCTTAACTTTAAACTTATAATTTTTCATTAACATTTAATTTCATATTTCAATGGAATTGTGCCAAGTGTGTATTTATTATCAAGTTTTTATTAACTGATGTTCACGTAACTGTAAACAAATTCACAAATGTATATGTAGTTTAAAAAATATTATATTACAAAAATTAGAACTTAAGTGAAAATATTTTAAGATAAACTTAAGATGTTTCTGGAATACGGATCCATAACTCTAAAAACATTAAAACTGTCTAGATCTTCTTACCATTAAAGCCACACAGTTTATCCCTATGAAAATCACACAGCACTTTCAAGAAGCCCAATATTTAGTTTGCTATCTGATATTCTCAACCCTTCCAGAATACTACATCAGCTGTTTCCATAGGAATTCATGTTCCTGCAAACTTATATCCACATATAACAGCCAATATTTTCCCACCACAGTTACCAGCACATAAAGGTTAATTCATGAGATGAGAATCCAATATGCACTGCTGTAAATGTTTCAAAGGTTAAAGGGGCATATCGATGGTATTTCCCATAAATATGGACACATATTACAACAACACGTACATTTCCAATTTTAACGCATATCATTTTCTAGATCCAGTAGCAATAATATATTGATGGAATCGTTAAAAAAATATGTGGCGCATCGTGAGAAAACCGGTCTTAAATCATGTGCGTAAAGTGTCGTCCCGGATCAGCCTGTGCAGTCCGCACAGGCTAATCTGGAACGACACTTTCCGCTGTTATGGTATTTTCTGTTTCAAAGAAGTATCTTCTTTACATAAATTCACTGTAGGCGGAAAGTGCCGTCCCGGATTAGCCTGTGCGGACTGCACAGGCTAATCCAGGACGACACTTTACGCACATGCATTAAGACTGGTTTTTCCACGACGCCCCTCATATGTACAATGTCAAAAAACTAGTTTTTGAAGGACGGTTCAAACAGGATTCGAACTCGCGCCTACAAAGTAACGAAACTTTCCTACACAAGACTACATTTACCAATAGAGTGCATGTGCATAGGTACTTCATGTACATTCATTCATATTGATTTCACCAATAAAACTAATTTTCCCACGCACACGAAAAGTGTCATGTTAACAACTTTTTATAATTATAGAAACAAATATTTTACTGTTTGATTATAAAAACGTGATGTATGTGTGACGATGTCATTTAACGAATACTTCATAAAATAAAACTATATTTTTGAAAATATTATACCGTATTAGCCATCGATACTACCCTTTAACACTAAAATGGAAACCATGTAATTGGTAACCTGTCACTGCAGATATCCACAGTCAGCAGATATACTCCATGCAAACTTGACATTTTGGCAATGGGTCATCACTGATACGCATTCCATCAAGTTATGTCTAAGATGTTCCCAGCATAATATATTTGAGGCATGTCGTGGGAAAATAAGACTTAATGCATGTGCAAAGTGTCGTCCTGGATTAGCCTGTGCGGACTCAGGATGGCACTTAACGCCTACAGTAGATTTATGTTTAGAAGTGACTGCCTTGAAACAGACAATACCATAAAAGCGGAAGTTGTCTTCCCGGGTCAGACTGCCGTTTTCCCACGAAATGCCTCATTTGTTATGCCTATCACTTAATGCATGTTTCTTTACAATGACATAACTAGGTCGAACTTGAAAATACGCACAGCCCAAGATGGTTTAATTAGTAAATTCACTAACAATCATAAACTGTATAAGAATAAGCAAAACAAAAGCATACTAGTATTTCAGTTATAATAACACTGGCTTTATTCCCATTAAAATAAGACACTACTGATATCATGAATAACTTGTTTTGACCTCAGTTATTAATATTTTTTTCCTCAAGATTTTAGCACTTTTCATTTGCACCTAAGGCATGTGCATATTTAGGTAAGTCTACTCATGTCCTCACATTGCAAAAAACAGCCTGCACCAATCATGCAAGAAAACTTAATTTGTGCATGCATCAGCAATTTGTGCATTTTATATTATTCTTTCCAGTAATTTATAGGGAAATATCAGTGAAATAAAATTGGTAATTCACTGTTTAAAACAGTTAAAATTACCACTCTGATAATTTTCACTGTTTCACACTTGTTCCCGATATAAAACAGTAAATGAAATGGACCGTCAACGATGTCGGACTCAATATTGTCAAATGAGTCCCATGATATTTTCCGACAAAACCCACTTAGATAGCAATTCAAACGAAACTAAAACGGTGGAAAAAGCATAAAATAACAGGAAAATTTGTTGGTTTCAGTAGAATATCGACATTTTTTTTTCACTTGTGGTTATAGAAAATACATATTTTTACTCGTGAAAATAAAAATTTCTATGATCACTCGTGAATTAAAATCGATATTCTACCAAAACTAACAAATATCCTCGATATTTTTACAGGGACACTTTATTTCAACACATTACCACATACCAGTTTTATGGGCATTTATATAATGTAGTTATGTTTACGAACTAGGTGTTAAAGTAATACATCTCCGACTCACAGTTCAATCAAAGGCAGGGTTTCCTGCTTGCCTAATGAAGCTAATCAAGGACAATGACCTAAAGTAGCTTTATTAGCCACAAGAGGAAATGTATGTGAAGGCAAGAGAAAACGTGGGTCACATCTGCAATAAAATCTGGACATGGTTAGCTTAATGAGACAGAAATGGTTTTACAGAACAGAATCCCCCAAGGGCTACCGTTGGATGAGTTGGTAAATTAGGAGGCATGGCAGCTTAGTACTTAAGAACCCAATTATTCCTCAGTATGTGATATAAAAGTGCACATTTAAAATATAAGAAATATGCTGTAATGATATTGATACATTTAAATATTATAGTTTAGATATACAGCTTTTTTTAACAAAGTTAAGCCAATAATCAAACATCTGATTCACGTGAAGCATTTCTTAAGCTAGCTTCATTATATAAGAGGCGCGTCGTGGGAAAACCGGACTTGCATTAAGACCGGTTTTCTCACGACGTGCCACAAATGCTGTTCCAATGAAATTGTTTTTGTATTTCACTTATATCTGCCTTACCTTATTTAGAGTATATTTTTCTGGAAGTCACTGCTGATGAACTGTGCACCACTGAAGGGGACTTGAAGTACCACAAGTGTAAAACAAATTAAACCAGAGTCTAAAACGCAAAGATTACCGCGCAATCAAATAAGAAATCAGTCAGTAAGAACAAATGTACACAAGAAATCAGAATTGACTTTAAGTGAAATTAAACCACCAAAGGTAAACCACCATATTATAACACCTGTAGACAATACCACATTATTACCACCATTAACAAGTATTCTCCATGAAAACAAAACCTCATCTATTGACAGTGCACACTCATCAACCTATCATCACTTATTGCTCCCGTAACCCATCCAAAAGTACTTGCTTATGTTTATTAATCATCCCCCCCCCACCCCGCCAAACCCCCAAAATAATATACATATAAAGCATGCGATAATATAATTTATTATATACCTATACATAATCTGACTCAAATTCTGGTGTATTTTCGGTATAAAATACAATTGGCCAGATAGAATTCCCGTATTTCACAATAATTTTACGTATTCAACGGCTGGAAAAACCAGACTACTTTTACGTTCGTTGAGTATCGTATATTTCCGTAACGTTCCGAGCGACATTGGGAAACACCCCGTTCTATTTATAGACACAATTACGCCGTTACATGTAGATTTCAATGACGTCATTGATGTATATGACATGTATTCATGCGCGTTGTTTAGTACTGTTTGTTATCATTTTGTTTGTTTCTATGCAGTATCTGGTGGTGTTTTGATCGTAAGGAGGTATATAATAAATGGAATACTACATGACTGTGGTGTTCCGGTGGATTGTATCGCTTTCGTTGATTGTGTAAAGTTGTATTTTGCTGAGTCACATGAATTTCTCACATTCTTCTTGCCATAATTCATTTGTAAAAATATTGACAACTGTATTGATCAAATACACAAATATTTCCGCTTTAAACATTTCTTTACATGGGCAGAAAATGTTGGCCAATAATGTTCTCGTGTGAAAATGCTAGGTAACCAATTTTGAACCAATGGTAATGAAGCTAATTTACAAAACTACCAGCCAAGCTTGGTGTGTGGCAAAAAAAAACGCATTAAAATAAAATATTCAACCCAAATGCAAATGTCCAATTTCCGTCAATGTACAATTTTAACATTAAAGATAATAAATGTGTGAATTAACAAACACTGGAGCCCAGTTTAAATTACCAATTAACCAGAATGTGACAATCACTTCTGTGCTGGCGGCCAAAGAAAGAAATTGCAAGGACAACCATAGCAACACGTGCCCAGCCAACCGAATAATTGATTTAAATTGGCCTGTTAATAAAGGATCATAAAAAGGCTATAAAGTTAAAGCACTTTCTTCATGAACTTGAAAATCAAGCTAATATAACTGTCATCAGCATCATTAAAGCATGGTGTTCTCAAGAGAAAGACACAATATGTTATTACAAGAAACTATTGTAATACCTTACTATAAATAGTAACCAATTTGTACAGGAAAAAAAAACAAAAAACCTTTAGCTATCGTGCAACTACAGGTAGTTCCGGTTATTTGCATGAGTGCAAAATAACTTGCTAAAATTCACGTGCACGTAATGACGCAATCTCTCATTTTTCTGAATAATAGTTTAATTTAATTTAGGTGCGTACGATATTAGTAATTAGTCACATTTAATACATGCTAATATTACTTTCTGAAAAACATTTAACGGTAAATCTATCGAGAAAACCCCACACATATATTTTGGAAGTAAGTTATCATGACGTCGTATGTTAATGATATAAGCGTGCACGCTTTTCCGCGGTCTTTATGGTGCTGACAAATTTGGTCACACGCGTTTTGTTTATGTTTTGAAAGATAATAGCGGTGGTATATAATAAAAAACTAATTTAACGGCAAAGCTGTGCCGGAAGTGGTTATTGACACTCCAAACCTGTATTAGCACTCGGGCTAACAGTCTCCAAATCTGCTACATATATGCACTTTTGAAATTTTTTTAATGACTTAACATATCTGGCAATCGCAAAATATAGCAATATTACAGTTCTTATGTTGTTTTATTTATGCTTAAATTTGCTGCATGTCCCTGCAATTATTATAATGTGCTCATAATTTACTGAAAATGGCATCAAACATGGATTCCCATTTTTAACCACTTAAAATAAAACAATAAAATCGGTACTATATAGTACAAGTAAGGAATAAATAATAACGTATAATGCCTCCGTAGACATGTAAGTGATCCCCAAATAGGTCATTATGTTTTTTTTGGACGATAAATGACAAACAATATTAAAACTGTTTTGTAAGAACATATTAAATAGACTTTTTTGCACCTCAAGCAAGATTTAGTCTTTTATACTTCATAAAGCCTCAGACACACATTCCCGATTTTTGCCGCCATTCTTGAGCCGAGAGCGCCCAGAATCAAATATGTCAAAAGTCGGGACAAAATTCTGAGATTCGGGCTTGAAATTCAATCTTGATCAAAAGATCGAATATGTCCCAACAGCGTCCAGACAGTGTCCTGACAGCGTCCCGATTCTCCAGAATGTGATCAGACAGTGTCCTGACAGCGTCCCGACATTCGCGACTTTTTTTATTCTTTGTTTTGTAGCGCTGTCGGGAGCCATAATTGGGAAGCATTAATGGTGGGTTGGGCAAAGTTCTGTCCATGAATGACAAACACACACACAGACACACACAACAAACACGCTATACTCCAGACGTTATTAACATATGTATTTATAAATATATAATTTCTTATACAATGTCATTCCCATCCCTCAGGACATTGTCCCGATACCGTCACGAATTTGATCTGATACAGCCGAATCTATCCCGACAGATTCCCGACTATACAAATTCGACTGAGTCTCCCGAATGGTAAGGGACAACCCTAACTGTTGGGAGTGCAGATCACTCTGAACGTGTACCGATGATATCCGATTCTCAGGACAGCGTCCCGACAGTTCCCAACAACGTCCAGATATTCCCAACTATTTCATTATTTGTATCGTAGCCCCGTCGGGAACCATAATGGGCAATGTGTGACTGCAGCTTAATAAGACGATAAAGAAACATTAAGTCTAGTTTGAAAACTTAAACTTTACATGGAACAACTCAACAAAAAAACTGTTTTATTTATGTTTACCCATAATAGTCGATTGAAATTTAGTTGATAATGAGGGGATAACCCATTTACTGAAAATAGGGGAAATCGCAATTTGGGGTTTATAAAAACATAAACACACGGCAATGTCTGTATTTAAATCGTCTGAATTAGCTCCAGAGATTTGTGTATGTTTATAATGATTATCACTTGCATATAAATTGACCATGCAGATGATACATTGTCACTTCAATGGAATTAAGACTTCAAACTTTACACACTAAAAGAATATACCATTCTTATTTCAGTAGACACATGTGCACATAAATAAATGTGTTAAATCACAAATCTCAAATACCCGTAACGGCAGAAAAAAAAATGGGTCACTGCGTAGAAAAATCATCCACAAATCAATATAATAAGGCGCACATACAAAAACACAGCTATTTTATCTTTAGATTTCAACAGCACATTTGAAACGCATAAAGACTCACAGCAAGCGTAAATAATTTGAACACAATATTTCAATAACTGAACACACTTAACTACCTGTTGATTAAATCAAGGGTCTAGACAGTACAAATAACAATACCTGTCCTGTAATGGTTTACAAAACTGGTATCACATGTATTGTTATAAATACTTCAAACAGTCTAAAATTTCCAATCCTGTAGTTTTATATGAGGTCCGTCGTGGGAAAACCGGACTTAATGCATGTGCGTAAACAGTCGTCCTAGATTAGCCTTTGCAGTCCGCACAGGCTAATCCAGGACGGCACTTTCTGCTTACAGTGGATTTATGTTTAGAAGAGACTTCCTTGAAACAGAAAATACCATAAAAGCGGAAAGTGCAGTCCCGGATTAGCCTGTGCGGACAGCACTGGCTAATCAGGGACGACACTTTATGCACATGCATTAGGCCCGGTTTTCCCACGAAATTTGAATGTGACCTGTTATATGATGTCTTCAGAGTGGCCAAACTTTGCTGTGCAAACGGCAATTTCATTGGGCGCAGCAGGGCTGATATTATATTGTTTGGCAGGTCATTTGAATGTGACCTGTTATATGATGTCTTCAGATCCTAACCATGTTAAGATTTAGATTGCATGTATATCTTACTTCACGACCACATCATTTTGCAAGGCTTTATACACTGGAAAATATTAACACATGAAGACATTATTATGCACACATCAGAACACAATCGGAAAAGATGGTATTTGTGTAATGAAATAAAAGATAAAGAATACTATACTTCAAAAATTATTTTTAATAACCCTTAATTTATTTAAAAACTCATGACAAGCTTTTTTGTGTAAATTCAAGTAAGAATGTCAACCAATAGCAGAACTGATGTTTGGACCAATATTTGATTGTTGGAAATATACTGGTATGCAATATTTGTCAACATAACAGAAATTTGTTAACTGACTTGATTGTAATTAAGTTAAGGCCATACCAATTTGATTCTATGTTTAGCGTCCTCGGGCTGGTAGGTTTTTGGATGCCTGAATGAAAAAATAAACAATTCCGACAATGTGAAAAATTGAGTTGAAAACGTAAAAAAAATAGAAAAAAAAATAGAAAAAAAAGACGTTTAGGTGTTTTTACTAATATTTGTAAAATCTGTAAAACATCGCGTGCAACTAGTTAATTTACACAGTAAAAATACTGTGTTACAGTAGGTTCCCAATATGAAGATGATATATTACAGTTTTGCAAGTAAACATTTGCTTAAGATTGTATCACTGCCATGGATAAGTTGTGAAAGAAATTTTTTTTTTTATTGACATGTTGTTTGTTTTTTCCCACCTGGTTGGTAGGTTTCGAAAAATCATGGGGACGCTTAACATAAAATCAAATTTGTATGGCCTAACTACTACAAACATTGAACATTTTATGTACCCAACCTGACACCCAAAAGTGTGGATTTTTAGAGCTTAATGTACTAAATCCAGTACCTTTTTGCAACAGTGTCTGCTCCAAAACATGGGCATGCATTATTTACAAACAAATATTTTTCATCCAACCGTTTAAACAGTTTAAACGACTACAATGTTGCCAGAGTACAACCGTGAATTGCAGTCACAGGAGATATATATCTGTGTGTCCCAATAAACTTTCCACAAACCTTATTCCCTGTATGTAGGCCTCGGCAATGATAATTCAGCTTAAGTCTGAACTTTTGGGAAGTAATAAATGCAACTGTCCAGTCAGCAATTTTCATTCTGTTTAAACAGGGCACAGTTAAACTTTAGCCTGTATAAGATTGTAACAGTGGCCATACAGCTGGTCACATTGTTAACATGGTAAACATTGCAGCCAACAATATCCCCTGATGTACAGGTTGTGGGCCTGTGAAGACTGAAAACTGACAGCAACATAATGTATGAGATAATCTATTCTACTACTTACAAGACAAAATGTGAAAGTGTTAAGAACATTGGCAAACAGTCCTAATCAGAATAACTATCAGTGGCTTATAGTCCAGCATTGGAAATAAGCTTTGATGGGCTATCCTAGGTTACTACACACTATGACTGTAATTTCTACCTATTTAATCAAATTAATTGATTCAAACAAATCAAACAAATGTTAGTTTGCCTCATAATAGTTGTTCCTCTAGTGTATTCAATTGCAGTAAATTCAAAAGCAATGTTTTGGAGGCTTTTTTTTTTTTTAACGAATTTGTCATGTGGTGTAAACTTGTGTATTTCGACCTGAATAAATCTACCTAGTACAGGCTGAACTAATACAGTTCTTATTGCTGTGACCAGAAACCCTTTCCAATGTGTGGACATGATCATAAACATTGTAATGTATGATAATGTATGCTCTACATCATAATGGACATTTGACATGATAATGAATGCTCTACATGATAATGAATGCTCTACATGATAATGAAAATTAAACATTAGATATGCTAATGAATGCTGGACATGATAATGAATATGGAACATGATTAGTAAAATCAATCAATATGATAATGACCATTGGACATGATAATAAACATTTAATATGATAATGAACATTTGATATGATTCTTGGTTGTGATAATGAATGAGCTGGAGCCTCCACATCCATATTGAAAATGGATTATTAATTTTGTAAATGAATAAAGTATGTCTATAAGGAACAGAACACAGATGTGCATACGGGAGAAAATAGAATACTGCATAATATACCGATATTAATATATGGGTGGGGAAATTAAACTCGTAGCAAAACATCATAGGTTGAGTTAATTATATTCTGTGCTTTCTACTCTAATTTATTCCCACATTATGATTGTGCTGAATAAAAATTCAAACCCACGTGTTTAATGTATGCATATTTGTTTAGCAGTTACACAGTCTGGCATTGATCGTTCAGTCGCCACAGCTTCATATAAACAGTTTAAAAATTCAGAAGTCTACAAAAGGACATTTATGAAAATCTGTGCCAAAATCTGTTGATCTCCTGTCCAAACAAGTGAACTAAACACATTTTTTAAGAAAGATACAATTCAATGAAATGTGTTTGAATTTAAATGTTTAAATTTAAATCTTCCAAATATTCAACCATGTTACTTCTAATGAACCTTCATAAACATTCCATTTAGTTATACCTAATCCATGCAAAAATCCAAGCCAATGTACCATCATTAAAATTCCATACATCAAAATTTGATATATCTGTTGCGCGCAAATGCCAAGTAAATAAAGTTAGGAATCAGTTTTCCTATTCCATCATCACAATAGTGTTTGCTCACTTATTTTTTCATTCAAAACATCTCTTGTCCCAGTTACAATAACAGTGTACGCTTACAGGCCTGCTTTATGAATGAAATAGTTGCGATGTTATAATGGATATACTACAAACATCCCATATTTACAATATCAGTATAACGTCATGCATAAATTAACCGACAACCAAAATGATATTTGAAGTGTGTGACTTATGGTGCACGCAATATGCAAATATGCTTCAAACCCAATACAAATACACCCACTGTGCAGTTTCTTATATATTAAATATTACAGGGATTGGCTATGGTCTAATATTGTAGTTTAAACAGCTAAAGCACACAGTGAATCATGCCAGAATTGATTCTAGATGCTACAGTAACTCTCCATTTCACTGAAAGTCATTAAACATTTAGTACTTATTATTCTTTGTAAAATTCTGCAGCCCATACTTTTCGAAAGAAAACTGGAGTATTTATTTTTGTCCTACCCTGGGTACCCAAACTGAATCTTGCAGTGGTATATAAGATACAGTGTTTGGCCAATGATCACCATATATTCAATCTGCGGTCAGATGGAGTCCCTGCGAGCTTCCACACTAGCTTTCAGTCTGCGGTCAGATGGAGTTCCTGCGAGCTTCCACACTAGCTTTCAATCTGCGGTCAGATGGAGTTCCTGCGAGCTTCCACACTAGCTTTCAGTCTGCGGTCAGATGGAGTTCCTGCGAGCTTCCACACTAGCTTTCAATCTGCGGTCAGATGGAGTTCCTGCGAGCTTCCTCACTAGCTTTCAATCTGAGGTCAGATGGAGTTCCTGCGAGCTTCCACACTAGCTTTCAATCTGAGGTCAGATGGAGTTCCTGCGAGCTTCCTCACTAGCTTTCAGTCTGCGGTCAGATGGAGTTCCTGCTAGCTGCCTCACTAGCTTTCAGTCTGCGGTCAGATGGAGTTCCTGCGAGCTTCCTCACTAGCTTTCAGTCTGCGGTCAGATGGAGTTCCTGCGAGCTTCCACACTAGCTTTCAGTCTGCGGTCAGATGGAGTTCCTGCGAGCTTCCAAACTAGCTTTCAGTCTCAGGTCAGATGGAGTTCCTGCGAGCTTCCACACTAGCTTTCAATCTGCAGTCAGATGGAGTTCCTGCGAGCTTCCTCACTAGCTTTCAGTCTGCGGTCAGATGCAGTTCCTGCGAGCTTCCACACTAGCTTTCAGTCTGCGGTCAGATGGAGTTCCTGCGAGCTTCCACACTAGCTTTCAGTCTGCAGTCAGATGGAGTTCCTGCGAGCTTCCTCACTAGCTTTCAGTCTGAGGTCAGATGGAGTTCCTGCGAGCTTCCTCACTAGCTTTCAGTCTGCGGTCAGATGGAGTTCCTGCGAGCTTCCTCACTAGCTTTCAGTCTGCGGTCAGATGGAGTTCCTGCGAGCTTCCTCACTAGCTTTCAATCTGAGGTCAGATGGAGTTCCTGCGAGCTTCCTCACTAGCTTTCAGTCTGCGGTCAGATGCAGTTCCTGCGAGCTTCCACACTAGCTTTCAGTCTGCGGTCAGATGAGTTCCTGCGAGCTTCCTCACTAGCTTTCAATCTGAGGTCAGATTGAGTTCCTGCGAGCTTCCACACTAGCTTTCAGTCTGCGGTCAGATGGAGTTCCTGCGAGCTTCCTCACTAGCTTTCAGGCAATGATCAAGTACTGGCTCTACCCAGGAAATGGACTCTAAACTGTTGCTATAACTCACACACTCATGACACAATGGGCATAAAATTAATGCACTTACTTTAACCCACATACCTGTACCTAAATTACACATCTTTGTGGCGTGGTGTGAGAAAACCGGGCTTAATGCATGAGCGTAAAGTGGCGTCACTTACCGCCTACATTGGATTTAGGCCATACAAATTTTATTCTGTGTTTAGCGTCCCCATAATTTTTTGAAACCTACCAACCAGGCAGGAAAACACCAACAATGAGTCGATAAAAAAACATTTTTCTTTCACAACTCATTCATGGCAGTGGTACAAGCTAAAGCAAATGTTTACCTGCAAAACTGTTATATATATCATTTTCATATTGGGAACCTAATTTATAACACGGTATGTTAACTGTGTAAATTGACCAGTTGCACATTATTTCTACAAATATTGGTAAAAACACCTCATTTTTCCCATTTTTTATATGCTTTCCAACTCGATTTTTCACTTTTAAACATTGTTTTTTTTTTCGTTCAGACATCCAAAACCTACCTTATGTTTAGAAGAGACTTTCTTGAAACAGAAAATACCATAGCAGCGGAAATTGTCGTCCTGGATTAGCCTGTGCAAACTGCACAGGCTGATCCTGGATGACACTTTATGCAGATGCATTAAGTCCGGTTTTCCCACAACACGCCTCATATTATTTTGTTACTTCAGGGAGTTCAGGGAGTTGATCGAATTTTAATTCAAGCTGTAACAAAATATGTAAGGCCTAATTATTACAACAACATGCAATAAAATTTAAAATATTAAAAACATTCTTCTAAATGTATGCATATATACATTTAATACAGTAACTTAACGATTTGACCAATCATATTCTGAAGTGCCCTGTCCCGATATGATTAAATAAAAGGAATGTTTGTAAAAAAAATATTTCGAAAGAAACAACACACCAACAAACGGACCACATTTTCAGCCTTAAATTGAAAATGTATATTTAAAATTAAAACATCCGTTACTGCACCTAATAACCACACACATATACAGCCCATGGGATTGACAGTCAAGGTTTAAGACTAAATATTAATGATGTTCAAATTGAACATACGGCTGCTAGAAAGATTAATGTTAAAAGAGTTTTACATATTTTAAGGGACCTATTCATAGATTGGCAAACAGATAATTTTCAATTTTTTTTTATCATAGAATCCCAAAAAGAAAAATACATTATATATAAACAACGAAATAACACTACTGACAATTATATGTGGCGTGTCATGGGAAAACTGGGCTTAATGCATGTGCGTCAAGTGTCATCCTGGATTATCCTATTAATTATGAAATTATTTATTTTTATAATCTGTGCAATGAAATACTGCTAATGTGTTGGTATTTTTTCATCATTAAAGTGATAAAATTATGATAGTTAGTAACACACTAAGGCTATATTAATTTGATAAAAATGACTACAAAACTGAAAAAGTCCTTTCATGCAGACATTATCTTTTGCCATGATCCATTTCCTTTATTTACATGTGGATATCCACACAACAAATAAATACAGGTTTACAATATTTCTCCTTAAACAATGCAATGAAGACAAATAATTTCCCGGTATTGCAATCCATACAGCTGCGATTAATTTGTAAATATATTATATCACAACTAAGTCTGGCAACAACCGATACCGAGCCGCTTAGCACAGGTCATAAATCGTCTAAAAAAGGACTGGAGAACGATTTTACATCTCGGAGGACTAATACACCTAAGGATAAAACCAACAGTCGTATTTTATTACCAATCCCTTATGTGCGCCATGTGCAGAAAAACAATTGCCTACCATCCCGATCTGATATATCATGTGCCACTGATAAATGCAATGTAAAACAGTCTGGTATTTGAAATATGCATACTATTAGGCGTAAAAAAAAGTTGTTGGTTTCCACTCAACCGACACCCCCCCCCCTTATTGTTTCCGCCGACCCTAGAAGCTTTTTTTCCTATCTTTCATTAACTTTTTCAGATTTTTGGGCTTTTTCTGATTTTTGGGAAAAAAAATAGTTTTCGCTTGTATTATAAGTTTCTTGCCAAAAATTTATTTTTCTATGACCTTATTTATAGTTAAGTTACTGTTTCTTTGTTGGGAGGCATTAAACATTCTACATGCAGTCCAATATACTTAAACTGTTTGATGAATATGCGGCGAAGAAAACAAGTTAAAGAAAATATTTTTATATTTCACCTCCCCTCCTAGATTTTTTTGGGAAATGTAAGCAGAAACCAACCATTTCTTTGTTTGGCCTTAACTTATCATTCTATGTAAACACTGTGTGAGGAGAAATAATATTTCTTCAGAGTAGTTACTTTACCAAGAACAAATAATCTTTCCAAATCCTTCCCAGGAAGTCGTATAATGTTAGTGGAGTGTGTCCGGCAAATAAGCAAGTTTTACCATTCAAAAATGCACAAAAGTGCACTATCCAATATTGCGTAAGGCACGCAAGCCAAATACAGCCATCTGATCTAAGAATTAATATAATGTTGGATAACAATATTCAAATATCTCTATCAAACTGCAATAAATAATATTAACCTTTTCAATTTTTAATATTTATCATTAAACAGATTTTATCTTGTCAGAAGACTTCATAAACAATTTACACCATAAATCTATCATTTTTGTTAAAACCTTTCCAACACAGCTGTTGTGGAATCTCAGTCCAAACCAATCACTTGCAAAGACCAAGTTTGGCACATTTACAACAAAGAAAATCAATTTTCATGGCCCAATTTCTTTGCTGTAATTAAATTTCTTGTGCACCCATGAATTATTTAAATGTTGGGATTTAAGAGTTTGTTATCTAAGTCAGCAGTTGGTGGGATGGACAGAATGTGGCTACAAATTTGAATAATTCTATGAATGTAGACTTTGCAAATCAGTCAGGCAGCATTTGCATTGCATCAACTGTTTAGATCTGATTTGAAACCCAAATTTTAAATCTTTAAAATAGTTTTATAATTAAATGACAAAGTTCTCACAAGGATTTGTGTGTGGAAATAAATGTGTTTAGTCAACGTTTACTTGTTGTTATTGATACTAGTGAACTAAAACATATTTAAAGCTATCAAATAAATGTTCAGGCCCTTTAAACTTTATTTTGTAAGAATGCCTGGCTTTCAGAGGCAATTTCTAGGGTAGAACTATGTCTTGAAGTCTTTTAATGGATCCAGTTCTCACCACAGGGCTACAAAACAAAATGTTGAGCAATGAAACCCCAAATGTCAGTGTGACCTACACAAACTCAACGCCCCAGCTGATGCACCAAATCAGTCTGTTACATTAGCTCTGAAAGTCAATGGTGGTGTTGTTTATATACCATGAAAAGGAAGAATGCCAAGAATTTCCTCAATATTTATAAACACGGACCTACTAGTATTTTAGTGTTCTGTTTATTTTAGGTCAAAAAGTGGTTATGAAATGCATGAAAAAGCAGGTACACAATGGAAAATTGGAAACACATGGGTGTGTGTGAAACTGTTATTGGGAGCTGTCAAGAGAAGGAAAGGGGATAGCTTGGTTACGGGTGGGCTGGGATAAGAGGGTGGGGAGGAGCATGAGGGCAGAAGGAGATGGATGAGGTTACGGGTGGGCTGGGATAAGAGGGTAGGGAGGAGCATGAGGGCAGAAGGAGATGGATGAGGTTACGGGTGGGCTGGGATAAGAGGGTGGGGAGGAGCATGAGGGCAGAAGGAGATGGATGAGGGCAGTATTAATTTACCCTGGTGGCCAATATGACTATTTTATAGGTCTAGTTTATGAATATATATTTTACAGATCTAGTTTATGAATATATATTTTACAAGTTCTAGTTCATGAATCAATATTTTACAGGTCTAGTTTATGAACATAACATTTCTGTATTTTTTGAATTACAAAAAATAATGCGCAGAATACCAGCGGTTTAATACCATAATACGGATCCTCTGTAATTCATGAAACAATTTTGTTCAAATGACAAAATGTTCTCTACAATTAGTAATGCACAAGAATATAATGAGCTTTTAAAGGCCTAACTATCAGCTTATGTATCTTCCATACTGTTAACCAAAGCTCCATTTACCATATCATACTAATGCAATTGCAAATGTTCACCAAATGTAGTAGCCTGGATCATTGTTATTTACCAGCAGAAGTGTGTCGTGGGAAAACCGGGCTTAATGCATGTGCTTAAAGTGTCATCCCGGATCAGCCTGAGCAGTCCCCACAGGCTAATCCAGGACGATACTTTCCGCCTACAATGAATTTATGTTTAGAAGAGACTTCCTTGAAACAGAAAATGCCATAAAAGCGGAAAGTGTCATCCTGGATCAGCCTTTGCAGACTGCACAGGCTGATCCGGGACGACAATTTACGCACATGTATTCAGCTCGGTTTTCCCATGACATGTCTCAGTATATTTTTTAAACCTGGCACAAAGAATGCAAACAACACAAAATCTGTTGAATTTAGGCTGGAATTGATCTTAAAGGCATTTCAGATAGAACGGATAAATAAGTCAAAATTCAAAATATGAAATCAATACAAATACTTAATAGTGTGTTGCACACAGTTTAAAAATATTTAGCAAAATCTTTAAACTTACTTCAAATATTATTTAAATCCAAGTCAAATCGAAACAGTATTATCTGCTCATTCAGTCAAAAGGAAAACAACCGTGCGTGACAAATGCGTATAGCTTACTGAATGATCCGACAACAGACGAAATCATGTCACCCCCTACACCACTACGTAATATAAGGTTATGTGAAGGCGTGATTATACCAAGTTGCTGACAGATTGTCTATACAAGGAAAAGCGTATAACCTGTTGTAAACAGTTTAAATGAAGAAATACCCATTGATATTTGTTTATCTTTAAACACTGCCTTTAAGTAGATATATTTAATGCAGTGCAGTTTCAACTGTATAGTGCTGTTATATGTTAAACATTGAACATGTCTTCTGGGGTCAGGTAATCCAGGAACATCTTAAGTAAAATTTTATCCTTAACCTTCAAATTGCCATTTTTATTTAACATTTTACTCCACGTCCACATACAATTCTGCTTTATAAGTGTTCACTAAATATCAACTTATAGTTAATTACATTTTCTTAACTGTAATTGGTTTGCTCACTAATTTTATGTAGTTTTAAAAATATAAACTTACAAAAAAGGAAGTGAATTGAAAACATGTTAAGGTAAACTTAAAATGTGTCTGGAATAGGGCCCCAGATCTTTCCAATTAGAAATTATTACAATATTTCACACCTAATCCAAAGCCACTGAATGCTCTACAATTTAAACTATGTCCCATAGTTTAAAACATATATTTGAATGTTTGGTATTGGCATAATTGACACATTATTTAAGAAACAATATAATTAAAAAGTTTGCTTAATTTCAATAAAAACAATATAATTAAAAAGTTTGCTTAATTTCAATAAAAACAAGATTGTAATTAATTTAATTTAATTAAAAATCTTACTTCATTTATTTAAAAAAAAAATCTTGGGTGGGGTGGGTGGGTGGGGGGCTAATTACCCACCCTCGAGCCAAATATTTGTGACTAAATCCCCACAGTGGGAGATGGAATTTTTAGGTTTTGTGCAAAACCATAATATTACTGTGAACCAAAATCCTACCAAATTGTTTTCCTGGAACCCAGAATCATTCTGTGTGTCAAATTCCCAAGTTGGTAATTGCTAAAAGAATCTTTTAAAGCCCCTTACAAAATAACTATTATACTGCTCATGAAAACTCATTGCAGAACTTCACTTTTTGCATTTGTTTGTTTGTTTGGATTTTTCGCCGTATTCAACAGTATTTCAGTCGTATAACGGCGGTCAGTTAACCTACTCACACTTTTCCTGGGTAAGCTGGTTTACCATTACTAAGTGCACATACTCATGCCAGTAACTGACAACTGCCCTACTTGAATCAGTAGGGGGAGAATGGCCGTAGAAATAATTTCATGACCAATTCCCACACAAGTTATGTAGCCAGGCTGGGAATCAAACCCGCGGCGATCCTCGGATTCGTAGTCCAGCGCTCTACCAACTGAGCTAGCCGGCCGTGCGTTTTAGTACAGGGGTGGAGGATAGTGTATTCAATATTGAAACAGGCGAACTTGATGGAAATTTATATTTAGGAATTCTTCGCAAATGTCAAGTGAATGGCTTCACAAATTCCACTTTTAATTGAACATTACAGCATGATTGGTATGAGCTTATTTGAGGCATTACGGTAAACACTTAAGCATACATCGTAAAGAATTTGAATTACTAATATATAGTCATTTGGATCGCAATATACTCTCAATTATTTGTTTATCACATAGATCTTTTGTTAGTCAATAGACATGGTTGTTAACTAAGGGCAAATTGCACTAAATGTCAGGAAATAAAATCAAATCTAATTTTATGACATGATGAATAGCTGATAAGTCATCCATTCATGACAATTTATTGTATAACAAAACACCCAAACCAGATGATTACCAACTGATGAAAATACCAGCATGCTACTCTCTTATACTAAGAAAAAAAACTTGTTATCAAAAATGAAAAGCTGAAAAAAAATCCTTATTTGGTTCAGGTTAGAATTTGCAGTCAACAGACATGCAAGTATCGGTAGAAGGAACCAATAATAGCACACTAAGGCAGCTGATGTTATACCAACTATAATTATATTCTGCTATTTTTCAAAAACTGCACTGTGAATACAAAACCCCCTTATTTCCATGACTTTCTAAAATCAGAAACACATCTCTTATGGACACTAACTACACACATTCACACTAAAATCAGAAACACATCTCTTATGGACACTAACTACACACATTCACACTAAAATCAGACACACATCTCTTATGGACACTAACTACACACATTCACACTAAAATCAGACACACATCTCTTATGGACACTAACTACACACATTCACACTAAAATCAGAAACACATCTCTTATGGACACTAACTACACACATTCACACTAAAATCAGAAACACATCTCTTATGGACACTAACTACACACATTCACACTAAAATCAGAAATACATCTCTTATGGACACTAACTACACACATTCACACTAAAATCAGACACACATCTCTTATGGACACTAACTACACACATTTCACACTGACCTCATTAGAGAGCAAATATCACTGGTCAAGTGTCTATACTGAGACATTAATCCCTCAAATAAAGTTCAAAACAATCCAAATTGATGTACTTAATAGTCATAAGTAGCAAATATCCAAGATCAAAAAAATTTCAGTGCAATCTGGGGGCTCTCCAGTGTAATCTGTAACAAGATCTAGAGCCTAGGACCCTCCAATGCTAGCCTGATATGGCTGATGATAACTGATATTCAGGGTGATATAGTACAATGCAATCCAGATTCATGCAAGTGATAATTGTGTTACAGGAGCTTAAATGTAATCCTTCCTCCTTTGATGATCAAAATCAAGTATCTCTACTTAAATGTAGGATCATAATCATCACCGTCATCATCATCATCACCATCATCATCACCATCACCATCATCATCACTATCACCATCATCATCATCAACACCACCACCATCATCATCATCATCATCATCGCCATCAATCATCATGATCATCATCATGATCATCAACATCAACACGATCATCATCATCTATATTATCATCGTCATCATCATCAGTATCACCATACTAAATCAACATCATTGTCATCATAATGTACCATAAACATTATCAACTCCATGACTATCAACATCCATCACTAGTAGTATTTCCACTTAATCAGCAATGTCACCTTTATGAATACATGGTAATATCAGACATAAATGTTACAAATTCGATCTAAAGAGAACATTTATAAGCATAAAACATATACTGCAAGTACAACATTGTGCCTGACGTTATAATTTTACAGGTATTATTATCATTTTAATGTAGATCAAATATCTTTTATAGTGCAGACCAATACAAATTGAAAACCAAATGCACAATTTTAACCCTTTAGGCAAATCACTAAATTTGTACGTTTTGTACATATTTGCACTTTATTATGTTTTACCAATAAGGTAGGGACTTACTTCAGTATTTATTACCATTAAAGCAACATTACACTCACAAACAACACAACAGTTATATAAATGTTCATTGTTTAATATACAACACACTAACCTCATGCCGGGACAGGCTAGCTCAGTTGGTAGAGCACTGGACTGTCAATCTGCGAATCATGAGTTTGAACCCCAGCCTGGCCACATAACTTGTATGGTGATTGGTCATGAAATTATTTCTACGGCCATTCTCCCCCTACCTCTGATTCAAGTAGGGCAGTTGTCAGTTACTGCCATAGGTATGTGCACTTAGTACTGGTAAACCGCTTAGATCGGCTAAGCTTGCCAAGGAAAAGTGTGAGTAGGTTAACTGACCACCGTGATATGACTGAAATACTGTTAAAAACGGCGAAAAAATCCAAACAAACAAACAGTAACCTACGAGAGTATGAGAACCCTGGTACAAATCCTCATAGAATCCTGCAATCCAACATTTTCAAATCCAACATTAAACTATAAAAGCTTACATGCACCAGCTGTTATAACCACTAATCTATCTACGTAAGCAATGTTATTAAAACTTTCTGGGAGTTCTCTATTGCTGATCAATATCAGTCTAATGTAACCCTGCAGTACTAAACAGCCCATAAAGCCATCAAGATGATTTCTAACCCAGTTTATTCCTCTACCCAACCATTTATCCCCACACACTCTGTGACCGGCCAATATTGGTCATACCTGAGATCACAGCCGGTTAGCAAACACCAGACACTGCACCCGCTGGCACACATGGTAACCAGGCAAACATGAGTGATATTGGTTTTAATTAAAATCTCCATTGTTGACCTCTTTCACAAGATGGTTAGGCATTTCACAGGTAAATTGTGTTATTACAAACAACAAATCATTCTGAAATTTGCTGAGTGCTACTTGGAGATGAAACAAACCTTTTAGAAAGTGCCATTGGCACCATTCCAACTGAGAATTATGAAAACATGTAACAATGTATTGATCATTTTACTCTTGTCAATTGATCCATGGTAAGAAAAAGACCCACCTTGTTAAGAGATATTGACTGAGGAAGGATCTGACTGTATTCTGACTGTAACACCATACAACTACTCAGCAAAGGGAACTGCAAGGGATGTACCTGAAAATTGTAAAATTGTGTTCATCAAAACACATCTGCAAATATATTTTGTTTGAAACTGGAATCCGACACAAACATTATGAGTAGAGTCATCAAGGCAAGGGCAGTACATCTGCAAATGAATCTGCAAAATGAATAATGACAAAAAATGCTAAGAAGTTGTTACAAGCTCCTAAAATATTCTACCCAATCACACCTCAATCCCCACAATCACACCTCAATCCCCACAATCACACCTCAATCCCTGCAATCACACCTCAATCCCTGCAATCACACCTCAATCCCAGCAATCACACCTCAATCCCCACAATCACACTTCAATCCCCACAATCACACCTCAATCCCCACAATCACACCTCAATCCCCACAATTACACCTCAGTCCCCAAATCACATCTCAATTCCCGCAATCACACTGCAATCCCTGCAATCACACCTCAATCCCCACAATCATACCTCAATCCCTGCAATCACACCTCAATCCGCACAATCACACTGCAATCCCTGCAATCACACCTCAATCCCCACAATCACACCTCAATCCCTGCAATCACACCTTAATCCCCACAATCACACCTCAATCCCCGCCATCACACCTCAATCCCCACAATCACACCTCAATCCCCACAATCACACCTCAATCCCCACAATCACACCTCAATCCCTGCAATCACACTTCAAAACCCACAATCACACCTCAATCCCCACAATCACACCTCAATCCCTCCAATCACACCTCAATCCCCACAATTACACCTCAGCCCCCAAATCACATCTCAATTCTCGCAATCACACTGCAATCCCTGCAATCACACCTCAATCCTCACAATCACACCTCAATCCCTGCAATCACACCTCAATCCCCACAATCACACCTCAATCCCTGAAATCACAACTCAATCCCTGAAATCACACCTCAATCCCCAAATCACAGCTAAATTCCCGCAATCACACTTCAATACCCACAATCACACCTCAATCCCTGCAATCACAACTCAATAACCGCAATCCCACCTCAATCTCAGTGAGCAAAACTACAACCACCTCTCACCCACCCTTGCCCACCCATTGTTACACATGCACATGGCACAACTCCACCCTGCACCTACAGCTCCATTGCTCAGTTCCGATGATGCTTATCTACCCAGTTATCTCCCTTGACCTCATTAACCGGTCATAGCTCATTAACAGTCACTGCGCAGGTACATGCATGTTGCACAAACACACGGTTTTCTAATTACGCAAATGTAAATGAACATAGAAATGAAGTGTACAGGACCAACAACGCCAGTTTATAACAAGAGATGTGTGAAAACGAAGATGAACAATTCTGAATTTCAATTTCCCCATTTATTAAAGAATTTGTGCAAACAGTATCTAGTTCTGTTTTTCTGATGTCGTGATTAAAGTTTATTACTTGCACATTTTTCTTTAGCTAACACATGTACATGTCTACTAAGACTAAATAAGTTTTTCTTATCTCGTACTGTTGTAAAAAGTGTGACTGGGTTTATTTATTTAATTTGGCACATAGCATTGCATGTGCATGGTTGTAGTGCTATAATACATGCTTATTATATGATTAGAACTAGATATTGTTTTTGTATATGCATAGCTAAGTCTAGTTAGTTTGTTTTTTGTAGTTGTTTTTTTTAATTGCCTAGGTTTTTGGTGTAATACATGTATAACTATAAGTCAAGTTACAGTTTTTTGAACTTTTGTAAATTGTCTGTTTTTTAGACTGTTGACAAAAACCAAAGGTCTTTTGAGAGGTGAATTTCCAAAACAGGTATAGCAGAAAACTACTTTTCTTTGCAGGCTACGAGTCAGTAAATCGAAACCTGAAAGGGTCCCTCTTCAAAACAGCAAAAATCCACGCCTGTTTTCTTACCTTTTTAATAAATTAAGATAATTTTTTTATGTCATGTATATTATAATGTATATATCCGATATTACGATTGAAGTGTCTCTCCAAATCAATTATAAATATCATGTAAAGATTTAAGTATTAATTGTATTGCCAAAACGAATTTTTATACTATGTGTAAGTATTTGCAGAAAAGTTATGTATGACATTATTTAATATGCATAGAAATTATTGCCCTGTGAATTTATACACGTTTTATTGTCATTATAAATATATGTTTATGTATGTAAACCTGTATGCTATTGACCGATGCATGGTATTTATTTGATGGATGTGTATCAATGTATATCCATGGGCATAATGCCTAAAGTATTAGAAATAAACTATCAAAAAACTATCCTGTGATTAATTTCAATAACAGTTTTGACAAAAGTCAGTTTATTACAAAATGTTCGGCAAACATATGACACTCCTATTTTCACCATTTACTTGTATGTAACCAAAATATTCACCTGGGTGTCCTGGAATAAGACCATTAAATTAATGCGCTACATCGGTTATCTTTTATTTGTTTTGAACGTGTTATTTCTTGTTACCAATTCCTAATATGAATATTTTGGCAACAAATTACTGCAATGAATTAATTTTAAAATGCAGTATGGAAAATCGAGAGCACACATTGTATGACCTACTTTTGACTCAGTATGCTACGAATCACTAACAATCGATGCTCCTGACTACCATGCTTCATCGGTAATTCTGCATGGCTCGTTGCAGATTGACTTGTTACCTGGCATGCATATAATTCCGTTTGCATTAGATAATTAGCTTTAACAAGTTATCGTTCGTTACTTACACAACTTTTAATTTGTTTTTTTGTTTTTTTGTTTTTTTTGTTTTTTTTTGCAAAATAACATTTATTTCACAGCTCCATACCGTACAGAGTTTTTTTGTGTTAGTTTCATTTTTATGTGTTAGAAACAATTGTCAATGATGTAGCTACAAAAACATTCCATATGATGTAGCAGTTAACACATTACAAAATACATCTATTACTTAGTAAATACTGTATACAATGGATTAGCTGTACTGCAAATATTTGCAGCAAATCATGCTGCAAAAATATTTGAGTTTGCAGAGTAAAGAAAAATAAAAATAAAAATAAATAAAAATTGAACACAGTGTACTGACAATATATAATAAGGTTAGTGTATATTTTAATATCTTATTAGCATACTTTTGGGTTCATTGTATCAAGAGTCTTACAACTGACCAATTCAGAAACTCGTTCTCACACCAAGTGTGTTTTTGGATTTCCCATGCTATCTGCAGACTTTTCTTAAGTCCTTGAATGGTCGGAATTCTATTAGATTTTTTTACACATACAAATGTACCTTTTTGTTTGAAGTAACAAAATTTTTACATGAATCATTTTTTCGTTACAAATTCCAAGAAGCATGTCTTGACATGAAAGTGAAGGCAAGTTAATATGATTTAAGGCTATCTCATTTTTGATATGGTTAACAATTGGCTGTATGTGTTCACATTCCCAGAACAGATGAATTAATGTCTCCTCATGTGTCTTGCAAAAAATACACATGTTGTCGTTTACAATCTTCATTTTATGTAACAAAGATCTAGTTCCTAAATTTCTATGTACAATTCTAGTCTGCAACCATTGTATGTATGTGTCTCTGGAGACTCTAAAAACAAAACTGTGCGTATACCTCCAATCTATATTATCAAAAGTTCCATTCCATTTAATTTGACTTGAAGGTTTTTCATTGTTTAAGATAAATTTGTTATAAGCCGTTTTATTATGATTTTTTGCTAAAACAATTTCGTTTAAATAAAATGAAATAAATACGCCTTTGATATTGGGTTTACTTGTTTCTCCGGAAGCAAAACCAGATTTTCTAAAGAACTCAGATACAGCTTTTTTAAATCCTTCGTGAAATAGAAAATTCAATTTTTTCCCGGTACAGGTTTCAATATCTTGTTTATTCCTAAACTCTCCAGATGAGCATAATATGTCTCTTACATATCAAATTCCTCTGTCATACATATTTTTTTCATAAATATATTTCAAGCCAATCTGAAAATTGTTATTATAGAATAATGGCATGTTCAATATATCATCAAATTTACAAACTTTCATTTTATTCATATACAATACAATAATATGTAAGAACATCCTTCCAGAAGCAATTACGCAAACAATTTACAATTTTCTCGACATAAGCACTCCCCATGTTTAACTTTTTTTTTACATCGAACAAGGAATATACTAGTTGAAAACATTTACCTGTACATGTTGCAATTTTCTTTATCCAAGTTAATTTCATACTTTTTTCAAAAGAGAAAATATCAAGCATATTAAGTCCACCGTCTTCATAAGGTTTAATTAAAACATTGTGTTTAATTTTTATAGGTCCATCCCAAATGAAATTGTGAAAGCAATCATGTATTTGCTTTAATATTTTTGATCCTGGGCTGGGAAGAGCAATGAACAAATGTGTGAAAAGAGGAAGTAACAAAGATTTTACTACGGTAATTTTCCCTAATGGTGTCATATTTCTTCTTTTCCAAAAGTTTATACTATTTTGTAAATTTGTCAACTTACTAGAAAAATTTAGGTCTATTATCTTTTCCAAATTTACATCAAATATAATGCCCAACACTTTAAAACGTGTGGTACCCCAAAGAAGTTTGTACTTAGTTTTTTTTTTTTTTTAATTGAGTGGGTACTGTATTTCTTGGATCCTATCCATATCAAATGTGTTTTGTCATAGTTAATTTTTAGACCAGATTCTATTGCAAATGTTTGGAGTAAATCTAGTGCAGCATTAAGTGAATTGTCAGATCCATCCAGTAGCAGGGATGTGTCATCTGCAAATTGGGAAATTTTATATTCAACATTTTCAATTCTGATTCCTTTAATTTGTTTTGAGTTCCTTATGTTAATTGCTAGAATTTCAGCACATAATATAAAAATATAAGAACTGATTGGGTCACCTTGACGGCAACCTCTTTCAATTTTAATGAATTCCGAAAGATACCCATTGATCTGTATAGCTGTCATGGTGTTGTAAAGGAAAAGAGAGATCCATTTTCTGAACATTGTACCAAACTTAAAGTGTAATAGAGTTTTCTCAATGAAATTGAATGATAACGTATCGAAGGCCTTTTCAAAGTCTAGCGTCATTAAAAGTCCTGGTATTTTGTTGTCTTCTGTATATTTTAATATATCATATAAAAGTCGCGTATTTTCCCCTATATATCTTCCTTTTATAAAGCCAGTTTGCTCGTTTGAGATTAATTTGTCAAGAACTGTTTTTAATCTATTGGCAATCGTACCTGAAGCTATCTTGTATACAACATTTAAAAGTGTTAATGGTCTTAGATTTTGTAAGAAATGTCTTGGTTTATTGTCTTTTTGTATGCAGGTGATGATTCCTTCCTTTTGAGTTACAGATAAAGATCCTGAAATAAAAGCATAATTCAGACTTCTTAAAATGAAAAACTTAATATCGTTCCAGAAAACTTAAAAAAATTCTGTTGTGAAACCATCTGACCCTGGGCTTCTATCATGTATCAATTTTTATTATGATGTCGTACAATATCAAATAGTAAGTCATATTATAAATTTTAAAGGTGGGAACTGAACTTCATTCAAACACATGCTTCCTTTTTAAAGAAAATGCACTCATAAAGCACATGCTTTTAGTTTTTTGTCACCAACAGTCTTTCTACGCAGTCAGCATTTTGATTGGTGTAATGCATGTATAACTAAGTCTGTTTTTTGGTGTAATGCATTTATAACTAAGTCTTTTTTTTGGTGTAATGCATGTATAACTAAGTCTAGTTACAGTTTCTTGTACTTTTGCAAATTGCCTGTTTGCAGCATTTGACTACAAGTTTTACCTGTCAACACATCCACCACCAGCCACGACTCCAAGGTCTGGTCCTGTCAGCATCTGCCATCATCACATGCTCCAGACTGGAGGATTCTGCCAGGATGGTTAGGCTGTCTACCTATGCCAGGAATTCTGTAAAAGAGACAGATTTCAGCTGTCAGCTGTAAGGATACCCCAGTGCAATCTCAGATTTTTTTCTGTGGGGATACTTGAAGGACAGGGTGTATAACCAGACACCTAGTAGTAGTATACAGGAACTCACGTCATAATTGCTCAAAATGGACGACACGTGGAGCACATGCTATGACAGATTCATATATCGAGTGAGGTAATAGCATTTTTTATATGTACAAAAAAAAATGTTATTCCACTGCAGGCTGGTTGTTTTTATTATATTATATCATACAGCACACTTGAGACACAGGTATTTAGAATAAGGACAGATATTGTGAAACACCCTGTAAGTAGTACTTGTTTTGGAAACAATTTACCAGTATTCTAGCAATCTATCAAATCACAGCATAAGTAGTACTTGTTTCGGAAACAATTTACCAGTATTCTACCAATGTAGCAAATCACAGCATAAGTAGTACTTGTTTCGGAAACAATTTACCGACATTCTAGCAATCTATCAAATCACAGCATAAGTAGTACTTGTTTCGGAAACCATTTACCGGTATTCTAGCAATCTATCAAATCATAGCATAAGTAGTACTTGTTTCGGAAACCATTTACCGGTATTCTAGCAATCTATCCAATCACAGCATAAGTAGTACTTGTTTCGGAAACAATTTTAGCAATCTATCAACTCTCAGCATAAGAAGTACTTGTTTCGGAAACAATTTACCAGTATTCTAGCAAACTATCACATGTCAGCATAAGTAGTACTTGATTCAGAAACAATTTATTCCAAATTTTAAAGTGCACAACACGAAAGGGACGACAAACGATGATCTACAACAATTGTTCAATTACTTATAAACTTCTATAGCAACAACACTACCATAGAAATTTCTGGTAAAGGATATTACTATTATTACTTAAGTGAGAGAGAGGCATAAAAGTTCACAAGATGTGGTCCTCAGTCTATGGTCCTTGTTAAATGCAGTTTTATGGGGAAACTGCACAATCCCTCTAATATTGGACTGCACTCTGGGTGTTACATTTCCAAAATGTCACAATTACAATGTGGAGAAGCCGTTAATGCTGCCAGCCTTTAATCAAGTGACATTAAATGACAATTTCCAAGATTGCTTCTTGAAATTGCCTCTTTCAATGACTGTCCAATCTTGTGTGTTATTGCGCAATTGTTAAATTGAAATAAGTGGGAGAAAGTTTGGTTTTATAATAGTGCACAGAAGTGGAACAAAGAAAAACAAATAATAGCTGGGTGCTCTTTTCAAAATAGACAATGTCTATGTAGTTACTCAAAGGTCATGTGATGAAAATATCAAATGCATCTTAGCATGTTTATGTATTACATGTGTTTATTAGAAAACGAGGCAGATGGAATAGAACAACATTATCCTGAACTGGCTTATTTTGAAGTTCCAGATAATTTAGGATGCAAAAATGTAAAATGTATCACGAAAGTATTTCTTCTTATTTTTCAACAAATATTAAATGTTATCTCAAACAAATAACATAATTTTTGTCCACAGTGCTTTCCTCCCAACTAGGATACCTGGGTGTTATCTAGAGGTGATGATTTCTGGGTATCCATATTCTGCAACATCAAAGTTTGTTACAATTACTTAACACTTATTTCTTAGGTTTAATGATTAAAGCTGGTATTCCATTGACACATCAAGTGACCCCTCCTGCATCTTGTGTCTCCAGCATAGGTCTCCGATAAAATGCAACAAACGATACTCATATTGTGCTATTCCATATCTCCATCTGTGTTCATGTGTCAAAATCACAAGTGACAAAATACGAGAAGTGCATGTTTTGTCTGACGCAGACGCATGAAGTCGTTTGTGTCAACTGTACAACATTCAATGCAATGGCATAATATATTAACAAATTTCAGTTAACACAAATACAAATTTAGATACAATTAACACAATAATCTATAAAATATTATATCCTGAAAAAAAAAGTGAAAACATTCACTCCCAGTGAAGCGTATCGCTGGAAGTTATGACACATTTGCAAATATGCTACTCTTTGGAACACTATTTTTGACACATTTTTTATAAAGTTTCATTAAAATATCTCGATGCGTTCTCAAGTTATTGAGCGGAGACCGTTTTTCTATTTTTAGCTATGGTGACCTTGACCTTTGACCTGTTGACCTCAAAATGTAAAGGCGTCTTCCTTTCCTTATAAGGTATCTATGTATAAAGTTTCATTAAAATATCTCGATGCGTTCTCAAGTTATTGAGCAGAAACCGTTTTTCTATTTTTAGCAACGGTGACCGTGACCTTTGACCTGTTAACCTCAAAATCTATAGGTGTCTTCCTTTCCTCCCAAGTAACAAGCAAACCAACTTTCATGATCGTAGGTCAAAGTGTTCTCTATATATCGTGCGGAAACTAAATGGTCTACGGACAGACAGACCATCCGACCTACTGACCGACCGACGGACAGGTGCAAGCAAGATACCCCTACTTCTTCGAAGGGGGGCATAATAATCACCTAAAAAGGTACATCCCAGTTTGCATTCTGGGCCTTTCACAAAATGGTACCGAAATATCAACTTACTGGGATTTAAAGTGTGTTCTGATACTTGTCTTAATACTTGATTATTACAGTACAACATACTTTAATATGCCATATTACACAGATTTTAATAAACTTGGAGTACTACGTACCACCAATAAAGTGAAAGGAAAGGAAGAATTAAGCAAAAAGGTCAACAATTGAAGTAACTCAGATACATGGAAGCTATGTCTACCATATAATCTACATGTAAGCCAGCAAAGGGCTGTATATTCAATGTAACTGGCTGCTAACTACAGACTTGTCAACAAACCACGAGGAAATTGTCAATAATTGGTAATTTAAACTCTCCCTTGTGTTATATCCCAAAATGAACTGAAAAGGCAGCTATAAACTTGTGCTGGAAGACGGATATTAAATTACATCCACTGTCTAAGAATGAAACCCCCCTGAGGGTACTAATAAGCCATGAATTAGTGATTCCACTTTTCTAGGGCTTTGCAATATTGTGACTCTCAATGTTGTTAGATTGTTCAATCTCTGTTGTACTTTGTTTTCTTCAAATCAATAATTGAGGCGTGTCATTGGAAAACCGGGCTTAATGCATGTGCGACACTTTCCGGTTTCATGGTAGTTTCTGTTTCGAGGTAGTCTCTTCTAAACATAAATCCACTGGAGGCTGAAAGTGCCGTCCTGGAATAGCCTGTGCAGACTGCACAAGCTGATCCGGAAAGACACTTTAAGCACAAGCATTAAGCCAGGGTTTCCCACTACACACCTCATTTGTTCTCGAAGATATCTTACTTGGTCAAGATAATAAGTTTCCATGGTAACCATTTGGTTACAGAGAGTACACAATGAAAGACTTATAACATAACTAGTATTTTTAATCCCAACCAAATTGTATGTGTATTTTATCAAACAAATTGCGTTTAAGCCTTTATATCATGCTTACTGCCCAAATCGCTTATCATAACCCTTACTGGTGAATAAATACACATTGCAGCTGTCACTTATCTGTTTAAGATTATCTAGTTAATTAATTATTAAATAATTATACTTTTTATAGCTCAAACATGTTCTGAGAGAAAATATACTTCATCAAGTTTGCAGTTACCACGCTATATAAGAACACATAATGATATCAATTTACAATGTTTATTTTGTGATGCTTGTTTACATAAACAATAACATATAGGGTGAAATATTTCTTTAATCAGAAATAATTCAATAATCCTTTACGGATTGAAATGCGAAACCAAGACAAAACAAGTAAAACAACAATTCCTTTTTTAGTTTACATAAATTTTTTTACACGATTTTAAAAAGTTTAATTTTTCAGAAAATAAGCCTGAGACTGATGTGTTTCTTTGTGATATTATGCTTTGGGATAATACTCATATGCATAACACAAGTAACTGTTCAATTCAAAGCAAGAAATGTTGTTTTTGTTCAGTTTTGCCAATATTCCTTTCCATACTGGTATACATGTTATTCCTTGTCACTCTTTCTGTTGCTATCATCAGCAGTGTTATATCGATAGTCTTTCAGAGTATGGTACCGGTCAAAACAGTCACGTACGCACAAGGGTTTCTTGCAAAGTCTGCATTCAAAAGATGTTTCCTTCCTTTTGCGGCCCTCTGCACACACCACTGAAGCCTTGCAAACAGAGCATTCTCTTGTGGGTTGTTGCTTTTTAGCCCCAGGTCTCGGCTCAATGGCAGATATGAAGTGTCTCCCAGTCAGCCTGTCCAAGGTTTCTGCTGTCTGTCGCCCTATCAACTGAGGACGGGGCGCTGAAGGAGCACTCATCACCAGAGAATTAATAACCTCAACTCTGAACTGATCATGTGTCATTTTGTTTACATCGTCAGCATACTTTTTGAACAGAATATAGCTGTTCACGATCATCAGATTGAACAGGTGTAGGAACAGTTTGCGCCACCACTTCTCAGTTTTACTCAACACCTCGGAGTACTCCATTACTTGGTCAGACAGAACTGCACCTCCCATGTTTTGGCAATAATGGACTAATGGTATCGGTTTCATGATCGGTTGGTTTGTACATCTGTTATATCGATCTGTCACCACCATACTATCTGAGTGAATTGTGCTAAGCATCGTCATATCTGTCTTGTCACGATGTCTCAAGACCAGCAAGTTACCTTTCCGCCGGAAAATAGATCCTCCTTGTTTCAGTTTTTTCATAGACTCTATTGCTTTTGGAATGCCCTCCCGGTTTGCTCCCAATGTACCACATGCATATGTATCTAAGGCATCTAGCTCCTCAAACAACTCGGTCGATGTGTAATGACTGTCCATGTAAATGTGATACCTTTTCGAGAGTAAGCCGCAAAAGGCCAACATGCCCAAGACAACTTTTGATCGAACAGAAAGTTCTGAATACGACCCATATGTGTCTTCCTCTTCCAGAGCCTCAATGTATGTTACACTGTCAGTGTCACTGTGATGAACATCAAATCCGACTATATATCCCATGGAGGTTTCACATACTTGGTACAGCTTCATTCCATACGGACTAGGTCCTTCATCGAAACTCAAGTCTCTATCACGAACATACTTCAGAAAGTTTCTTTGAAGCATTCTGATGTATGGTCTAACTCTGAATAACTTGTCAAAACCAGGCTGACCTTGTGGTGTGGCTTTACGATTGTCAACCAGCTGGAGATGAGACAGAATATGCATAAATCTGTCTCTGGTCATGTAAGATTTGAAAAATGGCGTTGAAAGACATTCTTGTGTTGACCAATACTGCGGTATACTTGACTTTCTAACTAACCCCGTTGCGATCACTAGAGCGAAGAACACCTTCATCTAATCCACTGTAACATTCCTCCACCGCCTGAATCGACTAAGGGGCCTCATATTTCCCTGTTCTAATTTCCTGTTCGCGTAGTTGTTTGTTTCGATGACCATCATTGTCCACATTTCAAGGTCAAACAATAAGTAAAAGAAGTTGATCGGAGCCAGTTCCTTTGGCACATAGCACTGTAAGCCAGGCTGTCCAACAAACGGCATAATATAATGCTCACTATCTTCACTAGTCCACCCTTTCCTTGTATCTTCTTCCAACTCAAAGTACTTTTCAGACTGGCTAATCCTGATTTCTCTCACTAAATTCTCATTCTGTAAAATGGCCGCAATATCATCGTTTTCATCATCAGTGTCTTCATCACAATACTCTTCACTATCGCTTGAAAAATTTCTTTCAACCACTATTTCATCAAAACCATCATATACATGGAATCTTCTATTACCACTTTCAGCCATGATTACTAAATTACCAACAAAATTTTGCTTCAAAATCTCTCAACCACTATTTCATCAAAACCATCATATACATGGAATCTTCTATTACCACTTTCAGCCATGATTACTAAATTACCAACAAAATTTTGCTTCAAAATCTTCCTAACTTGTGGTGCTTTCTGCCAGGAATGTGATATCAAGGGGTCAAAAATAATGGACAATGGGCATGGCGTTCCCACACCAATTGTTAAGGCCCAGCTTATCAGTAACATGATTGATTGCCTGCATAATCCTGCTGTCTCCAGGTTAGCTCTGGCAAAAGGAATAGTTAAACCAGATATTCCCTCACAAGTTGCTCTGAGATTAGCATGATAAGGGCTGTAATGTTAGAAAACTAAATATTTTGAAATCTGGAAAGTATGTTATGTTTGAATTACTACCTGGTAATATGAATGTTTTCAAGAACATTCAAATGTAGGCATCTTTCATACACCAAAATTACATATTAATTGGATGATTGTGAGCAATGTTTGTATAGAGAAGAATCCAAATTTATACTGATAAAAATCTGAAAAAAGAAACACAACACAAACATGTTAAATGATGAACAAAACAACTGAAGTTCTCATGTTTACAAGAGCACATATTTCTATTCTAGCATATCAGGATAAAGTTAGGCCAAGTTAGACATGTACATATATAAGAGCACATATTTCTATTCTAGCATATGTGGATACAGTTAGGCCAAGTTAGACATGTATATTCTATTGTACCCCAAGGGTTCTCTTTGGGAATGCATTTGTGGCGCGTCGTGATAAAACCGACCTTAATGCATGTGCGTAAAGTGTCGTCCCGGATTAGCCTGTGCAGTCCGCACAGGCTAATCCAGGAAGGCACTTTCCGCTTTTATGGTATTTTCTGTTTCAAGGAAGTCTCTTCTAACCATAAATCCACTTTAGGCGGAAAGTGCCATCCTGGATCAGCATGTGCGGACTTCACAGACTGATCCGGGACGACACTTGCATTAAGACCGGTTTTATCACGACGCGCCGCATTTGTTTCTACACACTCTTGATTTCATTCCTAAGCCCCGGGCTGTTTTTTTTTTCAATCATGGCTTTCCCCCATCATCAATAAAAAAACTAATTTCAAAATCTGGGAAAGTCAAACAAAGCAGACAATACCATGTTTACATCAGATAGTACACAATTTATATGGAATTTAAACAGCATTTGTCACTGACAAGAAAGCTTATGCAATACACTGTAATATTTATATTGCTACATAAATATTATCATTATTTGTTTTTACATTTGTATAATTACATGTCAATATTTATGTGTGGTTTATTTGTTGAAGTAACACCAATTAAATCTTATCTGCTCTGCCAATAATGCGAGTGTAAATATTGTCACAATTCATTGGGATGCATTTTTTGAGCTGATAACAAATTGACCAATTAACTTAACTTAAGAAACACATTTTTTGTTAAGTAATATCTTAAATACAACAAATTCCCTCCCATAATTATGTGAAATTAGTATTTTTGACTGTTTATGCACATTACAGGAAAAGTTGCATGTTACATAAGGTACACACATATGGTATTCCAGATACAAACCTTTCAGACTGTTGGCAGAAGCCAACATTCTTTAGTAGGGCCATTTCAAGAGATTAAATCATGTTTCCAACTTTTTATTTGCTGACTACAAAGCACTGACAGTGGATTCCCCCAAATGTATATGCTCCATCAGCTATTTCAGCCTGTTCAGAATTAGATGACACATTGACTGTTCTGCATATGTTTGCATTAGGTAGTTTGCATACAAACCTATATATCTGCCAAGATGTTGAAGGTAGGGTGTAAAACAATTAGCAGTTTGATTTGTCTTGTGTAGAAATGGCATTGTAGAAATTCAATTTCTTTAAAAAAAAATAATTGTCCTTTCAGTTAGAAAATTGTTGCACTCTTATTTCCCTTGATTTTGGTATCTTTCATACATGCCATATGTCACGGATCATCCGGGATTGTTCCAGAAATGCAGTGCCCATCCCACGGTCTCGGAATTTGTTCATATGTCCCTGAAATCATAAAAACTGTGCATACCTATATTAGATTAACTTTTGACAGACCAATTTGTCCCCGAGGCAATGCATACCCGATTAGGCAACGTGTCATAAATGAGCAATTAACAGCAGTTGTCACCCTTCCACTCTAATCAACTGCATTCTTAAGCTGCAGTCAGTCACTGAGTCACTTCATTCCCACAGAAAAATCGATATTAGCCAATTAAAACGTAGAGTTACTTCAGTTTGCCAATGCCGTGAACGATCGACCAATAGGCGTAATACATATTTATACACGCATTAGTAAGTGTATACATGCATCAGTTGATAACGAAAGAGTACTTATAATCCCGACCATAAGTAAAAGCAGTTTACTCAATGGTTTGCGCTGTTCACAATAGCCGCAATAAGTTTACTACCTAAAATAAGGTATTGTTTTAAATTACTTTTCTTGAAATTTTGGGTAAATTAATCGTAAATTTTTTGTTATGTCAGGTAAAACCTGTGTTTTGCTAGAAAAGAGCGTGTATTTCCTTTGCTGGCACCAACGACGTCTCGTTGTGCTGTGCTAAATATGGACGTGTCAACGAGCAATAAAAACTTCGTAGTGAAAGAACTTTGAAATCTTTACTTTATGTATACACGTTTCATAGTGGAATAACTTTGCGATCTTCAGCATATTAATGAATATTTTTATTGCTACAAGTACGTATAACAATAAAACTTCTTTTTTCATGAAAAAAAGTATATTGCCTTGGATTGGAATAAAAACATGATTTTCCCGCCAAATAAGAATGCTTATCTGGAAAAATAATGAACTTACATACCTGTCCCAGAAAATCAGTAACAATCCCGGAAATTCGCGGGCAGATTCCCGGAAATGAATAAAAAAAATTATGGCATGTAATATGTATCTTCTCTTCTCGCCAACAGTTCCTCTTCACTATCAGCGTTTCAATTATTTTAAGGTTTTCATATTTACGATGCTTTTATAACAAAATATAAGCATAATACCACACTTCATATTCATATACCAATACCCAAAACTGAGCACCATTCAAATAATATGACCAGGAAAAGGATATAATATTATTTTAACTGGTAAATTGGATGTTGTGCTTGTAAAATCTTCATTAACACCAAATAATAGTACCACAAAAGACAACATAAGGTTATGTGCCATGAATTCTTTTGTAGCATAGAGCATGTCTGTATCATTTGTGTTCAAGTTGGAATGCAGAAAAGTATGTAAAGAACTCCTGAATTGAAAGTCAAGTTACACTGGAGACAGCTCAACACACAAACACAAATTTCACCTTCTGCAGCATATCAAACATAGGAGATCAATTACCAAATTAGGCACAGGTCTTCAAAAGAAGTGCAAATTCTAATTGATCACTATTATAGTTATTTTGTGACAGCTCTAATGAGGTGTGAATATGAGGCACGTCGTGGGAAAACCGGGCTTAATGCATGTGCGTAAAGTCTTGTCCCCGATCAGCCTGTGCAGTCTGCACAGGCTGATCCAGGACGGCACTTTCCGCCTAAAGTGGATTAATGGTTAGAAGAGACTTCGTTGAAACAGAAAAAAACTTAGAAGTGGAGAGTGCTGTCCCGGATTAGCCTGTGCGGACTGCGCAGGCTAATCCGGGACTAGACTTTACGCACATGCATTAAGCCCAGTTTTCTTGCGACGCCCCTCAATTGATCACTATTATATTTATATTGTGATAGCTCTAATGAGGTGTGAATATCAAGTAATTAGTCCTGAATACCTGTAATTAGCAACCTTCAATTATAACGCAATGAAATTACAGACTACACTATTTTTTTTTGTCTTTTCTGATAACATCTTTACTATAATTGGTTGGTTTCTTTGACAAATTTACAACAGATGGCTTCAGGAAATCTATGACAAAATAATTGTATATTTTCTATATTTAACAATCTAATTGTATGGCAATTTTCTTTTTCATTTGACGACCTCAACAATTACAATTAAATGTCCATTTACATTTCTCAATGTAAATTGCTGGTATTGTGATTTTCTATATCAGATATATAAATAACCGATTGAATGAAAGATGTTTTATTCAAGAGTTTAAAAGGACAACAATTATTTTTAATTAAATTACACAACAAAATGAAAGGGCCTGTCAGTTTAGAGTCACCGATGAATGAGTTAAATCATGTAAAACAAGAGGGCCACAATGGACCTAGGTCTCTCACCTGAGTTTAATGCATCCCAGTTTTGACCCCCAGGGGCATCATTTGAACAATCTTTGTAGAAGACTGGTATGCAATGTTACATACCAAATATGAAACCACTGGACCTTGCTGTTTCAAAGGAGATTCTTGAAGTAATTTTGCTATTTAAGTCTATACAAACAATGTGTCCCCCAGGGTGTGGCCAGTTTTGACCCCAGGGCATCATTTGAACAATCATTGTAGAGTACCCCTATACAATGTTACCAACCAAATAACAAACCTCTGGGCCTTGCTGTTTTGGAGAAGAAGATTTTTAAAGTCATTTAGCTATTTAAGTTGATATAAACCATGTGACCACCGGGGTGTGGCCAGTTTTAACACCAGGGGCATCATTTGAACAATCTTTGTCGAGGACCACTATGCAATGTAACATACCAAATATGAAACCTCTGGGCCTTGTGGTTTCAGAGGAGAAGATTTTTAAAGTCATTTTGCTATTTAAGTCTAAATAAACAATGTGACCCCCGGGGCGTGGCCAGTTTTGACCCCAGGGGCATCATTTAAACAATCTTTGTAGAGGACCACTAGAGGATGCCACATACCAAATATGAAATCACTGGGCCTTGTGGTTTCAGAGGAGAAGATTTTTGATGTAATTTTGCTATTTAGGTCTATATAAACAATGTGACCCCCGGGGCGTGGCCAGTTTTAACCCCAGGGGCATCATTTGAACAATCTTTGTAGAGGACCACCATACAATGTTACCAACCAAATACCAAACGTCTAGGCCTTGCGGTTTCAGAGAAGAAGATTTGTAAAGTCATTTAGCTATTTAAGTCTATATAAACCATGTGACCCCTGGGGTGTGGCCAGTTTTGACCCCAGGGGCATCACTTGAACAATCTTTGTAGAGGACCACTATGCAATGTTACATACCAAATATGAAACCTCTGGGCCCTGCAGTTTCAGAGGAGAAGATTTTTAAAGTCATTTTGCTATTTAAGTCTATATAAACCATGTGAGCGATGGGGTGTGGCCAGTTTTGACCGCAGGGGCATCATTTGAACAATCTTTGTAGAGGACCACTAGAGGATGCCAAATACCAAATATGAAAGCTCTCAGCCATGCAGTTACAGAGAAGTTTTCACTTTTTAAATCTATTTTAAGCTCTGGTGTCCTGCATATGCAGCGGACCGAAACGATTTGAACAATTTTGAAAGAGGGTCACCCAAGGATCATTCCTGTGAAGTTTGGTGAAAATCTACCCAGCGGTTTAGGAGGAGATGTTGTTTGAATGAAAATGTTGACGCATGACAGATGACGCACAACGCACAACGGACAAAAGGCGATCACTAGGGGTGTCACAATATTAGAAATCCATATTGCAATATATTGGGATATTTTTCAATTTATTACGATATTTATTGTGATATATTGCGACCTTTGTATTTGTGTATATAATAAACTTAAGACTGATAAAATCACTATGAACTGCGCAATATTTTATTGGATGGTTTTTTAATCTTTTATTAACATCGATGTCGATGAAAGGCGCCACAATTGCAACATATAAACAGCAGATAGAAAAGCAAAACAATTATGAGCAACACCCTCAAACCGTCTGTAATTGCTGTTCACTGTATCATTATATTACATTCAGAGTAATTTTTTACATGTACAGGTACTCTATTCATGATGTATATTTCTTTTGTGCATAAACTATGTATGTATTGCACTTTTTATTTCAACTGGAAACAGTATCAGTTTTAATGTATTATTAAGCATAAACTTTTAAGAAAAAACATGTATACCAAACATAAATAGAATATTATTGGTCACAAGTACAGTCCATATATTGGTATGGCTTTTGACCCCTACAAAACTATCAACTATACAAAATGATACTGGCTTTCCATTGTTTATTACTGACATTAAGCTTGTTTTAATTTAGTCCAGTTTTACAATCAACATAATAATAACAAGAAAAAATACAAAACTGTAAAAAGACCAAATACATAATGCAATATATCGGTATGGACATTCATATTGAAATATTTTATTGCAGAATAAAATATTGTAATAAACCAATATACCGGTATATTGTGACACCCCTAGTGATCACAAAAGCTCACCGTGAGCACGTTGTGCTCAGGTGAGCTAAAAATAAAGAATGTACTCAGACTTTTGAAAAACTGCATGGACCAGGTTGTGATAGTGTTTATGCAATAAATAAACTGATATTGCGCTCAATTATTTTCAAATGCTCACTTTTATTACACAAAGGTTTATATGAATCTGTTTATTGGTGCAGAGTTACGGTCCGTACAACAATATTTAGGAAAACTTAACTCAACTATTTAATACCAAAATTTGTTTTTCTTTGTCCTCAGTATTGCAAGTTGTTATTCCAATGTTTGTAGGGACATCAAACAGTTTGTACAAAAATACTGGTACAAAATACATAATAGTGGCTTCATATATACATAAGAGAGCAAATTGGTTCTCTAGGATCAGTCACAAATGGCTAATGATAGAATTCTTTCCATAATCAACTAATGAAGCTAATATATTTATGCTGGTGAATAAGAACATTTCAGCAAGGGGAAAAAGAGATTTACACCAGAACTAGATAACTTGTTTACATCAATAACACTCATAGATCCATTATATGTTATCACATATTGTACCACTTTTCTATGCTTATTAAACATGTGTTTTCAATTAATGATACAACCTGTCAAAATCCAACACTACAGTACTATCAACATATTTTTGTATAGGTTTACATAAATTGTTACATTCATAATCAATACTATAAGTACTGAAGTAATGATGTAAAGGATTTGCCAGGATGCAAGATTTTTAACCCAAAGCTAGAGGCTGAAAAAAAGAGTCTAAGATTAGAATAAGATTAAGAATGAATACCACATACAACTATTTAGATGGATACAAATGCGTGTTATGAGTTTGTAATTATGTTTTCTAATGTACTGTTGTATCTTTTACAAATCTACAACATATCATTAATTGTTCATAACCATTAACAAGCAGTGATGGGCCAATAATCGACTGGAGTCGAACAATCGTCGCGCTAAAAATTGTGATCGCGATCACCGACTTTGAATTCCGGCAATTGAGAACAGATAAAATGTTTAATAAACATGTAGTTATAGTGTTTTGTAACCGTTTTTGTTTATTAATTTATATAATCTTATCCCCAGCAATATACGCATATCAATAAGCTGTACCACTACAGGGAAATTAAATTATATGTGCTAACATAAGAGAACTTCATCATCACTAAAAGCCATGTCAGATTAATATTAGATCTACTTATTGATTAACCTAACTCTACTGTTGAACACAATATATCATTATGCGTGCTTGTTTTGAATCAGTTGATTTCAATTAAAATATTACACAGTATACAATTACTACAATTATTAATCATCATTTTATTTCTTTATTCCAAACATAGTGGATTATTATTAAAAGTAACATAAATATGCCATTTATTTACACATTTAACTTGATATATCCTGTTGTAAAGAATGGAAAAGATACAGTACACAACTATCGATCATAACCGATTATCGCATCACTATTAACAAGTGAGTCTATGCAGTGAATTTTTGTACTTTACCAAAGTGACTTGTAAACATCAATTTTCAAAATCGCACAATCTTGAGAAACAGAATCAAACAGAAAAAATACTTATTTCTTCATCCAACTTCAAAACAATTTAATGGGCTTTTGTATCTTGTGTCAGTTTACATTTGCTTCCAGTATGTTATATAATGTAGTTATGACAATGTACTGTTGCTTGCCATATGATATACACCGATAAGAAAATCAAATAAATGTCACAATGGTATATACTGCACACAGTATAATGATTCACGGCCTTTCTCCTTTCCTTCTGTAACATATGCTGGCACTATGTGGAAAATACCAAGTATAGCATCTCACATTCCAGAAGTAAATATGTGTTAATCAGTGATAAAGATTATCACAAAATATATGTCAGTGCCTGTAGAGTATTTATACCCAGTTTGCTTTCCAGTTTCTGAGTCATCTTCAAACCTTGAATCTTAAATTGGAACCAGTAACTGAATCTAGAAGGGAGTAATAGCTTTGAGAAATGCTATATGCAACCAGCTTGTATGAGTAAATGTTTGCACCCTGAGATGTGCAGAGGTCTGGCTCAAAATCAGAATTGATAGGATTTAATGTTTTTATATTAATTAACAACAAAAGCTGTTTGTAAAACAGTTATGCCCCATCTAGGTTAAAACAGCTAATCAGGATAATTTTAGATAATCAAAGGCCATAACTCCACAGTTACTGGGACGATTATTATTATTACAAACATTTTCATGAAGTACGGTGAAGGTTGGATGAAATTTTTTGGACTTAGAGAGCAGAAACGGCTAAAAAGGCTAATTTTAGATAATTCAAGGGCCATAACTCCACAATTCCTGGGACGATTTGGCTGATTATTGAACTTGACCTAGATATTATGCCCACAAAAATTTTCATGAAGTTTGGTAAAGATCAGATGAAAACCGTTGAACTTAGAGAGCGGAAACAAAAGTGGTCTACCGACCGACCGACATTAGCAAAACAATATACCCCGCCATCTTCGATGGGGGCATAACAATATACCCCTCCATCTTCGATGGGGTGCATAATAAATGACAGGTAACAATTTCATCACTGAATTTGTGAAGCATAAGTGATGCTATCAGCAAAGAGACCCAAGTGTGCAAACACAAAAATCTTTTGAAAGTTTGACCTCCACCAACAAGGTTATGTTTTTGATACTACTGGTTTGTTTGTTTATATCTGGTTCAAGTTAAAATAAAATTAAAACAAACACTTTTGAACAGATCTGAATGAAACTTTCTGGGAAGGTTAGAAATAGGCCAAAGAACAAATAACTTATTTTGATGGTGATCTAGATCACCAACTAGATTAATAAAACTTTTAAAAGCTTCTTTGCAATGGAAGCTTACCTATCTTGGCATTCCCGTGTGCTTCAAGTTTAAGAATACTTGAATTTCCAACCTGTATTAATGCTTGCGGCCCATACAAAACTAAACAAGTTCGCAACACAAGCGGCATTTTCCTTTATTTGGTAACTTTATATCAGCTGAATTTTAATTAAATAGGCATTTTTGCAGAATGTGCACTTAACCGAGGTTGAAACAAAATACTGAAAGGTGTCCGTTAATACATCTTGCAAAACAAAATACTGAAAGGTGTCCCTTAATACATCTTGCAAAACAAAATACTGAAAGGTGTCCGTTAATACATCTTGCAAAACAATACTCCCCTTACTTTCAGCTGTATGAATGGCCGTTAAAATATTTAACACAATTTAACACAATATCTTCTCTGACTGTATAAATCTTTTGTTATTGCTGCAGGTTACAAAATATCATGTTTCAGCAAAAAAAAATGCTGCACAATAAGACATTAGCTCTGATGAATCATACTAGTTTTTTTTGTTTTGTTTTAGTTTCCGTAACAAAAATTGAAAGTCTAGACAAAATGGATAAAATACACGTACACCATTATCAGACGAAAAATGCCTGACAAAGCTTGACAATGATTTCATGAAAATTATGACCTGCAGAGTGAATGAGTGTGGACTATGGATTCTCTTGGAGTCTCTAGTGAACCTATACTTCATGTGGCACTATGTGCCAGGCAAACTTGGAGTCTCTAGTGAACCTATACTTCATGTGGCACTATGTGCCAGGCAACTGGACTATGGATTCTCTTGGAGTCTCTAGTGAACCTATACTTCATGTGGCACTATGTGCCAGTCTCTAGTGAACCTACACTTCATGTGGCACTATGTGCCTGGCTCTAGTGAACCTATACTTCATGTGGCACTATGTGCCAGGCTCTAGTGAACATATACTTCATGTGGCACTATGTGCCAGGCTCTAGTGAACCTACACTTCATGTGGCACTATGTGCCAGGCTCTAGTGAACCTATACTTCATGTGGCACTATGTGCCAGGCAAACTATGGATTCTCTTGGAGACTCTAGTGAACCTATACTTCATGTGGCACTATGTGCCAGGCAAACTAAAATGGACGAAAAAACTAACATTCCACAGTTTTTAGCTTAGCCGATAACTAACTGTGTGATACGGTTTTATCATATAGAACAGATAGAGCAGTTAACCGCCGACTTTCATTGCATAAAAATCATGTAATACAGCCACCACTGATTTGATACCCTGAGAAATGATAACAGATACGGATACATTGTATATATATATATATATATATATATATATATATATATATTGTAAACCATAAAATATTCCATAAAACATTAGACCTCTTGATACAGGAAAATAATGTTTCTTCATTTTCATAAATATTATTTGTATCGAATGATGATATGACACGAAAAAAAGGACTGGAATTAAAAAAGCATGAATATTTTATCTCAATCAAAGCTAAAGATAAGATCATTTAATATTCAGAGCTCAGAACTATGTTTTTGATTACTTTATTTCTTGTGGTTCTGATGAAAAAAACACAGCTTAGTTTTCTGGCCACCAACTGGCTTTTTAAGCCTATCACGCTTCAATGAACCGCTGTTCTCCACCAATTTGATTTGTGTTTACCAATTGAACAGAAGAACCGTCAACATCAATTCAGCTCATGACAAAACGGTCAGACGGTCATGGTCGAAGTATAATTTATCAACCTTATACAACTTTTTATTTTGTCATTTTATTAAACTATCTTTCTCATTATATGATACATGTATTAAATGTACTACTACGATAATAACGCGCATTTCCTTAAACAGACAGCGAACATGGAACAAGTAATTGATAGCAGTCATATCATCATTCGATACAAATAATATTTATGAATATGAAGAAACATTTTCCTGTATCACCTGTTCTGAATTAGGGCTCTCATTCAAAATAGAAAGCGCTTAAGTGACATCATGAATTGCAGTGTATTTTGCTGTATGTTGTATTGAGCGGATAGGCAATTCAGTACTTGTGAGTTTCCGATACTCCCGAAACTGGATGTTTACTTACGTGTTACGCGATGATAATAGTTTTTTTTGTTAACTTAATGCGTATTTACGCATTTACGCGAGCTATCTGGAGCTCTGCATTTATAATGTTCATCTGTATTCTTGCGGTACCTAACCTTTAAGTACATATTTGGAGCCAAAAACAACAAACAAAACATTTTCTTTCAATAGCATGCTATAAATTGAACCTTTTCACGAAAATAACAACTGGATTGTGTTTAAAAGTAAAGTATTCGTCCTTAAATTATTCTGTTTTTCAATGCACATGCAGCCATCTTGAAAAATTACGTCATCGGTAATCTCGCGGTAAAACTTTTGTTTTGAAATAAGTTTGCTGTTAGTGTATACACAAACACAAATACACTTAAAATTGTTGGATTGTAACTTTAAACAAATATAACAAAACAATAATTTGAGTTTTCATTTATATTTACTCAAGCAGACGAAAGTGTAGACATTGACCCCCTAATGTCTACCAATAGCTGCAAGCTGATATGAAAGCAATTTATATTTATGGTTTTAATCATATTACTTGTTTAAATTCGAATGAATGAATTTTTAACATATTATTTTCTTAAAGAAAACCAAAAATATGTTAGATGTTGACTATTAAGCATGAAAATCCGAAGATAAACAACTACCGCGAAAATACAGATAGTGCGAGAATACCGACGCCGAGTATAATTAAGAAAATACTTCAAATTCATATTTCTCTCCAAATGATAATTCAATAATAAAACTTAAAACAACAATGTTCCTTACACTTTTCGTATACGCAAACTTACACAGTGCGATGAGCAGGCCACTAATAAGTTGTTTGAAGTATTTACCTTCCACTAGACTACTGTTCTGTAACAATGAATATATTGGCAGTTTTGAAGATAAGGGAAGTAACTGTACCAGCGGTAAATTAAGGGAGGCTACTGTTCAAGAATATTAGATCAGCACAAGGTAAGCAACTCGTACTAATTAAATACAATGTGCATATTAAGTTGCGTCCCTTGTACTGCTATTTTATTAATTATTATTTATTCAACATTTAGTATATGTTAATATGTTATACCATTATTATGTGATTTATATGCCAGCAATGGCCCATGATTTGAAATTATTCTATTCTATTCTAATCTATTCCACTTCCGTACACTGGCTGGATGAAAGTCGGCAGGCACAAGTGGCGCTGTTGCACAATGCCACACCGAATCCCATAACATTTTATCCTTGTTGCATACTTGTTGGTTCACTCATTAATAACACATACATTATTCCTATACGTTATATATGAAAACTACGGCGCACTTCCGGTTTACAGCCGGCGCCACTATTGCAACTGACGGTCCGTTTAGACATGACTACATGCAACAGTTCGGGTTTCCAGCTTAAAACAATAGCGACTCGATGCACATGTATTTTGTGACAATACTTCCGTTACTTCGAGTACTTAAAACGTCGAATGTTTACGAAAATATACGCTAGACTCTGATGATGTTTCTTTGTTGTTCCATAGGCCACGCAACTAAGTTTGGTGAAAAAAAAATGTCACAGAATCGCGCCGTTGACATTTCTAAGACTATGCCATGTGTTGTGCTGTGTTGTTTGGCCATTGGTCACTTGCCGTAAATAAATGACCGCGTGCTGCTAATAAGAGTTCTCTCCTGCTGCTGCAGCTGGAGTTTCACTTTGTTAATATCTATATGAACTAGCGAATCCGCCCCCCCCCCTTAAACTCACGGACCATACATATATATATATATATGGCCATATATAAAAACCCTCCTAACTGGAAAAATGCAACATTTTTTTTTCGCTCGCTTCAAATTTTGTAACAGATACACATTTATTTCAGTCAAACATACCCGACCTACCCCCTTGCAAATTCTTATGTAACACCGTACGTAGTACCCGCCCCAAAGTTCAGCGAACACGATAAACTATAGACCTTGGCTATATATACCTTTATTTGTGGATGATATTGTTGACTTTTATAAATTCATACATTATATAAAGATGTCAGATGCAATACCCCGTTGGTACAGGATACCACATAAAAGACATTTATACTTTTCGACAAAATATGATGTCAAAATTCAAGTCAGATCAATTACAACTTTCTAGTTTAAACAGTTTTGCCTCAATCCATATTTTAATTCCCCAAAATCTCAATCGACAAACTTTTTGTTCAATCTTCCATTAGCAATCACCCCAAATTTCATATTGTTTTATCATTCATAAGAAAGATATAACGTGATTAAGTAGAAAGGTGCCCCCAACGTTGGCTCCAATTTCTGGCGATTTCATATTTTTCCCGGCACCACGTGTCAGCGAAATTGATACAAAGTCGGCATCACTTGCCTTATTAGTTCACAATGCAATCATACGAGTATATTTCACAATATCTCGTGTAAACAAATGTTCGTTTGTCTGTCCGTTAGATCGTTTCGATGAAACAAAAACACAGCGCAGATGAGCATGATTGTGAACGTGTGATTTATTTAATGACATTCACTCCGAAAAGAGACCATGGCACTTCGGTAAATGAATAATACAAATAATTCTCGACTCGTGCGTGTTTGAATGTAGTCAGCTACGGATTTTACATGTTTAAAGATGTTCCTGATATATATAAAACATTGAACGTCAAATACGTATTTAGTGGACAGGCGTATCATAAAGGGCATTTTACTGCCAAAACAGGTGCATGACATAGAGATGAACCAAGTCTTTCGAACATAATACGATGAAGTATTAATTTATTCAGTGAGACAAAGTGCATTTGATGCTGATGCTGCTGCTGCTGATGATGATGTGCACATATTTATTACATATATCTTTGATATAGATCTCTAGCTGATCACTGCAGACCCACAGACAACATATAAAGGGAATAATTGCACGATCGCGGAATCTGTGCAATGCAAACTGTGGAATTATGTGATGGTTAATCTACCTTTTTGGTTGCATCGAATCATGTACAAACCACAATAAACGCGTTTTATATTAATTATTGGCGGATTTAGGACGGGGCGTACGCCCCCTCCCCCCCCCCCCACCCCCCATCCCCCGTAAAATTCGAGTTTTGACTCACTGATACATTGTTCTTTCTCAGCGAACAATGATCCGGTGCACTCGATTTCTTATAATGTTGTGTTGCACAGAAGGTTAGTTCACGTCTAAAATCTCTCTTTGATATTGCGCAATATGTTTCATTGTTTTGAAACATATACAGTTTATACATATATATAGGAGGATAGGTTACTATATTTCAGCCCCTCTAACTCCAAATCATGTATCAGCGCCTGAGTTATATACTTATTGTCTAAATGTACTGGTTATCAAAGCACTGAAACGCAAGTCAGATGATTTATCATGTCTCATGCTTGATTGCGTTTTTGGAGCATTTCTCCTTTGGGGATCGCTCTGAAATTGTGCATGCATAGTACACATAGGTTAGGTTAATAATGATATACACACAAAAAATCACTCTCGATATCAAAATTTGGAGTTTTCGAAACCCAGGGACGTCGCGCAAGCACAAGTTTTTACTTTAAATTACCATAACTGTGTGTTTTTATTACGCGTGTTTTTTTTTTTACGCAAATTTACAATTTTGTAAGCGCTTCTAGCGAACGTGTTTGTTTTTCTTTTTTTTGTGGCGCGGGGGGAGGGGGGGGGGGTAATAATAAAGAAATAAATAAATACGAAAACTAGCGTTTTGCATAGAATCATGTACAAACGAAACATACACGCGTTTTATATCTATGTCACACTTTCTCTCACACTCCCCAACGGTAATCAAAGCACTGAAAACGCAAACCAGGTGACCGTATGTGCCTTTGTTTATTTGTATTTACTATAGTATAGACTTAAATTTCTAGAGTGATGCAGTCGTTTCTGTCAAATATCGAATTTATCATATATTTAATGTTACTTTGCACCTACTTTGCTCCTTGTATAACGTGCTAATTGCCATTTTGATCTTGCTCAAGACAGGAATTGACAAATCTCCGAAGGAAATGTAACTTACATTTCATACACAGTTTCAGTAGTTTGTTTTCAGAGACTAAAATTAGTCCATTTCCTGTCACAAACAAATATAATAAATTGGCATGTATGAGAAGTACCTAAAATCCCGAAAGTCAAACTATTGTTATTTCTCATAAATAACGTGTGTCCATACTGGCATTCGCCAGTCCAATGTCATTTACATATTCGTGTCCAATGGAAAACATAACGAGTACTCGGGGGTAATTAACGGCGTAGTCAATTTCTATATGTGCCAGTCATAGTTGTTTCCCTTGAACACAAACTAAATTGGATACCGTGTTAAAACATTAATCGTGTCTCATGTCTGACCACACATCGTTGAAAAGCCTGGGTCCGAATTTCAGAAACCCCTTAAGTTTATCTTGAAACTATTTTTAAATAAGTAAAAAATTCGTACATATAAAGTCGTGAATCCATTGACAGGTAAGTAAACAATAGTTAATAATAATTTGATAATTAAAACACAAAGAGCACAATGCCAATTAAATATGAAATAAAATGTTCATGCAAAATGATGAAGTTACGGTTAAGATTTTATTTAACATGTTTCTGGAATACGGCCCCATACTGGCAATATTTGTATCGTTTAAAAGACAATAAAAAAATGCAGTATCTATACAATGTCATAAGGACAACATGTTATGACTCAACGAAGTCTTAGTGTCTGTATTGGATGTAGATCTAGATCTATGATAATCATATTCTCAATATATATAAAAAGAAATGCGTTTGTAGTATAATTGTTGTCGTCAGAGTATGAACAAGTTGGTTTCGATGTTTCGTAACATATTGCACGGGTGTAGTGCCGGTACCCGAACAAGTTGGTGTCAATGTTTCGTAACATATTGCACGGGTGTAGTGGCAGTACCCGATCCAGTCGGTGACAGCAGGCTCTGGGCGTCTGGCGTCCTTTCTGGGTTCATTCCGTGTCCGAGCCCGTCCAAAGACATACAATACTAGTAATTACTACCCTATTTTTGACTTCGCTTAACCTCTTTCGTTGAGCAAAAGGTCCCTGCATAGTAATGGGAATTCGGACAGTGCTTCAAGTGCAGGCCAATCGTGTCTGTTTAACAATGAATGTCTTTATTCATATCTGAAAACAGACGTGTAAATTGTACACATATAGTGGCAAGGTCTTCAAAGTTACGTTCATATTCAACGCTTCGTCGGAATGGTCCTCAACACATAGCAATACCACTGATGTCTAGCATTGTATAGGCGTAAAAAATACGTTTGTTTCAGTTTACATGCCCCTAAAAAATTAGGGTAGCGCCTTGGTAGGTATAGGTATGAATGTTTATTTGGTAAATGGTCAACTTGAAGATTCTGAAACTGAATCAATAATCAAAACATGCCGGTAATATCATTAAACATTGTTCTGAAGGCGAAACAAAACACTTATTTAGATCCATCCCACAAACACTAATTATTGGGACAAAGGGTAAAGAAAACGACAAAAAAATATATGAGAAACTCATAAAAATGTGCTAGGGTCGGGAAGTAGGAAATATACGGACCATGGACCATACGGACCGGACGATACAGACCAGATTTTCGGACTATACGGACCCATTTTCGGACCATACCGACCGTGTGCGAAATCAAATTTAATTCGTATTAATTGTTCAATATATAAACTGATGTGAAAACGGTTATAAAAGAACAATATATTTCTACGTTTTTGCACTGTTAAATGACGTTTGTGTGTTTCGTTATTAAAAGAATATAAATGTGGACTAGGCGACAATTGTTTAATATGTGCAATAAATGCAAAGGGGAGTATTTTTAAATATTTTATTTCAAGCTCATTCTGACTATATTTTATTTCAAGCTCATACCGACTTATAACAATACTGATACATCATATACAACAAATCCACCATGTCAAATACCACAGTTCAATTCACATAAGAAACGTCTACAATATCAACGTAACTAACAATTTCAGGTCACAATGTCAAGTAATACTTATATGTATATATTATAATACACTTCAAATATATTACACATAGGATGTCAAACAATACCTATGTACATAATAGAAGAAGAAGAAGACTTTATTTTGAACAATAAGTATACACCCATGAGTTCAAACATTGTTAGTTACATATACATATAATTGCAGTTCCGGCGAAGACGTGTTACAGACATACTGTGTTAGTTTAAGAAGCAACAGCATAAACATAAACAACACCATAATTTGGTATCAGTGTTATGCAAGTATAGCAAGTTGCTATTTAATATTTATTTATACGTGTTTAGGTAAACTATAATACGATAGGTATTTGTCTCAACAAACAATTTTATTTTGCAAAAAAAATGTGTGCAGTGCATTCATTTCTATTGACGCAACATTTGTTTTCAGATTACGAATTAGGGGAACATCTCTTGTGTCGGCGGAAGCTATGATATAGATACATGGATAATTTGCGTAATTTTATTTTATTTTCTGTGTTAACTAATTCAATGAATTTCGGAATATTTGGTCGGTGCCAAAATTTTCGTTGAATATACAGTTCTCTAAGATCCGAGTACACTTCAAATATATTACACATAAACACATAAATTAAAGATTTCCCTTTTAGGTTTAGGCGGTTATGATACCCTTCGTCGTCGTTGTTTGTTCGAACCAATCTGCCGACAAATTTTCAACCGACCATATGCACCCCCTGTACATCGCTAAACCAATTTGCAGATTATAAATCAAATCAACACGTTGTGCCAAGCAGACATGATAGAATCCCAATGAACTTAGAATACATTTCACTTGACTTGCCCAGTTGGTTTTTAGGGGATTACTTTCAATATCGTCTAGCATAATTTTATATATCATTGTAATGAATTTATGTTCTGGAGCACAGATCACCTTAAACCAGTACTTTATTATATTCATTTTACTCATAGTTAAAAAGTCTCCGATAATGTAAAGTCATTATGTGTGCTGATTTTGACACCTATTTGTCCTTCACCATTTCATAACATATTTTTTATTAAAATAAGCAATTGTATTGTTGTTTTATTGACATTACAAAGGCATTTGATTACATTGTAAGGGATATCCTTGGTACAGAATATACAGACTCGGTATTCGAGGACGGGTAATTTTACGGCAAAAGGGAAATTATTTTTCGTTTGAAAAGCATTATTACATACTTATATTCTACTTTGTTATAAAAAATTAATCAAATGTTTTGCTATAAATGATAACTTAGAATATACACTAAATTGGTTTGATGAAAGATTGCTGGGATATTTTACGACAATGCCTGTATCTTAGTCAATTTTTTTCCGATTTTGTTCAAATATAGGGGGAAAATATATACTTTTTTAGCGGGGAATGGGGCCGAATTTCGCCCCCAAATTGGCCCTAAAAAAACACTGGAGTCATAATGGTTACTTTCACAAAATTGTTGCACAATGCCTTTGTGAACTTTTGTGGTCAACAATGTTAAAATCTCGCTCAATATGGTTTAAATGCATACATTTATAGCATTTACATAAAGCACTCTTGTACAAGTTTGGTTATTATCCATTCAGTTTAAAAAAATACTTTGGATTTTAATCACCTAAAAGTTAGGGCTTTATCAATTTTACATTTTATTGTCCCACGAAAATAACAATATAACGCGAATTTGGTGCATTTAAACAACGCATGAAGCAGATTTACAAAGAAGAATGGCAGATACGTAAGGTCGTACATTAATAATTGCAAAAACATTAATTTATCAGTACTTTTTTTACATAAAATATTGCCAACTTTAATGATTTGTCTACATTCTTAACCAAATTCATACTAATTTGGCCAAATAATTGCCATTCGGAATCGTTTGTAACAGCGCACTATACGTACACAATATCATTGTATCTTGTGCGATATTTTAAATGTTGAAACTTACCTTAAAGATATGACTATTTGTAAATAAATTACTGTAATAAGTAATTTGTCCGACATGTTTTCTCTGAAATTTGATTTATTATCTGCAAACTGGTTTACCGACGTACAGGGTGTGATATGGGATTCGTCATCCAAGTTTGCTGCATGTACTCGAAGTAGGTGTCGAGTTGGTCACTGGCCGTTGTCTCTGATTTGTTCAAAAGCGGACTGGATGTCGGCTGGGGCAGCAGTGGCAAAGCGAATGTCTTCCGCAGGAGCTTGTACACTCGGCGGTCTCGACTCTCATACGCTGTTCTCAGTCCCAGTACAATGGCAATCAATTAAAGTTTTATACTAATTAGTATAAGTCATAAACACCACATACCTGATGCGCAAACAATTGCCGATGATTAATTAAATTGATAACGGCACGTGTCTATATTACTAGTGTATTAACAAGAGGGTGTCATTTTGACTGCTAAGTGTGAAGTTACGCGATCACATCATCCAGCGTTGTAAAGTTCGTAGCATTTATGAAAAATGCGTGTTTTTTTAATAAACTGTTTTACATTTGGAACAAAAACAATCATAATGTTGTGTATGTAAATTTATTAATATATAAGCATATGTTTAAATAAACTGTATCTTTAGTAATTTAAACTGTACATTACGAAAAAAAGATGACTGTTGCCACTAAGAGAGATATATGTTATATTTATGAAATTTAGATGTATATTCATAATATTATCAATATAAATAAAAAAAAAAAAAAAAAAAATATATATATATATATATATATATATATATATAGAGAGAGAGAGAGAGAGAGAGAGAGAGGGAGAGAGAGAGAGAGAGAGAGAGGGAGGGAGGGAGGGAGAGAGAGAGAGAGAGAGAGAGAGAACATATATATACAGGTCTTTATAAAAAAAAATACGTAAATATTAGACAATAAGTGTGTTTCGTGCTTTCCGTATCATCCGGTCCGTATGGTCCATGGTCCGTATACCGGGAAATTTTGTAGGGTTGGTCAGGTGTCCTGAAAAACAGCATTTGTTTACGCCTTAATTAGCACAACGAAGTTTGAACAGGCAGTGACTGTGCACTTGGTTCTTCAAATAATGCACTTTAATAGTTTGCACATTTCGTGGGTTTCAAATTTAATGTTTCAATTATGACGTCACGAAAAGCAACACGCATTTGTTTCTGATTTACAGTTATTAATTTCATTAACAGACATGTTTTTGTAGCTTTATATACACACTTGAATATAGAAGAAATAATTTAAACTAATCAGTAACGTTATTTTTACGAAATCATGCATGAAGCTATGACGAAGATATTTAAATCTACCCGCCGCGAGCTACTGACCACTTTTGTGGCGGGAAAAACCGGATAAAAATGCAATTCGGACGATTACATTTTTACAGGGGTGTGGTGTTCTTTATTAAAACGGTTTGTTTAATAAATATGCCTCATACGCGTTTGTTGACAACAAAATGATCACGTTTTACATATTATCGAAATGTTTACCTACCTGGCACAACAGATAAAATAAATTATATGCAGGATGTAGTTACATTTTCAACCTGCGTTACCCGCTAACTTCGGCATTGGAGCGCGCTATACCTGGCAGAAATATTGTACACACTTTCAGGGTATAAGCATACAGTTCCACTGGAAAAATGGAAATGGTGAGTGATTGTAGTGCTAGACATATTGTTTGATTAGTGAGAATACAGTTCGGTGTGTATGGTTGAAATAAGAAGTCGGTCGACAGAGTTCGTCATTTCTTCATGAAAGTGGACATCTCAGACGACATTGGTTTTACACTGTTTAATCATAAATGGATTATTACAGTTTGAGTGTTAGTTGTTTTTTAATAATAATTATTTTCTTCTTGTATATTTTATGTATTTGAATTCTATGTATTTCTGTTGGTTTCATAGTAGTAATGCATATAAATGTTGGTATCATATGGGAAACGGTAATTACACGTGGTGGAAGAAGTAACACTAACCAATAAATGTGGTTGAATTTGGATACGGATAAAATCATAAAAATTTATGAAGGAAATATATTTTGAAGCAGATTCCATGTCAACAGCTTAGTTCTAAATTAATTTTTTTAAGTAAGTGGATAAGTCCAGTTCCCATCAAGTTCAAAATAATATACAACTTGTTAAAAACTAGTAAGGTATTTTCTAAATTAGTCATAAAAAAAAAAGATGTTTATTCATAAACACTGCATGAGATACAGTTTCTGTTTGCTAAGACTTTGAACAGTTCCTTTGAGTGTGAAGTATATGACCTTTTCCAAAATGAACTATAATGCTAAAAGTATAGTGATGGACAGACTGTGATTCTTTATCTTGTTTTTTACAGACCCATTCAATACAATCGCACATTGCTAGTCACTAGAATTAATATTTTACATTCACAGTCGCAAAAAACGTCATTCAAAATGCTCAGGGTTAGAAAATTAGCCATTGCACATGGACCGAGTCAACCAAATTTCTGCTTGGTCCAGCAAAATTGTTAAGTTTACTGGACCGTCAGATCTCTTTGAGGCTCCTTGGTCATTGGAAAATGTGTTTTTTCTTAAAAATAAAACAAATATTTTTCATCCGTCAATTCAATATTGCCGTTTGGCATTGACTGCCAAATGTGGTTTTCAGCCTACTGAGCACAGGGTTAATTCTAGTTGATGACGTTACTACAGTGTATAATGTAAATTATGGTAAATCACTAGATTAACATACTTTTGTGCTCGTGTGAATTGGAAATCCCAGCATTGGCCAGCAAGGAATTTACTATTTCAATGAAAAGCCAAAATATATAGAGTACTGTATCTCCAAAAAATGTGTCCCTATTCATCTGATTAACAACTCCTTCAGGCCTAAAAGAAAAAATTGTTTCCCCTCCCGCGACTGACCCAGAAAAATCGGCGCGACCCAAAAATATTTATAGACAAAAGAAAATGTTTTATTTTTTTTTCGTGTGGACATGTGGGGTGCGAATCCTTAAAAAGAATCCAACAGTGTGTACAAATCTTGCTTTCATAGGACGCTTATAAAATGACTTTAAACGGACAGTTCTCAGTAACTCGTATTTTGACGCATGCTTGTTCAAAAAGGACGCCATAACATTCAGTGTCGGATTTTATAGCGCAACAATTTCCGCTCGCATATGCATGTTTTAATTAAGACCAAGAATGCCCACAGCAATGAACAACGCCTTAATGCACCAAGCGTCCATTATCGATACCATATTGACGCAGGAGGAGTCAGCTTAACAAGAGCCAAACAGTCAGCCAATGAGAACGCATACAATTTCTAAGATGCAAATGAGCGTTGTCGTTAAAAAGTTTATCACGCCCTCATTCTAATTTTAATTGCTGAAGGTGCAATTCATGCCGTAACACATTTGCGTTAGGTATTTGTTATAGATAGGCATGTTTTTAACAGCCGCGTTTGTAATAAATTACTACAAATTAAAATAGTAAATAAATAATTATGAATAAATATAATAATTTTGGTGAAAGGAACTGTTTACTAAGAATATGCATTACGACGTCATGTAACTCGACAAACTGATCGCGTCAGACGTCTTATTTTGTAAAAAAATTTACTAGATCTAGTAATAATTAACAAAAGTGCTATTCAAACTCATCAATGCACACGGATTAGAATTATGCAAAAACTTAGGCTGAGGCAACATTTGCATGAAAGTTAGCTGAACTAAAGTCCTCCTCAAAATGAAAGTAAATAAACTTCAGCGCCTTTTCTTTTTTATTTTAATTTATCAAAAATCTTGTGTTGCTTTCTATTATTAATAAACAAGTCCTGTTTGTTTTTATTCCATAGAATGCTATTTCATTTATGCTCTAGCATTTGCGTTGTTCAGATGCAGTCTTACAGATTGATGCGTTTAAACACTGTCCACGTGCTAAACGTGTAACATGCTTTTCATCTGCAAACTGCTAGCCACAGTTTGACAGTCGCCATTGCTAAGGCTGTTGCTAACAGCGTTCTGTTTTGGATGCCCGGCAAATTGCAACGTCACGCTATTACTCCCTAGTTTTAACAGGTTTTTATTGCTAACGTGCTTGTTTTTAACGTATGTTATTGTTTGTTAAATTTTGATAAATTATTGTAAGGTAATTAGAACATATAGTATTACGTAAATAAGCAGAACGTTGTGAATCTACTACAACGAAAATATTAAGAATTGATACTATAACATAACATTTCGAACATAAGAAAAACATGAATGAAAATGACTTGTTGTGTATACAAATAAAATATTTTTCCGACCTACCGACCCACCCTTCGTTAGCATGGGTTGCGGGAGGGGAAACAATATTTTATTTTCGGCCTCAACAATGTCTGTATTTAGATACTTTGCAATGTCAGGAGCAATGCTGAAGACAAGAGCCACTACATCTCAAGAACAAATGATTTTCTATTTTATGATATAAGTATATAAATCATGATTGAGATTGACCGCAAAGCTATAAATCATGGTCCACTTAATTGTAGTCCGATCTAGCTGATTTAGCAACAGTCCTTTGATTTAAAATTATATTTGTGAAGACTTATAATACTGGGGTTGAAGCTTATATTTACTGTTTAAAAAAACCCCAGCCTCCAGGGTGCTGCTCCTTTTCAGTTCCCTTTGTCCAAGTTCTGAAACATTAAAAATCTTAACCTATTCTTGTTTTTTAAGATGCATACTACCGGGGTAACACAATTTGAGGTATCGTGCTGATATTAAATACTGGGATTTGAAGCTTGTATTTACCTTTTTGAAAAAGTCCAAGGGGCTGCTCTTTTTCAGTGCCCTCAATCCAAGTTCAGAAATATTAACTAAACAGCATCTTGTGTTCAAGATGCATAGTAACACGATTTGAGGTATCATGCACTCTACATTAAGATCTATCTGCATTTGTGATGCATTTGGATCAGTACACATATTACAAGAATGGTAAAACTGCAATGTTAATTTGGTCCAAGGATTTTACTATTATGTTAATTTGTACTTTATTTAAGGCCACACGTCTCAGCTCTTTTTCTTGCCCCAATGACATGGGTTGCCAAAATGTAGGGAAATGCCTTGCACATCCATACTCATAATAACGAGTTACACGGAATTTTGCTAGTAGGGAGAACATGTTCTGAAAAATGCATAATAGGCAAAGTACCCTTGTTCATCAGGATGGTAATTAATGGTCCTTTGCATTAATATAGCAAACCAATTTTTAATATTTTTGCAAGTATTTTCTGTGTATTCACACAGTGTGGTCAATGAGCAGAAAAATGGGAGTGAATACAATCTCTATATTATTTATGCATTGGGTGTTGTGTGCATTCACAGACGTCTTCCACTGATGTCAGTCCAACCACAACTCCTTGCGGGACCCCATTGAGTGGAGCCCCGAAGTATGGAACTGTTATACCAAACAGAATATTTGTTGGCGGTATTGCAGCAAACGTAAGTATTTTCCTGTGAAAGAATGCCATGGTTTTATTTGTTAGTTCTTTAACGATTCTTTATGTATGGAAGTGAATGAAGCTGACAAATGCCTGTAGACTGAAAAAATGGTCCAAGCAATGGTTGAAAAAATGGTCCAAACTGGTGAATACTTCCAAAGATGGCTTGTGTAATAAAAACCTTAATTTCTTTTCTTAAAGTTGTAACCAGATTTCAGCATATTTTTCATTCACACGTTGAAAATCAAGAAGAACTAGGTACTTAAGATTTAATAAACCATAATGTTTCCAACCAGACTTCCCGAAAGCTCAAAAAAGTCGGACATTCGGTCCGACAACCTGTCAAAACTTGCGGGACCGAAATGAACTGCCGGAACGAAATTTCATTCATGTATCTGTTTTTTTTAGGGCCAATTTGGGGCCAAAATTCGGCCCCATTCCCCTGCTAAAAAGTATATATTTTTCCCCTATATTTGCCTTACAATTCCCCTCAGAATGTAAGCTTTATTTTGAATAAAAAAGAGACCAAAATTGGACAAAAATTTTCATAAACAATCCCAGCAATTTTTCATCAAACCAAGTAAGTACATAATCTCAAGTTATCATTTGTAGCAAAGCAATTGGTTAATGTTTTATAACAAAGTTGAAACTAAACACTTAATAATACTTCTCTAAAAAAAAAAAATTCCCCTTGTGCCATGAAATTCCCCATCTGAAGGGTCCCGCCACCTTTCCCCTATAGGTGAAAAAAAAACTGTGTATTTATAGTCTATAGTATACATGTATACACTAGACTAAGTGTGTTTTCCGTTCTGAACAGCAAACAAAATTTGCTCCACTTTTCATTGTTGTTAACATCAATAACATAAAATATACAATACATTTAATTAATATCAAACTACGATATGACAATGCAAATCCAAAAGCCTAGATCCGAATTTTACTATTCACGAGACATACACACATATTCTATTTACATTTAGTATGCACATGGTGTTCATGTAAAACCGTGGTTAGCTAAAAATCAGCTCGCGAAAATTATGCTGACAATCACAACGTCATCCGCATGGAAATTGTGGACGTATTGACTGTGATTTTAAAAAATTGTAGCGCAAAGAACTGTGAAATCTTTTATTTTAGTATAAAAGTTTGTAGTACAAAACAATTAGGTGTCTATAAAATCAATTTTAAGGATGTGCAAATTGTATGTGTCATATTTAACTCAGTCTAGATCTTTTGTAGACACCATTTATTTTACCTCTAAAACGCGAAAGCAGTTACGCAGTATCGATAACGTTGTTGTATAGGTTAGTATTGATCTATCACTTGCATTGAAGGTGAACACCCACTACGTGCAGCACGTTTTTCACGACCCACAGCGGTTTCAAATTTGGCTGCTAATTAGTGACTGCATTGAAAGAACGTTCCGCAATTTAAACTGCTGACCTAAAACTGTTACACGTTGATGTTGCGCGGGTCGTGTTATTGTTTGTCGCATATCACAAGTTTCAAAACGGAAACGTAGAGTTGAAGGCACAAATATTCGTATTTACGGCAGTTAGGGTAATTAGATAAGAGCATGAAAAAATAGAGCAGAGCTGTATTCAATTGCTCCGTTATTAGGTATTTTTATCCAATTACATAGATCTATAGCAATAAGTCTTGAACCAGTCTCTGCAAAAGTCGTGAATTTATTACTGGCCACGGGGACCGGTAATGCCCTAAATATTACTGCCCCGGACAAACTATTACTGGCCACATTTTAATATTTTTGTTAGAAACATTTAAATATGATGAGAACAATATCTTTGATGAAAACTGAAACAATATACACTTCAGGGTGCTTTATTAACTAAAGCTACTACTATCAGCATGTTAATTTTGCAAGATATATATGAATTCAATTGTATTTGTCAAAAGTCCCTTCAACAATATTTTACACAACAATTTTCACACCTTATGTTAAACTTCAACTGGAAATATAAGACAACAACATTGATAGGTTTCATATTACACAGTCGTTACACTGTCACGTCAACCATGTAGTCGGGGAACCAATTCTCTCATGAGACTTTTGACGTCGTCTTATTGAAACACAAATATGTTTAAATTCAACCAATTAAAAGGCAAGATGGAACCAGGCAAACTAAAACCAAAAAAGAAAGGAGATTCCGATAGTGATGTAATTTTCTAAACATAACGTGCAGCAATTGATGTCGTAAAATATTTTTGACCGAAATTTTCACCAGACATTAGGACCAGTATTCGGACAGTTTTTCCCGGACCTCGCGGATTGTTATCGGCAAGGTCCGACGGTCTTTCGCGGAGACTGTTGAACAAGTTGTCGGATGGTCGGACCAATTCTTAGTAAATAAATGTCGGACTCGCTCAAAATTTGCTGGTCATGTCCGTCGGACCGACAGTGTTCGGGAAGTCTGGTGTCCAGCTAGTTGTACTAATCATGATGTACCAGATTTAAGAACTGTTCAATGGTAGCAAGTTGTTTTAACATATTGGTGATGTAGTTCTGTTATTAAAATCTTGTTTGCAGACCACAGAACAAGAGCTGAAGCAGTTTTTCTCAGCTTATGGAGCTGTGAAGGATTCCAAAATAATCGCAGACCGAGCAGGAGTTTCAAAAGGGTAAAGTTAGTTACACACTTGGACACTAGTGTGGAACTAGTGTGTGCTTGTCATAAGAATTTTAAATATTTTTGTATTTTTGACGAGGTTTACATTTGGTATGCAGTGTGATCTTGTTGGCAAATGAGTAAAATTGATTGATAGTTTTGGTGCTGACTATATACTAGTACTAGATCAACAAATTCATAACTGTATACAGTCATTTAAGGTGCCACATATCGTTTGAGGCTACTACTTCGTAAATAGCTATATGAGGTTTTGACTGACTAAATATATTTCTAGTATGTGTATGATGATTGTTTGATCATCTGTGAATGTCAAGTATGTCGCCGAGTCTACAGTTAATGTGTATTTATATTCTAAATAATTGTAATTCTGTACAGACTTCTTCTATATAAATGGAGTTTATATATCGCGCTTAATTAAGATGCACGAGAGTTGTATTATTGTGCATCTGTACTTTTCAGTTATGGGTTCATTACATTTGAAAACCAAGAAGATGCGGACCGTATTATCAAGAAGGAGGTGAGTGTAGAAGTGAGTGTCCAATTTTGGCTATTTTGTTCCTCTGAAATAAATATTTATAGTATTTATAATATAATTGGACAGCAACAACGGGACATTTCTAGCAAACGGCCAGATAACAATAATAATAACTTTTGGTTGGGATGTGTTGGAAGATTTTAAACTGAAACAAATCTATATATATTAATGAGTGTTTTCGTAGAAAAGTACTGTGTAATGACTTGTTCAGCTTGTGGTATATACAGAGTTATTTTCTGTGAGACAATTTAATTCCAGTCTGACAACTTGGTATTCCGTGACCGAAAGTTGAACATTGGACCAGCTATTCGAAAGCAGGTACAGTTTGTTGTTACTAACATAACACGGGGCAAAGTTAGATTATTTCCTAGCCCAGTATGGTTTGTGTGGGTTCAAAATGTTTTTGTTAAGAATTCAAAAGGATTGATCACAAAGTTGTTCGTGAATGTGGGACATTACATTTTGTTTTGTTTGAATAAATTGTAGGGAATTGTTCATACTAAATATTTATGCAATGTTTTACCACTCGTTTGGCAAGCATACATGGGATGCTTAAGATGTTTTTCATAATTTATATTAATCATAAGTAAAGGTGAAATAGCAATTAACACAATTTGAATAGACTGTTTTCTGAAGTTTTTCCAACAAAAAGAAATTTGGCATACAATACTGTTGTTTATAAAGGAAATATCCCATGCTTACTTGTTGAATGAAACAATGTCAGCTACCACATTTCTTGTATGTATTCAAATAATGTTTGGCAGTCATGTGTCTAAATAAATGTTTAGAGTTGTAAAGCATGAAAAATCAAAGAACAAGCTTTAGAAAGTAAGCTTCTAAACATGTATGTTTATTTACTAAACAAGTAACATGAAGCTTGTTCTTTCTGTTCAATCTAATCACTTTCTTTTTGTTCATGTTTGCATTTACATTTCAATTTAAGGATTTTGGTACAAACCAATGGAGTTTTTTAAAATCTGGATTGGAAGAACTTCTATTCTTGCTGATTTTGAGAGTTATTTGCTTGTATATTTAGTCTTACGGGAGATGCCACATAAAGTGTGGCTATATAATTTGTGGCTGAAACTAAAATGTAAAAAAAAGAGTCCTCAAAATTAGCATGAGTATGGAGAATACCATATTGTCCCAGAATTTTGCCTTTAATAATACTAGGTTGATTTGCATGGTATTTATTGTTGCCTAACACTTGTTCTTCCCGTTTCATTTACAGCAAGTTTTGCCAAGGGCTTTCGGTAAGCTTCAATTTTCAATTATGATGTGACAAAATTACTGGTACTTTACTAACCTTATTGGTGTAATATAGGTGCATGTTGTAAACAGTATTGCTGATACATTAATTAAGTGTATTTGAAACAACATAGAAATTGTATGCATATGATTGTGTAAATATGTAATATTCAAGTATTCACACTAATGATCTAAAATGATTGCTCAGTACATAATTCTGCAAGTTTCGTTTTCTTTAAAGAAGATATTTGTCATGTACATATTTGCTTTGATTCATTAAATAAGCATGTGTTTGTTTTAGGTGAATTTTGGGATGTATCTTTATTGAAGTGCTGTAGATAAGTTGCATGATTAAGAGACAATGTTCAGTGTTTGAGGTGTCGGCCAGGATTTTTTATGCCCCCCCCCCCCCCCCCCCGGCATCTTGATGCAGGAGGCATATAAGTGATTGTCCTGTCTTTCTGTCCATCCCTGATAAGGTTAAGTAGATTTTACCGTTTTGTCAAGCACCAACACCGCTTGCTACAACACTTGGGTACTTACACAGTCGTTGCTTATGACCATCCCCAAACCACCCGTATCGCCCAACCTCACTTAGATCTTGGCCTTGACCTAATTTGGACTTGTAATAATTGAAAAGTGCCATGTCTTGGTTAATTAGATTTTACATTTTTGTCTAGCACCAACACTGCTTACACAACACTTGGATATTTACACAGTTGTTACTTATGACCGTTCCAAATCCACCCATATCACCCAGCCTCGCATTGTCAGTCTTCGCGAATAAGTTTTAAAATCAACTGGACCGTACAACAATTTAGTGGACCACAATTTGTTTGTAGATTTTCATTCACTCTTCTATATATATATGATTTTATAAAAAAAAATAAAAAAAATAAAATGAAAGCAATTATGGTTTTCAGACTTTTATTCTAACATGAATCATGTATTTATTACATTCACTCTCAATAAAAATATGGCAAAATATTACTACAAGATCACCAGTTAAATCAAATACCAGGTGTATATTTCGTTTCAGCCTATTTGAGTTCAGTACTGGCCCAAATGGTCGAGCTGATATCTGGGCCGAAATTTACTCAAATGCGCATAGCACATGGAAACTGCTCCGTTCGCTAGGATTGCAGAACATGGACTCCTAAAGAGTTGGGGTCCCAGTAATTGTTACCAAAGCATCCCTCCCCACCCACTCCTTTAACAATAAATGCTTTGTGTCAAAAAATTGTTTTAAAAAATGCCATTGTTGAGTAATAAAACATTTTTACTTTCACTGACTTAACTTTCGCTAACTTCCATGAAAATGTGGCAGCATAAGTTTTTGGGTGTAATCAGTGTATAGTTATACTTTTGAACAGCTTATTTATTAGAAAACACACAGTCATAGCAATATTTTCTTTTAAAACGAATGAAGAAGTACCTTTGACATTACGCACTAAAATTCCATGCGATCGGCAAAGACAATTTGTCAACATCCCATTTCGTATTTTAAGTAAACATTTTGCAAGAAATAATATTTTTACTGACTTCTTTTAGTATGTAGTATTTTATTTATTATGTAGGTGTTACAAATAAGCAGGTAACAACATGCATACCTCACGAAAATGTGTTACAAATTACTTCACCTTTACCAACAATGAGAGCGTGATAAAACATTCTGTCGACTACGCTCATCTACATATTGGAAATTTAATGCGTTCTAATTGGCTGACTGGGTGACTGTAGTAAATCTAGCTCCTCCTGCATACAGATTTTAATCGATAATTGACACGCTGATGCAGAAGGAGAGTGCATTTATTGCCGAGTAGGCATTCTTTGTTTGAGAAAACGATGCGTACGCAAGCGGAAATGGTTGCGAATCTGACATTGAATTTTATGGCGTCTTTTCGTAAAAGTATGCATCCAAATAAGCCGAGTTTCGCTTTACCGAGAATTATTGGCTGAACATTTTTAGGGATTTCTGGTATCACAATTATCAAGGGAAATTTCTTTGCTGGACCGCTGGTCCAGTTTACTTGCAACTTTTGCTGGACCGAGCGAAAATTTGGTGGGCTCGGCCCACCGCTCAACGTCGAAGACTGATTGATGTTGACCTAATTTGGACTAAGCAATGGGCTATCCAGCACCAACTGGGGGCATGCGTGTTTATCAAACACAGAATCTTGTTTCAAATTTAAGTCACTTTGTTGTTCAAATGGATTTCAGTAAGAAACTTCTTTATCTCCATAAAATCATATCAACTGTAGTTTTTTTTAGGGTTTTTCCGCATTGAAGTGTTTTTGCGCTAGTGTATAGGTGTCTGTATTTCCAATCAATATGTGCTGTTTAAGCTGAGATGTGTTTGGTTACAGAGTCGCCGGTGTCTCCGGGGGCTGTGATGTTTTCAAATGGAGTTCCTTACACGTACCAGAATGGGATGGCCGTCTTTGCCTCTCCGGAAACTGGCTATGCTGTACCACAAGCGCAGGTCAGAGCAACGGAAACAGTTTAGAAGTCAAGCATTTTAAAGAAATGTGTTAGTCACTAAAAATATATAGGAGTTCTAGGTTTGTGGAAAAACTATAAAAACAGACAAATGCTTTAATAAATAACAAATATTGGTATTGCTTTGACGTGGAAGGCAGAAGTCATGAATAAATTAGCTGTCTGCACCTTTTTGGTTGTCCATTGAGTGCTACCGAAGCAAATTAGTTGAATTGTTTTGTGTTTTTTTCTAAAATTCAAAATGAAGTATTCATGTCTGAAAACTTTGGAACATTAAAATGGTATTAACTAATATTTGGAGTTAGTCAAATAAACACAATGTACCTTTTATGATTCTTGATTTTTCGCTCTATGGCTTTATTGCAAACCAGGATTTTTAAATATATTACTCAGGCAAGTAATAAGAGGCCCATTTAGTTCCCAGATACAAGAAATGTGACAACAATGTATTTCAATGTTGATTTCAGCCACATACAGCTTTGATGGTCCCCCAGACACCACCAGTCTACCTGCAGCAGCCATACACTACATATCAGATGCCTGTGTCTTATGCTAATATACAGGTATGACATTGGTACAAATATTTGGTTTTCTTACATTTGACAATTAGTTATAATCAGGGCCTAGAATCTACAATGTTTGCACCCAAAATCAACTGCTCCCACATGCAAAAACACTCGCCATTTTCCCCCATCAAATGTAAAAAGAAACTAACCGAGTCATTGACATTAAAACGAGAGGTTAGAATTGTAAACTAGTATCTATTTTGGGATTACTCTATAAAGTAACAATTTAGTATGTTATGTTTGTTTTCCAGACCTCCCCTCAGTGGGCAACAGCTGCAGCAGCAGCAGCTACAGCAAGCCAGTGGCGATACATGACACAGGTAAACCACTTCTTGCAACTGCTGCATGCTATCTGTTTGCTGTTAATGCACAACATTTACTCTAAAAATATTTGTTCAGTTCATTAACTGGGTCAGTATGTTTTGTGAACCTTGACTCGTGTTTAATAACCTAAATGAATAGTGGCCAGATGCATTGATTGGTTTATTTCTGTTTATTTTCGATTATTAACTTCGAACTTGAAAAATGTGGTTTTAGAGTCCAACTACAGCCCTCACAGCTACAGCCAATCCCTACATGATCGCTATGCAACCAGACTTCATGTATGCTCAGATGCCACAGGCCTACCAGACTGCAGAACTGGGAGATGCCACGGCTATGCTTGATGGTACGACAGGGGTTGAGGTAATGTCAAACCCATACACACTGTGATATAAAGGCAACAGATATTACCCGACATTTATTTATTTGCAGAGCTTGATCTATTTTGATTGTTGTGTGTATTTTAATGTAAACATGTATGACATATTTGAAACATTTAAACCTGTTTTGTACTGCAAGCTATTCAAGTCATAGTGCAAGATGACACTTTGTATTTATATTTTATAGATGCAGTCATTCCATGTTCTTGTTATTTATTTTATTATTGTTCACATTAGGACGACCTGAACTATGTCCACTTGATTCACTTGCTTTGCCTAATGTATGGCTTGATTATTGTAACTTGAATAGTATTAGGTTTTGTACTTTCTTTGCGCACAATTTGTAATGCTGAACACTCGATGTTGCACAAAAAGTATGGTTTTTGTAATTCTTAGATATATGTATTTGTCTTTAATTTATAGGAGCCAGTACAGTGTTAAGTGTTCAAATTTAGACTTAAAAATGTTTTTCAGCATTTATTGACAATTGGGACATTGTTCTTTGTACTAAATTTCGGAATCAGTGATTGATTATAAGATACATTTTTTTTGTCAAATAGTTTGTCTGTAGGTATTCAGGCATTTTACTAGTAGTACAACTTGGTGAAGTCGGTTTGACCTTTGTTTGAAGCTTACCTAGTTGGTTGCAGTACATTTTAAATAGGAACTTCTGCTCAAATTTTGCGGAGATCATGAACTAACTGTATTCAGAATTGCAATAGAAATTCTTGAATGTGTGATTGTTTATTGTTATTAATGGAGAATGTAGTGATTGGAATTTGTGTATGAATGTGTATTCTTGTGTAATGGTATCCTTTTAAATAAAATACTTTGATATTTTAATAATCATTGATATTTTTGTATTTTCAAATAAATGACATGGTCACTTGTTGGAGTACAATTTGTTATAAATATTTTTCGTATGTGTTTGCAATTAATCAAGTGTTCAATGTTGCATTTTCCACATACAGAATAGGCCTACCTCTTTTGCCAATGAACAAGGGCAGATGTCAAATACACATTTATACCTGCAGATTGTTGCCCACATCTTGCATGGTAGTACTGCTTCTGACTGCCACCGTTAGTTTGGTCTGGCACTTGTGTTAGTTTGTTGTGCATATTTCCCTTCCAAGGGCATGTGTGGTGAATTTGAGCTTCAGTAGCACAGTCTGTGCTATTCACTGTGATGTTTAGGTGTGTATATACATGTAGTATTAAATTGTGTGGAAGTGCATGCATCTATGCTAGCCTTAAAACTGAACCCTTGAGGCAGATTATGTCCAGATGAAGGGCGACTGTATGTTAAAACTGAACCCTTGAAGCAGATTATCTCCAAATGAAGGGTGACTGTATGTTAAAACTGAACCCTTGAAGCAGATTATGTCCAGATGAAGGGTGACTGTATGTTAAAATACCTATTGGAATGCACCAGGAGTAGGTAGCAGTGCATGGTGGTAAACATACAGACTGAACTATGAATGAAGCTGGAGAATGGGGATTTTGTTTAATTATGCCCCCCTTCAAAGAAGTGGGGGTATCTTGCTTTGCACCTGTCAGTCGGTCAGATGGAAGGGTCTGTCCGTAGACCATTTCGTTTCAGCACGATATCTAGAGAACGCTTTGACCTACGATCATGAAAGTCGGTATGCTAGTTACTTAGGAGAAAAGGAAAATGCCGATACATTTTGAGGTAAACAGGTCAAAGGTCAAGGTCACCATTGCTATAAATGGAAAAACGGTTTCCGCTCAATAACTTCAGAACGCATGCAGATATTTTAATGAAACTTTATGCATAGATACCTTATATTGAGACCTCGCTTGGAATTGCATATGGGGTGGGTGGGGTCAGGGTCACCATTACTAAAAATAGAAAAACGGTTTCCGCTCAATAACTTGAGAACGCATACAGATATTTTAATGAAACTTCATATATAGATACCATATATTTAGACCTCGCTTGGGATTGCAGATGGGGTGGGTGAGGTCAAGGTCACCGTTACTAAAAATAGAAAAATGGTCTCCGCTCAATAACTTAAGAACGCATAGATATTTTAATGAAACTTCATACATAGAAACCTTATATCGAGACCTCGCTTGGGATTGCATATGGGGTTGGTGGGGTCAAGGTCACCATTGCTAAAAATAGAAAAATGGTTTCCGCTCAATAACGCATCAATATATTTTAATGAAACTTCATACATAGATACCATATATCGAGACCTCACTTGGGATTGCATATTTAAAAAAAATCTTAACAATTGCACATATTCACAACTTGGCTGCAAGTCGGGGGGGGGGGGGGCATTCATGTTTTACAAACATCTCTTGTTATTTTTATGTATGTGAAGCCTAGTGAACCTTTGCAGTGCAGTTTGAAACAATAACGGTATGATTTATATCGTTTGTAGGTAACACCATGGATGAACATTTTGTAGGTAACACCATAGATGAACATTTGGAAACAAGTTGCTGCTGGTTTAATAATGAGATCTGATACTGAACTGTTGACATTTCCAGATATCCAAATATTTTGTGACTTGACCTGAGTCTTCAAAGAAAGCAACCTAAATTGCCGCTGGTAGATTCTTCTATGTTAAAGTTGTTCACTATTAATTTTCACAGACATTTTATAAGAGAATTTTTATTCGTGTTGAATATTCATTGTAGCGTTCTGGTAATACAGTTAGTTTTGCCTTCCACAACTGTTGCCATTAACAAACCATTTTAACACATTTATTACCAGTTTTTGTTTGTTGAATGCTTCTGCATTCCCATGTAGCTAGCAAAACCTTGTCCATGTTGTGTGTGTTCAGTTTGCCGGTACTACAAATAGGGGACTTTCGCTTTGGAATGAATGCTAGTTTACTGTTGCCATTTTCACTAACAGTTTTTTGTTGAATTTTTGTGTTCACAAAGTAACCTTTTTGATCTAAGAACATTTTAAAATGTGATAATCTAGTTTTAAGCTTTTTGCTCTTCTTTTTGCAAGTGATGACAGTTACTGCTCACTATACATTGTATCATGTATTTGGATTGCAAGTATTTCTTAGTTGATATGGAAAGTATTGTATGAAATGTAAGGCATGTGTACTCCATAAGTGCAATAAGCCGCATGTTGTCTTGCCAAGAGTAATAAACCATACTGCATGCATCAGACATTTCTAGGAATGAGATTTGTTTCAGGGCAGCATCTTACCAGTGGAGGAAAGCTTGCAGGCAGCCAACAAGCAAACCGTCTATGTTACTGAGGGTCTGACGAGCCCGATGCCCGGTGCTACTCTAGCTACTACCACACTGGGCTGCTATGGGAGCCTACCCTTGCCTGTAGTCTCTGCATATGAAAATGTACATATGGCTGCTTGCAATTCTGTGCCAGTAACCAACAATGCAGTACCCATTGTGAATGCTACTTGCAGCGCAACTACATCTGCTAACATCTCGACAGTGTCTGTCTCAAATTCTAACACGCCTGTATCGGCTCGTACCCTGAGCTCACCTTCCCACGTAGTCACTTGCCTGACCTCAAAACAACTACCCTCTGTATGCAATGTGAATGTTGCTCCTTACAAGAAACCTTTGACAACTATTTCAAGGCGAGCTTACACTACGCCAACATTTCTCGTCAGGAATGGCCATAAAGTTCAGTGTGTGATGGTACCACCAAAACCTTTGAGCACGGGTCATTTTACATTTCTGCCCCGCCCCCCAGATTCTGTAACCCCGCCGGGTGGTTCACATATTTAGAATTTCTGGATGAAAGCATCACAGTAAGGCCCAGTGTTAAAATTGCTAAAATTAAGATGACGCAAGGCGAAGTCTGCTTATGATGGATTTATTTTGAATCGAAGGGTCATTCTTGTTGTTGCTTTAGAATTAATGGAAAATGAATGTTAAATGTTGAAGGGATTTCAAGTTTCTTTGTTAATGGTGACTGCCGTTTGGATGTTGTTTACATGAAAAGCATGTGGTGAAATTGTTATGAACCAGTTGGTTTTATCACACACTGTTCTTTCCAACTTTAAATATCTGAATGGTTTCTGGGAATTGATTTGGAGTATTTGCAATAGGCACTGCAAGGTAACTTTGTGTTGGTTTTGCATTTTTTTCGGAATGCTGATATTGGAGCAGAATTGTTTGGGATTTTTTTTTACTCTGCATCTTTTGAATGTCTTGATTATTATGTACATATATGTGACAAAGAAATTTGAAACAATTTGATTATTAATGACTTAAATTGCTGCTACTGGAACGTTTGTCACGATGGTTCATGTGATTATAGAGGATTGGTGTAGGAAATTGTTTTTAATTCAGACATGTTTTGGGCAAGAATTGTTTGAGTAAATCTGTGACATTTGGCAATTGTATGTAAGCAAAATAAATAAAACGAGGTGTACATATTTTGGAATGTCATTGTCCTAAATTTTGATGTGCTCAAGGAATGCCGTGTTTAAATTGTGTAATGTTGTTAAATAAATGTCGGTAATAATCTTATGAAAAATACATTTTTCATGATCATCTCTGTGTTGTACATTCGGATCATTTATTGCAAAGCAAACTTTTAATGGTTTGCAACATTGCACTGGAGAATTGTAGTAAAGAACAGTAATGTTAACCTGCAGCTCGAAAGCTTTGTGCTAAGTTATCCTGATTCATATGTGCTGTGCTGTATAGTTTTGATGATTGTTGTGGAACGTTTACACCTACATTGTATTTGTGGACTATTTTATTCATTTTTACATAAGAATGCCGTGATCAAATTGCGTTTTTTGAACTCTACAAGTATTGGGTGTTTAACATTGGTTGCTTGGTGCATAGAAAGACGTGTCCGTGTCTGGTGACGGGGCTCTCAATCTGTTATTATTACAGCCGAAATAAGGCTGCTTCCCCTAGCAAAAACAGTTTCATTATTCCCCATACAATGTCCGAAATTTCCCCACAAGTAAACATTTGCTACTGCACCTAATTATATTGAGACTTGCTTAATGCATGAAACAGGTTATTGAATTAACGTTAAGTTATTTTTAAATTGCCCAATATCAGAAAATGATGCCAAAACTCATCTGAGGCTACAAGTGGCATTAACCAAAACTGAAAGAGGGCCCTGGCTGAATTGGAGTTGTGCACTGCTAATGGCATTTTAAGTAATCTTAAGTTATAGCTTTATATATACCAGTTCATAATTTGTGAATCAAAATTTACATTCGTAGTACACATTTTGGTGAATAAAAGTTGTTTGTATACAGCAACATTTATTGTATTTTTGTTAATTATCTACATTTCTTTGTTGTATACCTTTTTCTTGAAGTCTATAGTTTAGGATGTATTACTTAGTACTTTATGCAGTATTTTTAATTGAGTCATGTTGAATAATATGTAGCATATACTTACATTTTTAAGTGCATTTAGTCTGCTCAAACATTTTACAAATTACTCTATGTACCCATTTGCAAGCTTTTGTCTGCTTTCACAGATATTCATGTTCAGTCACTTGCAACACAAATACCACAAACCTTTACTTCAACATCATATTCCTGGCTTTGTATATATACACCATTATATTTCTGTATATGTGTGGATGAAAGATGTACACATTTAAATGTCTGTAATTTTATTTGCAAAGATTATATCTGAAAGATATTGGAAATGTGTAATTGTTTCTAGTCATTAATAAATCGTTGGAAATCACAAACTGCCTTTTGTGATGTTGTTTTATTGCTCAGTGTTGGTAGAAAGGAGCGCAATGATAACAATTGAGTACAAATGTCCCAATGGTGTCCTATTGGAACTTGCATTCAACTGTCCCAATGGTGTCCTATTGGAACTTGCATTCAACTGTCCCAATGGTGTCATATTGGAACTTGCATTCAACTGTTCCAATGGTGTCCTATTGGAACTTGCATTCAACTGTCCCAATGGTGTCCTATTGGAACTTGCATTCAACTGTCCCAATGGTGTCCTATTGGAACTTGCATTCAACTGTCCCAATGGTGTCCTATTGGAACTTGCATTCAACTGTCCCAATGGTGTCCTATTGGAACTTGCATTCAACTGTCCCAATGGTGTCCTATTGGAACTTGCATTCAACTATCCCAATGGTGTCGTACTGGAACTTGCATTCAACTGTCCCAATGGTGTCATATTGGAACTTGCATTAGGGATGAGCAGGCTACACAACTACAACAAATCTTAAGTCTTAATGTTTAATAAAATACTTTTTACATTTGTACTTTAAATAAAATTGGTTAAATATGATGAGACAAAAAGATCAAATTAAGAATGTTTATGGTCATGGGGCCTGACTTGTTAGTCCCCAACCGGTGTTTCACCGGATGGGACTATAGGTTTGCCTTCCGTCTGTCTGTCCCCAAAACCTGATTCCTGCAATAACTCAAAAAGTACTGAACTTATTTCGATGAAACTGGGTATACATATAAACGGTAATGTTGCAATGTGAGGATTATGCACGACCTTTTTTCATCAAAGGTCACGTGACTTGCTAAAAATAGAAATAAACTAAATACTGTAATTATTAAGATATGACCATGAAACTTTGTACAGAGATTGAACTATAGGTTTGCCATTTGTCTGTGTCGTTCTGTCTGTTCGTCCGTCCCCAAAACCTGGATCCTGTGATAACTCGGAAAGTACTGAAGACACTTTGATGAAACTTTGTATGCATTGCAACAGCAATGTGAGAATTATGCACGACCTTTTACTTTTCACCAGAGGTCAAAGGTCACGTGACTGTTACTAAAAATAGAAATCAACTTAATACTGTAATATTTTCAAAAGTGCATAAGATATGATCATGAAACTTGGTACACAGATTGGACTATGGGTTTGCCCTCCGTCTGTATGCGTCTGTCTGTCTGTTCGTCCGTCGGTATCACTCTGTCCCGTCCCCAAAATATGGATCCTGCGATAACTCAAAAAGTACTGAAGACACTTTGATGAAACTTTGTATACATACAAAGAGCAAGGTGAAGATTGTCCACGACCCTTTATTTTTCACCAGAGGTCAAAGGTCACGTGACTGTTACTTAAAATATAAATAAACTTAATACTGTAATTATTCGAAAAGAACAATGATCATGAAACTGGGTACACAGAATGGACTATATGATTGCCCTCTGTCAGTTTAGTACTGCAATAACTCTAAAAGTAACTCGAATGTCTGGTCAATGTTACTAAAATAGACAAAAAAACAACTTAATACTGCAGTGACAAATGGGATTTGAATATGAAACTTTGTACATCTACAGATAAAGGGCGATTTGACTTGCACGATGTTTGATTAGTAGGGGTTTTCACCCGTAGGGGACTCCTGTATTGCTTGCAATACTATCAAAGCCTTGTTTACAATGGTGCGATCCACCAATATCGAAGCCACCAGTGAACAAAGCAACCAATTACACTGTATAATAATATGAAAGGCATGTTGTGGGGAAAACCAGGCTAAATACACATGCGTCAAGTCCGCACAGACTGATCCAGGTCTCCACTTCTATGGTATTTTCTGTTTTAAGAAAGTCTCTTCTAAACATAAATCCACTTGTAGGCGGAAAGTGCCGTCCCAGATTAGCCTGTGCGGACTGCACAAGCTGATCTGGGATAACACTACGCACATGAATTAAGCCCAATTTTCCATGACATGTCTGAAATAAAGTAATTCTGGTTGAAATACTGTTCTGAATATGTATGTTCTAAAATAGTTATTGGACTGCAAGGCATTATAAAAGAGTACTGCTTAGTTCCACACAGATATTTTGCTAAATGTGTGTGAGTAGTCAACTGAAGATTCCTAAGTATGTATTTTCTGTGTAACTTAACTGCACAAGCATTATGTGCTTGCAATAACAATAGTTGCATTGTTGCAAAACTTCACATATCAATAAAAACTATATATGGAATGTTTATTACTTATCATTATTACTTACATAAGTACTGATTACTTACCATTAATGGGCCAGATCCAGGATTTCGGGTTTGGGGGGGGGGGGGGGGCGGGGCGTAAACTTTTGATCGTGCAATTATAACCCTTGTCCGTGGTCATGCAGTGATCAGCTACAGGTCCGTATCGACGATATATAATAAATCTTTGCACATAATCATAACCATCACAATAATTTTATCGAAACGAAGTGATGGACAGAGATGAACATTTGTTTACGCAAAATATTGTGAAAGATACTCGTATTATTGCCTTGTGAACTATTAAGGCAAGTTATGCCGACTTGGTGTCGATTTCGCTGACATGGTGGCGGGAAATATATGAAATCGCCAGGAATTGGCGAAATGTTGTGGACACCCCTCTACTTTATCAGGTTATATCTTTCTTATAAATGCATGAAACGATATAAAATTTGGTGCGTTTTCTAATGGGACATTGAATAAAAAGTTCGTCGTTTCAGATTTTTGGGAGCTGTTTATGGAGACAAAACTGTTTTAACTCGAATTTAGTCATTGATTTGACTTAATTTCGACTTAATATCTTAATTATTCGAACAACAAATCTATATCTTGTAGGCGGTATCGTGTGCCAATGGTGTATTGCATCTGCCATCTTTACATGCTATATGAATTTATAAAAGAAAACATTAGCATCCACAAATAAAGGTGTATATACTAATTGTCTAAAGTGAATTGTTTTCTCTGAACATTGGCTATGGTGCTACGGTGTACATACAAAATCGTATGGGTTGGGTGAGGTCGGGTATGTTAACTGAAGTTTATGAGTATCTTTAATAAGATTTTTTTGCATATTTATCCAGTTTTTTCCCGTTTTATATATGCCCATATGTGTATGGTCCGGGAGTTTTTTTTGGGGGGGGGGGGGGGGGGGGGCGCCGGGCGCCCCCTGGATCCGCTAGTGAACACTCGGGGGACACTAGTTTGAGAAAATATTGCTGAAATGTATCAAATGCTAAAGATATGTTCTCTAGCTAGTGGTGGGACATTGGTTTAAATTGCAATCGATCATCGGGTTGGAATAGGCTGCAGCCTCCAATGCGATTTTACCGATTATAATCAAATGTTATTTTGAATTATACTTATTTCTCTTCTTTTAATGTAGACAAAATACGTCAATATGGATGTATGTGTGTTTCTTTTGTGCAATAATAAATGTAAACAAATATTAAAACAATAACATCTATAACTTCTCTTTATTATTTTACCGATCGCTGCTTGAACATTTTGAAAATATAAAACAAGTATAGAACAAGTAAATTTAACATGGAAAAACTGTAAACAATTCAAAATGAACGTCGAACCGATGGTCGATTATTTTTGTAACTGTGACATCGATAATAGACATCGAAATAAATGTACACGCCGCTAATCGATATTTTCCGATCATCGTCCCATCACTGTATGAAGCAATATCGTTTGTCCGGTTATCATTATATTAGTCTGGTAGAAATTTCTGTGTAAATAGCTTTGAACTAGATGGTTGGAATGTTCGAGATTCACGGTAGCTTCTTTTTGACTATGATGGTTCATCAGTAAATACATTCTTGTACATCCTGGCATGATAAATAATTACAAGTGTCTGTTGTCATATCATCAACGTGCAATTATTTGTTGAAATGCAAAAACTCAGTGGGGGGGGGGGGGGGGCGGGGGGCACAAATATTAATATAATCTACATTGTTTTAGAAGCCAATCGCTTAATTATGATACTCCATTAGTGCAATAACATCTCACTTGAAATGAGCGCATGCTTTGCTCGGTAATACGAGGGTTGTTCAAAAATAAATTGGACGGGGGCGATAACGTTAACATCTTTTAGTTAACGTTCATGATTATACCTACAAAATACATCGGAATATTTCCTTTACATAATGTGAAAATTTCAATAAAATAAACTTACAAATACAAATTCTACGACAATTACAGCAAACACCTTGTGCGTAACCCGGCGCATGGAAAACAGAGTTACTCTTGACGTTATCGACGTCACAAACGCTCCGAACTACGCCAACGTTTACTCTTTTTCAAAGTATTCCCCCGCGTGTTCAAAATGTTGACGCGGTAATGGCGATGTATCCACTGTCTGTACACATCCTTGTACCACTCTGCAGAACTGTTGAGTAATATTTGCAGTTGCTTTCTTCAATTCTTGTAGAGAAGTGAACCTACGTCCCTTTAACTGTGATTTGATGGTCGGAAATATCGAGAATTCGAATGGCGCTAGGTCTGGCGAATAAGGCGGATGGGATATCGTACAGAATCCCCAAACTGCCACCTCCAAAGTTGTGGTCCCTGCAGTGTGTGATGACGCATTGTATACGTGTAGAATTAAATGCTCAATGGGCACACCGGGTCGCTTCTTTCTAAGGGCGTGCATGAGATCACGGCGGAGCACCTGTGCTGAGTAAATGGCGGTTTTTTAAAACCCAGTTTAATGCCTTTTCATGCATTAGAAATTTGATTCGATTAAACAGAATTTTAGCTCAATGAGCTATGTTTAAATTATGGATGCTAGTTATTTCTCATCCCATTTTACTTAGCGCAGTGGTACTTAAAATAAACAAGATCGTAATATGTTTTCGACGATGATTATGATGACAACATATTACCTTGCAAAAGTAGTCTGCATTACCAGTCTGACCCTTCGGGACCGCGTGTTGGAGGATCATGCCGTCTATGTCGGCGAACATGATGAACAATTATTTTCCGTCGCAGCGGGAAATCCTGGCCTTGTTTGGAGGTGGGGATCCGGTCCGCTTCAATACTGCGGACTGTGACTTTGTTTCCGGGTCATGAAGCCACAGCCATATCTCATCGGTGGTGATGATTCGTGACAGGAAGCGGTCACCTTCTCGCTCCACTCTCCGCAGAAAGGCCCGGGAATCGGTCACCCTCCTCTCCTTCTCGTGCTCGTTCAGCAGCCGCGGTACCCAGCGCGCGTGGACCAATCGTTAAACAGATCATTCATTATCTGTTACAAAATTATATCTGAGAACAGTGCAACTATTTACATGTAATTTAACATACGAAATTATTTATCGAAATATAGTTATTAAATAACATTGATAAAATTGATCACATTAAAATAATCCGAGTCCAAAAGAGTAAAGCACACAATCACGATAAATACGGTCAACCATTTCTATTAAATTTCGATTAAATAAACAAATCGAAATCAAAAGCATAGGGCCTACCTTTGTCATATTCAAATCTTTAGTCAGGACAGAATGAACTGTTCCAACGCTTACATCAAACATGTCCGAAAGCGTTCAAACTGTCAAACGTCTGTCATTTCGCAGCATCTCGGCAAACGACGTCACCAACGTTCCACCGACTTTCTTCTTTCTGCCTCTTCCCTCCCTATCCGTTATCTTGTCTTCGCCGTCCTTGAACCGTTTATGCCAGCTGAAAACAAGCGATCTGCAGACAGAATTTTCGCCCCTCGTAATCTTTAATTTTTCAAACGTTGCAGAAGGAGTTACGCACATCTGTTTACAGAATTTCACAATCGCGCGAATTTCCAGGTTTTCATTTGACGGCATGATCGGGTGTTTAACGTTGTCACAAAACTCAGAAAAATCTTGTTTACTTCCGCGTCTAACGATCAAATGACGTCAAATTTCCGGGTGACGTAAATGAAACGTAGTGCAACGTTTTCGTGCAATTTAAATGAAATCAGACGACAAATCACGGAAATATAACGAATATAGCGGTACTTAAACAGTTGACTATATGAACTGCGCCGGGTGCTTGTTACCATGGTTTTTCAAATTTAATATATACGCGCGCGAAAAAAATATTAACGTTTATACAATATTACCGAGAATGCTATCTGAGTGATTTTGATATGTAAACATTGTAACTTGAATGAACAATTAAAGACACAACAGCCTAAGCCTATTTATTTTTGAACATCCTTTTTACAAAGTATTCTTTGTTAATTATTGTGATACAAGTACATACTCGTGTAATTATTTGGCGACTCAGAGGCTCAGAAGTAAATCAATGCAGTCATATTAGCACTAACAAGAAATGTCTTTTAAAAAGACAATCGGCGTTGAAATTAATATTGAGATGTCATTTAAAAATTACCTAAACAGACGGCCAGGATGATCGGTTACGTGACTTCTCAGACCCCAGATTGTTTGGTCCCCACCAATATTAGGAGACTTATTGGACCCCAGATTTTTCGGACACTATAAGAAAATTTATCGGACCCAAAAGTTAATTTGAGATAAATTTATTAATTAAAAAATTAAATAAAATTATCATTAATATCTATGCTGTGAATAAACCAAACATACAGCTCCATGTTTTCACCATGTTTATATGAATAACCAAAATAACATAATTGTTAAAATTAGTATGTATCAGACGAGTCTATATAGTTATGTATAGTACCGGTAATATACCATTCATGATAGTTATCTAATATAATAACGGTGTGAAGTCAAATAAGCATTTATACTGTGTATCCCAATCAAAAGCAATAGTCAGGGAACATTCAGCGATTTTTGAAATGTTACGACTTTATGTTTGATAACGCAACCATAAAAATTTATTAGACTATGACGATTTTAAATTATATCAGTAGAAATATGATATATCAGGGGTTCCTGTGTATAATTAGTATTGCAAATTGTGTATTCATGCTACGCGAATAACAGTTCGACGTATTCCGAATCTTCTTTCATAACATTTTATCTATTGAATGTAGCATCTTTTTATAGATTAAATAACATCTACTGGAGAAGTTGATAGAAAGATGCAATTATGAATAATCGTTAATAAATCGTAACCACAATTTTAATTCAAATTAACAGTAAGTTTATAAATAAATTCCCCATTTATTGAAATTTTTAGGTTTATGATTCTCTGAACGCTATCATTTATGCATGTACGAGTATATTTTCACAGCTATACAACGGTTGCTGGCTACGCGCGCTATTTTTAGAATGACACTACTGTTTCTGGAATGTGATGAACTCGCTAGAATCAATGGGCTACATGGAACGGCGACACTGTAAATGAGAATTATGAATGGGAACATTGAACAATTGCTATTCATAGAGCATCCGCTTATATAAATGTAGGCTGAACAAAATAGTTATTTCGTTACGTGAATGAATATAGCGTTCTGTTTATGGCATACGATGAGAAAATACGTTCATAATTAGCATCAGTTCTAGAGTATATATTGAAGATATGTTTATAACTTCATTTTAACCGCTTATGTAAACAATTATGTAAATTTTTAATCCCCAAAAGTATGCAACAGTTATTGGTATACGTTAAACCATTGTTTGAAGTTTGCATTCCCTAGAATTAGAACATTTGCCCAATTCCATTGGTATTCAATTTTCCCGCTGCATAATTATCGCAAGAAAATCTGGGTCAAAAGTGATCTTAGACAGCTACGCCGAAAAATTAACAGACTAAGCTGGTTCTTGGGAACGTGTTAAACTATGTATACGCCTGAACTCATGCACATGCATAGAAATAGTTATGCTTACTAAGCAAGTGAAGTTGATAAAATGTAAGGAACAATCAGTTCAAAATGAGCATGTACATTCAAGCATAACTATAATATATCTGCTTGACAACACTGCACTTTAATTTCATATTTTTGAATAAAATATTTTAAGTGATATATATAAACATACCTTATATTTAGCTAATGCTATAGCTAGCTGTACTTTAAATGCCAAGTAAAGTTGAAAAGTGGGTCTGGGTACCTCCCTGCATTTAATTACTAATGAGATTACTGTCCAGCCTAGGCATGACATTGCAACTTAGCTTGTCAAATAACTAGATTGCCTCGTGATACACATTAAAAAAAATATCAAAGAACAGAACATTGCTAATGCTTCATTTTATCTAATTCAACTGATGGTTTTTCATGAGCAACACATTATTTTCAATATATTTCTGTGCCAGGTATGTTATTTTGCTTTATTATATACAATACTCCATTATTTTGGGAATCTGGGAAAATTTTTTGGCAATTGTCTATTTGCTTATCGATGAATAGGTCCCTTTAAAACGTTATTGTTAAAATAATCAACCATGGTCATCAGTATTGTTAACTCTTGATCCCTGCATCCAAATCTTAGGCTGTAGTTCTGTAACTGTGCATACTTTGTTTGTAATTTTATAACTAATTGATGCATGTGAAAACTGGGGTTAATGCATGTGCGTAAAATGTCGTCCCGGATCAGCCTGTGTAGTCTGCACAGGTAATCAAGAACAGCACTTTCTGCCTACAGTGGATTTATGTTAAGAAGAGACCTTGAAACAGAAAATACCATACAAGCGGAAAGTGCCGTATTGGATTAGCCTGTGCGGACTGCACAGGCTGATCCGGAACCACTTTTTATGCACATGCATTAAGCCCGGTTTTCCCACGACACGACACCTATCTATTACAGTATGCAGAAATGAAACTTAACATGTAGACCTTGGGTCTATTCCAGAAACATCTTAAGTGAAATCTTATCCTTAGCCTTAAAATCGTCATTTTTCTTAAGCATTTCATTCCATCTATGCATACAATTCTGCCAAATGTTCACTAATTATTAAAACTTATTTACTACTATTTACTTACAACTGCAATTGGATTCATGAATTTATATCTAGTTTTAAAAATATTACCTTACAAAAATTGTAACTCAAGTGAAAATATTTTAAGATAAACTTAAGATGTTTCTGGAATATGGCCCCAGGGTCTGTATTAATGAAATCATTCTTAGACTTACGAAGAAAGAATGGACTCACTCGAGAAAAAATCCTTAGTTGTTTGCAACTATGCTGTACCAACATCGCTTATGTCATTTACAAATCATTCGAAATAATGATATAATTAGAGTTAGTGAATACTATTTAGGTACAAATTAATGGCCCTTTTAGAACAGAACAGTTTTAAGACTATGTTAGGTACAAATTAATGGCCCTTTAAGAATAGAACAGTTTTAAGACTATGTTACCGGTAGGTACAAATTAATTGCCCTTTTAGAACAGATCAGTTTGAAGACTATATTAGGTACAAATTAATGGCGCCCTTTTAGAATATAACAGTTTTAAGACTATGTTAGGTACAAATTAATGGCCCTTTTAGAACATAACAATTTTAAGACTATGTTAGGTACAAATTAATGGCCCTTTTAGAACAGATCAGTTTTAAGACTATGGTAGGTACACATTAATGGCCCTTTTAGAACAGAACAGTTTTAAGACTATGTTAGGTACAAAGAAATGGCCCTTTTAGAACAGATCAGTTTTAAGACTATGGTAGGTACAAATTAACGGTCGGCCCTTTTAGAACAGATCAGTTTTAAGACTATGTTAGGTACAAAGAAATGGCCCTCTTAGAACAGATCAGTTTTAAGACTATGGTAGGTACACATTAATGGCCCTTTTAGAACAGAACAGTTTTAAGACTATGGTAGGTACAAATTAATGGCTCTTTTAGAACAGATCAGTTTTAAGACTATGGTAGGTACAAAGTAATGGCCCTTTTAGAACAGATCAGTTTTAAGACTATGGTAGGTACAAAGTAATGGCCCTTTTAGAACAGATCAGTTTTAAGACTATGGTAGGTACAAAGTAATGGCCCTTTTAGAACAGAACAGTTTTAAGACTATGGTAGGTACAAATTAACGGTTGGCCCTTTTAGAACAGGTCAGTTTTAAGACCATTCTTTTATTCTTAAGTCTAAGAATAGGTTGGTGAATACGGGCGCTACTGTTTGCCTTTTCATCTTTACAACTATAACTGGTTCATCAACGTATGCATTACTGTGTACATGTTGCAAACTGCCTAATGGTTATATACTGGAAATTTGACTTATATCTTTGATTGAAGTTGTGTCTGAACTTAATTAATCGACACATTTAAATATTATTTCACCAGCAGCTTTTTTTCTGTCTGCAAAAGGACAACAATTACAAAAACATAACTAAAATATTCAGAATTCAACCATTTTATGACCAAAAGAAAAATCTAAATAAGCATGAAGCTTACATATTATAAACAAAGTATTCACACAAATTACAATATCACAGATGAATTATGCAATAAACTAAGTCTAAGAAAATAAACCAAACAAAACATGGTACGGCAGTTCAGCAGTGTGGACGTTCCACATGTGGGACGGAATGTTTTGCTCTTATCAAATTGTACAGACACTGTAAATTCATTACAAAAATAATACATCAACAAGATGCAATTAGTATAATATCACATCATGGGTAAACAGCACAGTTTGGTAAAAAAAACCAACACGCATTCCATTTTCTACATAACCTGAAAATTAAAAAAAAGTTTGCTTTTCGGCAAATAATCATTAGTAACAACTTCTACACAGGTAGCAAATGACTCTAGCAGACTGATATTGGCAGCAACACCTGATGGCTTTCATTGAGGCAGAAAATTGACAATCCAGCTATATGGATCAACAGTTTTTTCTTCAATTATCTTTGACTTTCAAAGCACTTTAACTACATCAGATAGAAGTACAGCTGTCTAGCAATTAAGAAAAACAGGCGCCGTTAAATGCTTACACAGCCATATTTTTTCACATTTCTGGAAGTAACAAATTACAAATAAATAAACATTCACAAAGCAAAAGTTATACAGTTGCAACATAATTAACGCTCAAATTACACCCACTTTTTTTTTTAAGTGTTATTCACTTTCCATGCTAGTTTACATTCACTTGGTAACTCAGTTGCCAGTCTGCGCCAGGCTGGTCATCAGGAATACCCTCTGGTACTGCCACAGCGTTGGGTCACACAGCGTGGGCAGGGAGAAATGCACGACGATGTTCTGGTCGCCCTGGTGCTTCCTGTCACGGGAACAGAACACTGGACACTTGTAGAGCTTGTAGAGACGCCGTGGGGTCTGGGCCCCACTTTCCAGGGGCTTCATCCAGAAAAGGGGCATCTCCTGAGAGCTGGGGCTGTCTGGAGTGGGCAGCATCATGACTGCCCGGGTCGTGTCCCACAGTGCATTATGGAGGTGCAGTCCTGACAGGAACACCCCCTCCGACGGGGGCAGGGACGGCTTCAGTCCTGCTGGCATCACCTGGAAAGAGATGTTACCACGTGTTAAAATACAATACTTTTGTTGTCTGCGAACAGGTTTCAACAAATAATTTGTTGCTGAGAAAACGTCTACAACAAACAACGTGCTTCCAAATTCTGGGGAAAGCAATTAACAAACATATGAGTAGGAGTTACGACTGTATGTCACTAATTTACTTGTTACATAACAATGTAAACTATAATTGCATAATATTACTAGTGTACATAATATTATATACAATCACACCACAGTTAATTGATTTATGTTCAAACTCATACATTCTGTCTGGACAAGCAATTATAAGTTAGTTTAAGATGTTTTTACTGTCTTTTTTTTTGTTCCATCTGACAGCAGCAAAAACTGTGAACAACACATCCACATATAGAATAATACATAATTATTTGAAAGCAAATATAGCAAACTAACTAGCCATATTTTAATAATTATACCCTCATGCAACTTATACAAGGCAATACAATTAATGCATTTCTCCATGACAGATATTATACTGCAGTATTTATATGCTATAACCTGTAGTAATAAACTGATGTTAAAAATAGTGTGTGATAATGCTACATCACAGACAATACAGAGTAAGGCCGATAGACTTGACTGACAATTTCCTGTAAGCCAACATGCCAACACAAAACCCCAAAAGTACACAAGAACACAAGAGGGGACGACTGGTGGATAACCGCACGATGACGTTTGCGGAGAATGACAGCTGTGTGGCAAACTGGTACCACATGTCTGCCACTTGTCCCCAAATGATCAGCATGCAGCCATCAGGTGTGCCAGGCACGCGCCAGCTAAATCCTGCAGTACTGAGGCCCCACCCCTAAAAATTGTGTGTTTCGGGCAACGGTCTCAAACAAGTTAAGTAGGGTCAAGACTGAGCTCTTTTTTAAACATTTTTTTTTTTACCGACATATTTTGGTAAATTATCAAATATCTGACAAATACGAATTTCACAGAAACAATAATCGCTAAAACTTTAGGGTCAGGGTTTTTCGCTAGGTAGGGTCGGGTTGCCGAAACACTGAATTTTTTCTTTTTGGTCTGAGGTACGCTGCACTGAATACTGGCCCGGAGCTGAGACTGCTGGGAGAACATGTGGGAACAGTTAGAAATATTGCTCTAGATGTGAACAGTCATTCCCTAGTGATCTTGAATATCATGGAAAAAACAATGATGTTGATGTACTTGATCACTGAATGACATACACATTCTTATATAAAAACTCTTTCTAATGAGACACATAAAAATGGAATAGATTCAGATGTAACAGTTTATATGTTATAATTTTAATGTAAAAATTGACAAGAACTCCGTGTTTGAGGGGCACAATCTATTATTTTAACACACTTTTAAGCACTTTAAAAACCGTCTAAAACACAAATAGGAGGAGTACCAGCAATCCGCTGTAAACATTAATGCTGAAAATCTATAGTTCTTTCTTCAAGATATACTGGTACTGAAAGTAATAGAAGGCTTGGACATTCCTAAATAAATTGTGGCGCGTCGTGGGAAAACCGGTCTTAATGCATGTGCGTAAAGTGTCGTCCCGGATTAGCCTGTGCAGTCCGCAAAGGCTAATCTGGGATGGCACTTTCCGCTTTTATGGTATTTTCTGTTTCAAGGAGGTCTCTTCTAAACATAAATCCACTGTAAGCAGAAAGTGCCATCCCGGATTAGCCTGTGCAGATTGCACAGGCTAATCCGGGACGACACTTTACGCACATGCATTAAGTCCGGTTTTCCCACGACGTGCCACAATTATACTCTGTAGCGGTCAATTTACTGGTTTCACAGTCCATGGATCAAGAGTTATGATGTCAGACCTTTCCTCAGAATGATGGACTTAATATGATAACTTGAGTTTGTAGTAATTGATCAAGTTTAAAATTTCTATTGGTCTTCTAAACCTTCACTAGTTTCATATGTTGATATCTGAAACTTCACTGTATTTTTGTTTTCACAGCCTGGGAGAAGTGAGACATCAAAGTACATTCACTGTCTGGTATGATTGAAGAGCAATCACCACTGCAGAAAGCCTCCCACTGATGTAATGACAGGATCACTTTCAAATCCTACCCATTGGCACTCCTCTACTGCCATATGCCACACTGTAGTGTTTAAGTGCTGAGGAAAGGAAACAGAAAGGAAACCCACAGTATTCCCTTCTCTGATGATTATTGTTACATCTAGTTATTTATGGCTTCCAAAGAAGTCTTGGAGAAAAGGTCACCATCTGTTTGCCATTTATGCAATCTTTGATTTTGATCATAACTTTGCATTTTACAGCATATTATGTTCTTTTCAAATACAAAATGGGTGCAAACTCCTAATGAGTTGTTCACTTGAACTTTTTAAACATAATTCAATGTGATATTAAATAACATTTCCCAAAGTAATAAAACTGTGATGAATCAAAACTGTTCAATAGTTTTTTAAATAAATATTGCCAAAGTCTAAAAGTAGTAAAGACTTTTTTAAATAAACATTCATACTGGTTCTTTAACCAAATACTATGCTAAAACAGGGCAAACCTAGGGGTATATGGAACCTGAAATATTTTTCTATTTTGTGAGAAAGACTGATTCTGGGTATGCAAACATACTTGACTTTATAGACAACAGAAAGTGTTCATGATGTTTGTGAACCAGAAAATATGATGAACAAGAAACAAATTCCAAGCCCATCAACAGAACTGTCACTGTCCCACATTCCTGAGTGGGGATCCACAATACACAGTGCTGCTATTAGAAGCAGCTATTATGTTTCTTCAGGAACACAACTATGTGCCTCCTCCTACTCCCCCATAGAACAGCCTGAGAAAAGTCATTTATTACCTGTACAATTAACACTGGGTTTTCACAGTGAGTCACTGAACCCCAAACAATTCCTGACAATAAATATCTCCACAACCTGTGGATGTTCACCACCCACTCTTACAGCTACATCACCCTCTAGCAATGCAATGATGAACACAGAAGAAAGAATTTCACAGCAGCTACTTGTAGCAGCAAAAACTTTAAGCAAAACTTCAAAGAATTCTGTCCTGTTCTGATTTCATGGAACTGTGAATCAATGAATTTACCCAGTAACTAGATATTTTTTCAAGTGCATAGTTACTTTATAATAAACATAATAAACAACTCAAATCACAACAAGGACACCGTTTTTTTTTAAGAGCAAAGTGACAACAAACAACATTAGTAAGGTACCAAAAAGGCTAAAATTAGGAAAACTGAGGAACGATATCTATGTACTATAATTTCTCATTGTTATGTACATGTATAATGCAATTACGTACACATCCAGTGATGATCAACAAAGCAATGCATAATAACAAAACCACTTCACAAAAACAGACGTAAACACAAATTATCTGACTAAGGATTTTAACCATGTTCAACATGCACTTTTCATAATGGCATTGCAAACCTCTAGCCCCCATTTCATAATGGCATTGCAAACCTCTGGCCCCCATTTCTCATAATGGCATTGCAAACCTCTGGCCCCCATTTCTCATAATGGCATTGCAAACCTCTGGCCCCCATTTCATAATGGCCTCGCAAACCTCTGGCCCCCATTTCATAATGGCATTGCAAACCTCTGGCCCCCATTTCATAATGGCATTGCAAACCTCTGGCCCCCATTTCTCATAATGGCATTGCAAACCTCTGATCCCCATTTCTTGAACATTCTTAAGGATTATCGGTTTAAGTTTCTTATTTAATCAATCAAAATAATTATTTTAAAACAAATGCTACAACACAATACATTATGATTATCTGACTTGTGATTTTCATTCAACATTTTATTTGTATTTACAACATTATTTATCAACACTGTATTTCACTATGAAAATAGTACGCTATAGGGCCGGATCTACAATTACCTTGGCCTTTCAATTACAGGAAATCATTTATGAAGAAAACAAGCAAGCAAACTTGAACAAAAACTACATTTCTTAATCAATTTTATGATCTCTTTAATTACTGGCTTAACAAATCTTGTTTTCAAGAAAACAAGATATTTTTTAAGGAAGTACTTAAATCCAAAAGGTTGTAATATCAATAAAAATACTGTGGGAGGGGGAGGAATGGAGCAACAAACTGATCAGATTTCAAAGGTAGACAAACTGTTTAAAGAGGAACATCAGGTTTAACACTTCACTGAGAAAGGTGCCAGTAATGAGGCCAGAGAGATGGTGCTAATCTCCGCTAATGCTTTCCCCATCCAGTACAACACTAGTTTATTTATTGGGTGTCTGTCAAAATAAATGGATTTCAAATGCTGCCAATTAATAAGCATTAGCACACAGTCCACCTAATGTTTCATAAATACTTCTGTCTGAAAACTGAAATTGATTAATGAGACCAACACATTAAATGGCTTTGTGTGTATGACATTATTACAAGCTCAAAACATTGGTGCTATCATACATTTCAGTACCAGTGATTTATTATTCATGATGTTCAACAATATAGTAAAAAACGGATAGACATATTATTGTTTAAATATTGCTGAGTGCATTTCATTTACATCCATGTGCAAAAGAACATTTCTGATGTTAATGTGATCTTTGCAATCTTTTAGCATGCCATGACAACAAGGGAAAATGAAACAATGTAGTATTTATGAAATACTGTAAATTATTATCTGCTATTAAACACAATTTTACAACATAATTGTCAAGTACCACCATGTACATTCATAGTGGACAGGCAAGGACACATTTCAAGTCTGTAATAATAAACTAAGACACTCCGTTTAAAAAAATAGTTGTTTCTGGTCGCCCAACTGACCCTACTTTTTTCATGCCGACCCTAAATGTTTTTTAGGACTTTTACAGATCATAAAATAGAACTGCTACAAATAATCCAATAAACATACTACAACTGCTCCAAAGAGCAATCACTTGTCTTGAAAATGGGAGTCATAAAATGCATTAAAAACATAAAATTTACCCACAGATAATTCACACAAACCAAAGTCTTGTTCAAACAAATAATGAAAAATAAATAATAAAAATAAAATTCTGACCTACAAACCCTATTTTTTGTTGGCCATGCCACCAGAAACAAATCTATTATTTTGTCGGACTAATGCACCTATCAATGTTTTCCCCCAGGGGGGGAGCGGCGGGCATATACAGGATTTTAGACTGAAAGCGACTCCCGATAGGCGGGAAATTGACACACAGAATGATTCCGGGTCCCGGGTAAATAGACTTTGGTCGGATTTTAGATCCCGCTTATACAGGCCCCCGGGCCATTTTATATACATATAGCATCTCCCACTGAGGGAATTGAGACAAATATGCTTGACTCTAGGGTAGGGAATTAGACCCCCAAAAATAAAATTTGTCAAATTCCCCTGGGTCAGCCCGCCGCTCCCCCCCTGGGGGAAAATATTGATAGGCACATAAAAGTTGTGGGTCCTTATGCATATTTAAACTTTGTAATATCTTAACCTAAAACTGAACTTAAATATTTTATAATGTAAACATTTTAAAACAACTTAAAATTGAAATGAAACGAGAAACGTGGAAACTCCACAAAAACCACATTTTTTTAATGAAATACATTAAAGTCAGCACACAAATAAAAGTAAGGATGACCTTGACCTTGACTCCACCAACCCCATACGCAACCCCATGCTAGGTCTAGATATAAAGTATCTTACATATAAAGTTTCATTAAAATATCTCGATGTCTTCTCAAGTTATTGAGCGGAAACTGCTTGTCTATTTTTAGTAACGGTGACATTGACCTTGACAGCATATTCAATCCCAAGCGAGGTCTAGATATAAGATATCTATGTAGGAAGTTTCATTAAAATATCTCAATGCCTTCTCAAGCTATTGAGCAGAAACTTTTTTTTTATTTTAAGTAATGGTGACCTCGACATTGACCCCACCCACCCCATATGCAATCCCAAGCGGGGACTCGACATAAGGTATCTATGTATGAAGTTTCACCAAAATATCTCGATGTGTTCTCAAGTTACTCATCAGAAACAGTATTTCTCTTCTTAGTAACAGCATTCTTGACATTGATCCCCACCCGTATATGACATCCCTAGCGAGGTCTCGATATAGGGTATCTATGTATTAAGTTTCATTAAAATATCTCGATGCGTTCTAAAGTTATTGAGCAGAAACTGTTTTTCTAGTTTTAGTAACTGTAGTGACCTTGACCCCATCCACCCTATATGCAATCCCAAGCGAGGTCTCGCTATAAAGTATCTATGTATGAAGTTTCATTACAATAGCTCAATCCGTTCACGTGTTAGAGAGTGGAAACGAAGTGCTACAACTGCCCGCCTGCCCAACGACATAATTATGCCAAGCTAATAACCGAAAGTTTTCTTCGAAAAATGTGGTTAATAACCCAGGCCATACAAATCCAGTGACTATATGACATTCTATCACAATGGGAGACATATCAGATCAACCCCTGTTTGCTAAATACACCCATCCATTTGTTCTTTCATCAGTGATGGATCAGCATAGCACTTGTTAAAGGGTACCTTCATCAACAGCACATTATCAGGCAGACCTCTGGAATGTGTGTTTTGACATATTTTCTTTGATCTCAAACATGGACATCACAGTATGTATTCTGCTTTCTCTTGTTCAAAGAATAATGTACAGGTGCGGATTCAGGGTTTTGAGTTGGAGGGTGCAGAAATATTCAGTAACTGCCAACAAACTGCTGTCTCTCTTAGATGTTAGGATAAATATTGGAATGGTGTAATATTGTAAAAAAGGAACCATTTAACGAAAATACCACATTGATTGAAGAACACATCAATGGCAACTAAATGAACATGTTTCAGCAGGGATCATATTTTTCTAGAAAGTCAATCGTCCTGAGGTCCGTCGATCATGCTAATGTTGAATCGGAATTTTGTGTATCCGAAAATGGTGCTTGTCCGAACATGCGTATTTTAAAGTTTAACCATTATCTTCACAGTTTTCACACCTCAGACTTCAATGAATTTTCATTTCTATGTCTTTTATAAGTTTTAACTTCATAAAAATTTTAAGATAATGCAATTCGAATAGAACAAACAAAATACTGTTGTTGTAAAAACGCCCATTACGTATCCAAATTATGTGTATCCAAAAATAAGGTATGTCCGAAATTGTGTATTTTAATTTTAATTATAAACTATAAAGTTTCCATACCTTAATCTTCAATGAACTTTTAATTTCTATGTCTGTTATATGAGTTTTGCTAAATTAAAGTTAAAATATAATGTAATACAATATGGTCTTTGTACTTTAAAATGAACTATGTCATGTCATGAACGTCAATTAAGCCAACTAACAAATAAACTTTAATTGTATTGAACTACGTTTTTACAATGACATTTAGTTAGATTTCATATTACTATTAATATTTTATATAATTATGAATGCAGCACAGTACATAAAATCATTAGGCAGCAAATGCACGTTTTCCACTTGAATTACATGCAGCTGCTATTATCAGTCTCTATAGTAACCAGACACAATCTTATCCTGGGGAAGTACACTATGAGACTGACATCAGAAACCGATCGGTGTCAGTAATATAACAGAGTAATAGCACTCCAATTATCGATCGATAGTGACACGACTGGGGTCATTCACGCATTACTGATCCACCGGCGTTCGCACCTACAATTTTCGTGGAAAATCCGGGAAATGACACTTTCCGCTTTTATGGTATGTTCTGTTTAAAAGAAGTCTCTTCTAAAAATTAAAGGGACTATGTCATCGAGAAGGGCCTCAAGGGGGCAATTTCTGTAAAAATCTTAAATTTAAATATTAATACTGGCAAACGCATTCTGAGATAAACATAAATTTATAATATTGGTTGTGTTTGTTTGGCCCTTTTCTTGTTTACATTTTGATGTCAGAATAGTGAGCATTGTAATAACCATAGTTTACAAACGACTTCCTACCAAGCATGATAGCGCAGCTGGTTAAAGCACTGTCTACTGTCATTTTTTCGTATGGCTTCTAAGTCATGAGTTCGATACCTGCTTGGGGCTTTAATTTTTTAAGGCTTTTTTATTATTTGTGTTTATCATTTTGTTTGTTAGGATTTTTGCTGTTTTTAACAGTATCTCAGTCATATCTCGGCGGTCAGGTAACCTACTCACACATTTACTGGGCAAGTTTAGCCGATCTAAGCGGTTTACCAGTACGAATTGCGCTTACTTATGCCAGTAATTGACAACTGCCCTACTTGAATCAGAGATAGTGGGAGAACGGCCGTAAAAATAAATTCATGATGCAATCCGCTGCACAAGTTAAGTGGCCGGGCTGGGGCTTGAATATCTTATTGTGTATTATATTAATTTTATTTATTTGATGCGCATGTCTAGTTTAAGCGCATTTCTATCAAATAATATAATTTATAGTGCAATAGGAAGCCAATTTTTCTTTGACTTAGTCCCTTTAATCCACTAGCTGTAGGCGGAAAGTGTTTACCTGGATAACCCTGTTCAGCTGCACAGGGTGATCCAGGAGGACACCTTACGCATGTGCATCAACCCCGGTTTTCCCACGACACACCTCTATGTATTATTCTTACTAGATGTTGATGAAAACTTTTGAGTGAGATATACTTAACTCTGTGTGATGTACTGCATAATTAAAACAGGATGATATGTAAATGTAATGGCTATGAAGATTAATTGCAATGCTTAATCACTTACTAAGCATGATTGGTTTTCACAGTTGAAAATTAAAATGCCAACACAACATTAAGGCAGTAGATAATGGATAGCTCCAGACTACTGTATCTGATGTAGAAATGTTAAGCAGATACAACAGTTTCACGCTCAACCCTCGTCCTGCATTGCCCATTATTACCCACAACAGATTGAAGTAATCACTCATTATTCCCCCATCTCGCTAATTGGCCCAGCACATGTACCGTGAGTGCATACAACAGGAGCTGAATGAGATGACCATGCTGGCTGGGTGCTGGGCAGGAATGTAGGGGGAGATTGTCAGACAATAGCAGCCAGAGCCAGGCAGGCTGGAGATACATGGGGGAGGCCTACTACTGTCCTGAGTAATTATCCCTTCCAATGAAGAATGTAGTGCAATCATGTTATCTTTTTCACCATCTTAATACATGTACAATACCATCCATGGTGCCAACACATCTTTGCAATGGAATTTAGGCTGGTTTCAGTGTTTGAGTTCCTATTTACTAACCAGGTAACTGTAGACTGATTGTCAAAGTGAGTACCGTACAGTACAGTACGACTGAATACTTGCAACTTAAATACGTGTGTCACTAAGAATACTGATCTTCATTCCATCCAAATATGATCACCACCTACAATTTCCTTCCAGTCCTATCTAAACAGATGACCAATCCAGGATTTGCCACGAATAATTTAAACTCGTCCCCAGCTTCTGTAAATGGATTAATTTCTATTAATCGAAAATCACTGCTCTCTAAATATCACACACATTATGCACATGCTCTTTAGTATAAAATAATTTAACCGCTAAACATGTGATATCCAAGGCCGATCATTGGATACTATTGCAGATTTATTTAAATATGATTGATATTTGGGGAAGCCTCTACAGTTTTGAAAGTTTTGACATTTTATAGACCCCTTTAATATTAAGTATTATATATATATATTTAAACTTCCACAGGTGATGTATTAATTAAATTTCTGATTAAATTGAACATGCCAGTATAACAAAGGGGTGTATAAATGTTGACAATGATATAAATACAAATTATTCTGTAAACATTCTATCAAAGTAATGTAACCATACTATACTGTACCACTAAGAATTTCGATGTTATCGTCAAGAAAGTTAACAACAACAGTTACTTTGAAGACAAGGTAACATAATCTGCAGTGATATAACTAGTCATCAGAAAAGCATGTCTTGCCAAATAACAATGTTTCTGATGTAAACATTTGAATGACAATGCAGGTATTTATGGCCTCCAACCACCTGTGTGACTCAGATGAGAAACAGTTCTTAGAGAACACAAGTAGGTCCATGTTACACAAGCGTTAAACCAGGAATGGCACAATTTTACTTGGTTGACATGTTTGTTTTACACAAATGTTGTTTACATTTTTTCCGTAAAGTAATAACATAGTAAAATTGTATATGGCACCAGCCAGTTCCATGATGAATATTTACCATTGCCTACAGGGCTTTTTGTCACCATTTTGGGAATATTACCTATACCCATGGAATTGGGAATTTAAGAATCAATTCACCTAAAACTGGGAAAAATTATAATTATTTGATTAATATAATTTGAATATTTATAGATAAACGACATAAAATAGAATGTTTTGAACAAAAACAAATCTGTAAAACAGTTATTACAACTTCTACATTCTTTTTTCTACACTGAAGACTTCTTATTTCCAAACATTCGAAAGTCAAATCACCCAATCAATTGTGAATATATTTTGTAGACTGTTGGCGCAAGCCAACAGGATTTAGTAGGTGTATTCAGAAATCGGTCTGGAACTACTTCTTTACTTTGCAGAGTACGAGTCAGTAAATTGATAAATTACTGCACTTCGCTCGCTGAGCAGTGAGGCTTCCTGTTATCGATGCTATTTTCTATAAATAGATGACAAGAAATAGATCCGACTTAAAACACTAATAAACAATAATAATATCCATTTAGTCCACATCTACAAGAGAATTCATGTTATGTCTATTCACATAAGTATGACAGATGTTTGTGCTGTTGGCTGGTTAACTAAATATTACATCATATTGCGTAGGTTTAACACCAGTGTATTGAGTCAGTACGTATTGCGGAGCGATCGTAACCACTCGATTGACAATTGCTATTGTTTTTTACGTATGCATAAGAATTATGTAAAAAGCATTGTACTTCTAAAGAGAGTTTTTAATGTATTTTACTAATTAAACTTATTTTTATTTAAATTGGTGTTTACCGAACATAGCGCTTGTGATAAAAAGCACTGAATATTGATTCAAACTTATACTGTTCATCAGCTATTTGTATCCGTTATAGATTGAATTGTATGCATATAAATCTGTTTGCTTTTTAAAAAGTTTGCACAAAATATTTGCCTCCCACGAATTACAACAAATAATGATGAGAATGTCGTAGATAAATAACATTGAATTAAACGCGCACTATATTAGTTTCAATTTGCAGAAAACAGTGGCCTGGATCTCCATCTTCAATTAGGTCAAATACCAGCTTATACCAATTTATTTTAAATAGAGTGTATAGTTATGAGTTTCCAGATTTTTTATAGAAATGATATAACACACAGGTGAATTACTTCAATAAATGTTTCTTATAATAAAAATACTTTCATAATTCATTTGCTCTTAGTTTCTTTACTCGCCTACACACCTGCTGTCAGCGTATTGATTGTTCTTGGGAATATCACCCAATAACGGCTATGAAATTGGACAAAAAAAAGCGCTGACCTAAGTGTGTCTTTGAACGAGATAATTGAAATAATAAATAACAAACACATATAAATTGAAGGTATGAGACAATACTGAAGTCATTTGGAGTGCACGCTGGAATAAGTCATAGTTGGTAAGTGTGTGATATCAGTTGACGAGAAAAGTTTTGAAATTCCAAACAACAACATCATTAAAACAGACATACAGTAAACTCTGCTTGTAACGATATTGAGCAGACCATAGAATTTATATCGCTATATCCGAATATCGTTACATCCGTAAATAGGCAATCAAGAGCATGGGAAAACAGGCATACAGTAGATCACCATTATTTCTAACACCGTTAATCCGAATTCCTCGTTATTTCGAAGTTTTTTTTCGGTCCCGATTTTTTCCTTCTTATTTTAATTAGAATTTTGGTGTTTTGGTGTTTAATTCGAACTCCGTTATTTCGAATTATCGCTATTTTGGACCCATTAATAAATTGTTAATTCGAAGTGTTAATAATAGAGATGGAGATAATTTTCACACCTTTACCTTAACCGTATCAGCGGTGATAGCATTTGCTCTCTGCTTGATTTTCACACCTTTCCGGAGTAACTAATCGATTAAACCAAGCTGTTGTGTTTGTATAATTAAAGCGTGGCAAGCTATTGCTTTAACAAGACTGAATTGCAAACACGGATGTCAAAACGTTTGAGCAATTATTAGGTTTCTGTATTTAAGTTAGACTTGCATTTGTCAGATCATCAGTTCGTATTTACTTGCGCTAATATTCACGACGTCAGAAGCAGTAATAAATACAGAAAACATCAATCCCATTGCCAAGCAATCTGGAGAAGGGCCCGGTAACCAACCCGGGAGGATATCCGAATTGGCAGCAGGGAAGGGCGTTAAAGGACGCCACACATCAAAAACCTACCAAGAAAAGAAAGTATGGAAGTGGAGCGTGGTGTGAAGTCAAACAAAACGATCGCTGAGGAATTTTGTAAAATAAACTCACGTACATCAAGTTATCCTATTTATTCCTTTTTTATAAGTTCAATCAAAGTGAGTAGTGTAACCGCATCTCTTCTATATAACTATGCGATTTTTACAACTTTTTTTTCTCAAATAGATCTAGAAATGTTTAATTTGAATAACTGTTATTTCGAAGTATTGTCTCCGGTCCCGACGACTTCGAAATAACGAGTTTTGACAGTATAAGAGAGACGAAACACCGATCATTTTACATAAATACATTTAATGAAGAACTATGTATTGTGAGAAAACATGAAAAATAAATGTGTGGCAATTTAATTAAATGTTCAGGATAATTCTCAATGATAATTATAATGATTTATTGTTCATAATTCAAGACCATTGTATCCATATATACATGTATATAACATTATAATAATACTGTTGCGCTTGACGTCACTACTGCCACAAGCAACCAATGGTCTTTTGACTATTCAAATATAGCGACAGTCACATCAAACACCAATTTTAATCGATTAACACAACACTGATTATTTAATCAAATCGACCTTATACTGCTGATCAATGTTTTTCACACCTGGTAAAGACTCCAAAATGCCATAACAAAAGGAGAATATTTGCAACTGGGCATTATTTCATTTTTTTGGTCAAACTTCATTGTTTTAATAATTGCTGGGATAATTCTCATGAACCAATTCAGAGTACCGGTATATAAAGCTCTATGGGTCATTGTAGGGCTCAAGCTTCAATGTGAAAATAGTAAGGCGTAAAAAAAATGTTTGTTTCAGGTTACCCGACCTACCCTAAAAAAATGCCCTGACCCTAAAATATTTTATTGAGTTTGTCAGATTGATTTTTGTTTTACTTACGTTTTTCAATAATTAAATGTGTTATGGGATAAATAAGTGTTTTGTTTTGATAGTATCCACTAATAAACAATGTTTAAGGATATTACTGATATGTTTTGAATATTTATTCAGTTTTAGAATCTTCAAGTTGACCACTGACCCCCCCCCCCCAAAAAAAAAAAAATCCCGACCTACCTACCCTAATTTTTTTGGGCATGTAACACCTGAAACAAACATAGTTTTTTTTACGCCTAATAGTAAATATTTTAGGGGAACCACTTACCAAACTATGAAATTATGTTTCAAAGACAAAGACCAATGTAGGATGTGCAATGCCATTGTTGCAAGAACTCCACAAAAATGTAAAATTTCAGGGAAATATTTTATGCATGAAAAATAGAAATAAATATATAAATATGACACAAACAAACATTTTCGCCAGGTGAGTTAACAAAAATCGCCAGAATTTAGTGTGTTAACTGATGAGAATTTTCAAATCGCTGTACACTCAAAATGCACACAAATCATTCAAATAGCTGGGCTTGCATGAAAATCTGGAACAAATGAACAGTTAACAGCTTTCCATACTTTATCTTCATACAGTTGCCATCGGAGATGCAACAACTAAAACGTGATGTTTGTTTACTACCTACAATGATATAGTTTTTCGCAAGTTAGTCGCACAATAAACAAAATAGTAAGACTGACAGCCAAACTTCATTCCAACAGATATAATTCATAGGAAATTTAACTGGTAACAAAATAATATGAGGCGTGTTGTGGGAAAACCGGGCTAAATGCATGTGCGTAAAATGTCGTCCCGGATTAGCCGTGCAGTCCACACAGGCTAATCCAGGTCGGCACTTTCCGCTTTTATGATATTTTCTGTTTCAAGGAATTCTCCTCTACACATAAATTCACTGTAGGCGGAAAGTGCCGGGACGACACTTTACGCACATGCATTAAGCCCGGTTTTCCCATGACGAGCCTCATATATACTGCTCTCATCATTGTACACTGTCAATAAAAACACAACAAGGAAGCACATTTTTCGATCTAAGCTAAGAAAATTTAAGAATACACACATGTACTGACCATTAACAGAAGTATGTATATGTAAGTGAACAAGTTTCATTACAATATGTCAATCTGCTATAGAGTTATTGAGAGAAAGCTGATATATATTTTTCAGTAACGGTGACCATTATGCCACCCACACCATAAGTAAAACTATGCGATATTTTAAGCATCTACATATACAGTGACCGAGTGAAAACTGTTCTTATATTTAGTAACGTAGACTTTGACCCCACCAATCCCATATGTAACGCGAATCTAAATAACTATGTCTGATAGACCTATATCACGCCTAATTAACTCCATTTTCGACTGGGGTTTCATTACTTATTATTTTCAATTAAGAATTACAATTTTTATGCACAGGCTTATATGACTATGAGTATGCTGTAATACTTTTTTTTCTTGTCAAAACAATTTGCCATAAATGGTGAAAGGTCATGTTTTGACCGAAAAATATCATTTAATAAATAAATATAACCTAAGATTGAAATTATTTTTTTTAAATGGAAAAACTCATTTAATTACTAAAAAACAATGATTTGGTTGATTGGCAATATCCGTGACCGATCAGGTATTTCCGCCACCTATTTTGGTGATGACGTATAACCTTCCCATCTGCGCATGATCCGGAAAGACATCCATTATATTTATGCAGTGGCGCTTAAACATTTCGTCATTTAAAAAAAACGTCAACTGCGACAATCACATTTGCGTTATTTGTTTTAAAATTTCCATAAAGTGTAAGCGAAAGCGAGTGTTCCATTTGAAAATGTTGCATGACATTGTTTGTTCGATATGGTTCAGTGTGTTGCTTTCGGGTGCAAAGAACGTCCTGACAAGGGAAATAAGGGCTTTTTTACTTTTCCTTCGGACGAGGTTACTCGTGAGAAATGGTTTCGTGTGCTAAATTCGCGGAGGGAAATCAATGGAAAAGTGGTGGACTTCAAACCAAGTAAGACGTCAAAACTGTGTTTGAAACATTTTGAAGACAGTTGCTTTGTGCACCCTCCAAGTGTCATGTCCAGTGTTGGTGTGCAGCTAAAACTGAGACTACAGTCAGGGGCTGTGCCAACTCTATTTCCATAAATAGACCAGTACAGAGCTGCACAGAAAGCTCCACTTAAACCAAATGATCTTAGCCCAACCAGACAGACCGTACATTTTTCTTGCCGTCCTTATTTTTCAGGACTTTTTAAGATCACAAAATAGAACTTATATAAAAATTACAAGAAACATATATTTAAACTCCTCCAAGACAAAGAGGAACAGTTTTTATTGAAAGTAGTGCTTATAAAATGCATTAAAATCACAAAATCTAACCCACATGACCACATATAATTCAAACCAAAGAACCTGGATAATACATTAGTAAATAAACATTATATTAATGGTGGTGGATATTTCCTAATGTGTTCATAGACTGAGGCTCTTCAGACACATAGGTCAGGCTTCAATTAGGGTACGCATATCGAAATCCTGTGTAGTTGCTGGAAGGGAATCTCTGACTAATGGCTAAAACAGCACATGATGGAATAGGTCTTCGGTTCTTCTTGCCCCGACGTCGCCAAATCGTGTCAGTCTTCGATAAGCAATGTATCTGTATACTCAGAAATTAAATGGATCAGGATATAATAATAATATGAATTAGTTAATTTTACATAAATAGTCATTCTTCAATAAAGAAATAAATTTATTAAATATATTTCATCAACAGCACATGCATTGTCTTCATAAATAAAAGAATACAATTCATAATGAAGCTGATATGTATTTCAGTATACAGTTACAACAACTACTACAACAACTTTTTTTTTTGTATGTTGTACATGTCATTGAATAGATTGTTATGGGTGGAAAAATGGTTGTAACCATGTATTGCTTGACAGAAGTTCTAATCAGAGATCCGTTAATTTATCGGTTTTTGTTCTAATTCATGAATTGCTGATATTTTTTATGCTGAGCAAATGTCATTTATTTTAATGTTATTTGTATTTCCACTCGTTATTCAATACATGTAGGAATAAAAGACGCAAAATGTTGTAATAAAAGTGAAAAAAAAAGCGGGTGTTATTTCATTTCAGTTTCTTTCATCTGCAATGAATTATATCGTGATAAACCGTCTGTCTGTTTTAGGTTTTCAATTTTCTTTATAATTAAACTTAACAACATACTCATGAATTGGTTCATCTTCACCGATCGAACCGTTTTCTTGTAGAAATTCGAAAAACAAAACTTCTATGACATCCGGGTTCAGGCAGTTTCCTCTGAAGCCATCGTGTTCGGTAATGCACTTCAGACCTGTCTCTGCCATCTTTTTGCCCAGTTCCCAATATTCGGAACAACATTTGCACTCGGTCTGCAGACTTTTAGGTGTGCAGTATGTACATGTACACCTGAAAACATACAAAACTAGTCAATACTTGTTGAACTCAATACTTATTGAGAAGGAAAACACACATATTTATATCCTGTCTGAATTCCCAAAACGTTTCCCGAAATTTGGTTATATATAAAACATTAACATTCAAAACGGCTGTGGAAAAAAGATCAACTAAATTAAAATCCTAATAAAGTTGTTTTTTTTTTAAGTGCACTGTGCATTAAACAGAATAAGACGATGTAATAATTTACCGATCCGTGTTTCCAATGCGGTCGTCATCGGGAGATTCGTCGCAAGGTTCATCTCTTTCCGAGTCAGATTCTGACAAAATAGACTGACTGTCACTTGATTCGGGCTCGTACATATAAGGTTCCGCAGTAAACTCTTCAAAATCACGTTCTTCTTCCATATTCACCTTATTTTTTACAGTGATTGTTAGCAATAAAACCTGAGAAGCCCTATAACGTTGGTTTGTTACTGATGTGTGAAAGAAAATAGGGATGATTATACGTCACTTTCGGTTTGACCGAAAATGGCGACTAGATCGGAATGTGTGAAAATTGGCATAATTTTCACCTTCTTTCTCGCTAACAACAACATTATTTAATTGAAGTAAGGTGCGAAAACGTTTTTATATGCCTTAAATTTTATGATTAAAGTGTTTTTAGGGTTTTAAAACACCTTGACCTTTCACCTTTAAAGCTTGTTTTCTGCCCTTAATAAACATAATACTTTATATTACAGACATACTTGCAGTGACTTGCGTATTTGGAGCACAATGTCACAATTTCTGAAGTTCCGAAACCCACATGTTGTGCCCATGTGCTCAGATAACAGGTTTTATCATGTTCTTTGTAATGCAGTTTATCTGGCTGATGATATCACATAATCTGGTAAAATGCTTGTTGTTTGCTATTTATTACATATGAAGTGTACAACAGGTATCCTCGATTTTGTTTTTTTGCTCTGGGAATGATGGAAGGAAGTTGGCAGAGCACCCGCTGTGTGAAGGTTAGAGCGTGTGACACTGATGTAAGCAGCAGGCTCCATGATGAAAGAGAGAATCTACACAGGTAACCAAGGCAACACACATTGCTGGGTTCATGGAACATGGATGTTTTTATGACAATGTATACTTTTATCAAACACCCAAATAGATTGAACAGCATACACAAAACAATATTTTCTTTAATTTGAGCAGACATGTTACTTATTTCAATTTCAGTGGTGATCTGGATCACCATCGGGATCCAGGCATTTGTTTTTAATGAACCTTAAAAATTGAGAGGAAGGGGGAAATTGAGGTATCGTATCACTAAAAATTTTTAAGAATGGTTACCAATCTTGGCAGAGGTTCATTATAATACAACTATTATTATTTCATAACTCTTAATTTTTGTTACAATTTTTATCTAAATAAGTACTGTCGACTTCCGATGGCTTGAAGTAGCAGGGACCGGCAAGAAAACTTTGAGCCATCGAAACTTCGAACTAACGGAACTCAACAATGTGTACTAATACATCTATGAGCAGTTTTACCCAGCCTTATTTTTTAACTTCCAAATTAAGAGCATTCAATTATCTATAAAAGCTTTATTTATCAATTGTATTGATGTTAATTATTTTAGTTTATGAAAGCTGCAAAATCAATTGTTGCATTCTCCCAACACTTGACACCAATCAATTGCAGCCAATCTATTAAGGACTTGATGTGACAGAAGCGTGTTCGAGCCAAACAAACAATTAAATGTGTGAACACTGTAAATGGGACAGTGATAAACATTTCGAGCCATCCGAAAATTCAACCCATGCGAATTCGAGCCAAAATAAAGAAATTTATTTCAATATAAACCAATACATTATTGGTCCCTGGAAGAAAGTTAGAGCCAACGAGAAATTTGAGACAAGATAGTTCGAGCCATCAGGAGTCTACTATAATAGTACCATACTATTAAAAAAACAGAGGCTGACTCCATAGGCCAATCAGAAAGTGTGTCACTTTTCTTTGAAACAGAGTCAATTGACCAGTTGCTACTTGTCAATCAAGGACTGAGTTGACCAATTATGGGTTTATATTTCAGTAGTAAATAATAGCACATGGTTGCATAATCCGATCAATTTACTTCAAATTCTTAGACCAACAACCTTAGACATACAGAAAGGCAGAGCGATCTGTTTTTGCAACTAGTCAATTGTCGGGTCCATCCAGTCAATTGTCGGGTCCATCCAGTCAATTGTCGGGTCCATCCAGTCAATTGTCGGGTCCATCCAGTCAATTGTTGGGTCCATCCAGTCAAGTGTTTTGCCACAAACATGGAGAGCAGGACAGTGCATTGCTTGGCCTAGTGTAAATGATTTGCAGGTAATTGCTCAAAGGAAAGAATTAGTGAAAGATAAAAATGCCTACATTCCTGGACAGAAATCTGTGGAAAGGCTTAATTAAGTTCAGAGAGAGGCCCTTGCTTATCTACCTGTTAATACGATCACCAGAGCTGAATGTCTCCTGAACAGCAGAATATCAGTCCTTCAGTCTATCAGACAGCACAAAGTAGAATCCATAAAAATAGGCTTAATTGCAACTCTCTAATATGAAAATTGCATTCAAGCATTTCTCTGTGGAAAGTGGTGTGCTTTTCCTAAATAATTGGTTCAGACTAGTTGAAAACAAACAGTGGTTAAAGAATAATATATTAAAAAAAATTTATTTTATTTTTTTCTGTTGTTGATTTACAAATATGCACCAGGCTCAAAATTATACTGTTTTATCCACAACTGAACATGCTGATTACTTACAACTGCTTAATGATTCATTATGTCTGATTAATATTGTAATATTTACAATAAATAAACATGTGGTATTGCATAGGATGTTCTAGCCTATTTCTGACAAAACTATCAGTAATAACCACTTGATCTGCCCAGGCCTGCCCTCACTTATTACAAACAACTGCACAGTAAACAGTGTAAACTACTGCACAGTAAACAGTCTGCACAGTAAACAGTGTAAACTACTGCACAGTAAACAGTGTAAACTACTGCACAGTAAACAGTATAAACTAACGCTCTAAAGCCAGTCTGCGGCCACTAAATGTGGTAGAATTGCAAATCCTGCACCCCTGAAAGCATGTTTTTACTATAAAAAAGACTGATTTGTTCTCTTCACTACAACCACTCAATCGAACACATGCATGAATGACATGCGTTTTAGTCCCATAAAGATAGCAGTAAATCAGCTTTAAAGAGTGCAGGAAAGTCAACTGTTTGAATAAAGAACAATAAACTATTTGCAGACATCACACATAATAAAACCATGCTTACTTTTATTATTTGAAAATGTGTCGCTTAGTATGTCTATGGGCACTGTATGTGATTATAATAGTTAATTAGCATGCTTTCAACAGTTATTGTACCAATCGAGCTGGATGTCCTATAACACTTCTCACACTCCACAGTTATATCAGAGCATTTCTACCACTTTTCATTAATGGGGGTTCCCCAAACCCCTTGTACACCCTTTGGAATCGAAATAGCAAGAACAAATCTACATATAAAAGGAATTTTTTTTTAGGGAACACCACATCTCTGAGTTGACTCATGTAACAGTTTGTTAGAGACTTGGTACTGATGAATATGTTACTATGGTTACACAACAAGAAATGACTGACAAAAGTGGACTGGAGTGGCTGGAGTAGAATGGATCTAATGTGGTGGTCAAATAAAAGATAAAGAGTGAAAAAAGTGGACTGGAGTGGCTGGAGTAGAATGGATCTAATGTGGTGGTCAAATAAAAGATAAAGAGGACTGCACAGGCTAATCTGGGACGACACTTAACGCATATGCATTAAGCCTGGTTTTCTCATGACACGCATTAAGATGATTTTTAGAACTATTATGTATGACTATATCCCCCACTGCAATACATCTACCATACAGTAACAACATTTTTGTACCAGTAAAAGTTTAATTATTTTGATCTTGTCATAATTTATCATTAACCTGAAACTAATTTAAATTTGATTTAATTATACAGACACAAATCAATATATGACCATCTCGCTTGTTTAGTAACCATAATTTCACTAACCAAATCCCTTAAGGTGATATGATGCATTTAATGGCATTCAAATCTCAAAGAATCCACATACCAGTCATCAAAGACAAGATATTGAATATTTTCATCTCACCCAAGGATCAGCAGTGAAATCTTTGAGTGTATATAAGTGTCTGTTATGAAACAGCTCCTATTAGGTTTGATAGACAGGAACAACAACACTGCTTGATGCACAATCTAACAACTATATCAATCAATGGGAGGCAACTCTGAAATAAGACTCCCAAGGGAAGTAATTGAGAAAAGCTCTTCTTGAAATTGATACAGAAAATAACTTTGGCAATTTCTAAGTATATTTGGTACAAAAACCGTGTTACCACTGATAATATTTCCTTACAAACACAAACATAGTTATTTAAAGGTACTGGGAATATATCTGTAAATTTCAGTTTGTTTATAAAACAATTCTTTAAAGCATATGATAAACATTCAAAATAAAATAATTTTCAATTAAAAACAATAACATCATGGCAAACAATGAATCTATTATGTCCTGATCATTCTGCTGCACATTGGATGTGCTGAAAACAATGCATTGGTTATAATATTTTTAACAGAAAAGATGAAACTGCTATATTGACTGACCTCCACTTTGAACTCTATACAGTCGATGTCCTTGAACTGCTTCCTGGCGTACGTCTGCTTCACAGCCTCCAGGAAGCGGTCTGGTCGTAGGAACACCGACAGGCTGTATGTGGCCGGCTTCTCCTCCAGCAGGTACGACCTCAGGAACTTCAGCTTTGCTGACAGCTCCTTGAACCAGCAACTGAGGTTCATCTCCGTATGGAATCCCTGACTAGACCATGAAGCTGGGACAGTGTTTCTATTTATAGCGTATATGATGTAATTAAGTTCCGGCGAAGGCAGAATTTCCCCTTTGGCTTTACGCTGAAGGAGGGTCAAGTCCAATATCACTGTGTCGATCAGCCTCCTGTATCCCTCTGCCTCATAGTGTAGGAACACGTCCAGGGGCATGTACTGGTTGCGGTCAGTCTCCGGCAGCATGGGCAGGGCCTGCACCAGAGCCAGGTACTGGGGGATCATGGTCTCCCGTGCTATCACCGTGGCTCCGTAGCTGGCCGTCACGCGACTGAACAGCTCTGGGGCTCCAATCACCTGAATCATGTCTCGAGACAGGATGCTGAAAGTCAGTCAAGTAACAAGTTAGAATAAAGTGAATCTTAACTGCACAAGGTTTAAACAAAATCAAAATAATGTATCTAATTAGGTACAAAAACTAACAAAGAAAATCTACTTATAAATAATATAGAACAAAAGGTTTTTTTTATAACAAGAGGGCCAAATGGCCCTGGGTCGCTCACCTGAGTTTCATTTGTCAAACAATTGTCCATGTGTTAGATTTTTATACGGATATAGATATACTAATACTGACTGATGGAAATGTGGCCTTAATCATCATTCAAAATTTGGGAAGTACATATTGAAATTGAAGCTTCTTCTTTAATTTGACCTAGTTTTTGACCCCAAATGACCCAGATTTGAACTCGGCCGAGATACCATTGGGACAAATGTTCTGACCAAGTTTTATAATGATTGGGCAAATAATGTAACTTCTAGAGTGTTAACAAGCTTTTTCTTCAATTTGACCTAGTGACCTAATTTTTGACCCCACATGACCCAGATTCAAACTCAACCGAGATACCATTAAGACAAATGTTCTGACCAAGTTTCATGAAGATTGGGCAAAAATGTGAATTCTAGAGTGTTAACAAGCTTTTTCTTCAATTTGACCTAGTGACCTAGTTTTTGACCCCACATGACCCAGATTCGAAATCAGCCAAGATATCATTGGAACAAATGTTCTGACCAAGTTTCATGAAGATTGGGCAAAAAATGTCACTTCGAGAGTGTTAACAAGCTTTTTCTTCAATTTGACCTGGTGACCTAGTTTTTATACCACATGACCCATATTCAAACTCGGCCGAAACATCATTAAGACAAATGTTCTGACCAATTTTCATGAAGATTCCGCAAAAAATGTGACTTCTAGAGTGTTAACAAGCTTTTTCTTCAATTTGACCTAGTGACCTAGTTTTTGAACCCACATGACCCACATTCAAGCTCAGCTGAGATATCATTGGGACAAATGTTCTGACCAAGTTTCACGAAGATTGGGCAAAAAATGTGACTTCTAGACTGTAAACAAGCTTTTTCTTCAATTTGACCTAGTGACCTAATTTTTGACCCCACATGACCCAGATTCAAACTCGGCTGAGATATCATTGGGACAAATGTTCTGACCAAGTTTCATAAAGATTGGGCAAAAAATGTGACTTCTAGAGTGTTAACAAGCTTTTTCTTCAATTTGACCTAGTGACCTTGTTTTTGACCCCACATGACCCAGATTCAAACTCGGCTGAGATATCATTGGGACAAATGTTCTGACAAATTTTCATGAAGATTCCACAAAAATGTGACTTCTAGAGCGTTAACAAGCTTTTTCTTCAATATGACCTAGTGACCTAGTTTTTGACCCAACATGACACAGATTCACACTCAACCGAGATATCATTGGGACAAATGTTCTGACCAAGTTTCATGAAGATTGGGCAAAAAATGTGACTTCAAGAGTGTCAACAAGCTTTTTCTTCAACTGACCTAGTGACCTAGTTTTTAACTGCACATGACCCAGATTCGAACTCAGGCGAGATATCATTAAGACAAATGTTCTGACCAAGTTTCATGAAGATTGGGCAAAAAATGTGACTTCTGGTGTTAACAAGCTTTTTCTTCAATTTTACCTTGTGACCTAGTTTTTGACCCCACTTGGACCAGATTTGAACTCGGCCGAGATATCATTGGGACAAATGTTCTGACCAAGTTTCATGAAGATTGGGCAAAAAATGTGACTTCTAGAGTGTTAACAAGCTTTATAAAGTTTTCAATATACCATAGATTCTCGCATATAGGATGCCCCCGCGTATAAGACACACCTAAAATTCAGATCCTAATTTGTGGAAACAAAATCTGCGATTTCAAAGCTTCTAAACATCAAAATCGTAAATTTCGCGTCCATTGTTTATTGACACTTAAAATATTTTTGTCGTGAAAATCGCAATGCGGATACATTACACTAGATGTGTTTTTGCTGTATTGAGAGGTGTTGAGAAGTCTCAAGTGTAAACACCTTTCATTACACCATTAGCGCTAATTGTCTGTTTGACAAACACGGTTAGTTTTGCAAGTATCATCAATAACACCATCCTTATTGTTTGCAGAGCAGTATAAAAGGTGTGAAGTAGTATGTAAGGTGCTGTTCATTTAACCCTTGTTCTTTTTCTTATGTATTATGTTTTATTGCATATATATATCGTAAAAAATATATACTACATAATACTATATTTTTAAAAGATCCCAATATAAAACAGTGCGAAACGTATCGGGTATGAATACTTGCTTATATAAGCGTCTTAGTGACGTCGATCAAGCGTCTATTCAAAATGGTGGCCAAAACACCACAGATGATATTTATGATAGAAAAACTAGGAGTTTTTGCTTATATCTGCATATAAGATGCACCTAAAAAATGTTACGAATTTTGGCTGAAAAAAAGTGCGGCCAATACACGAGAAATTACGGTAGCCATATAACGAAAACTCCCCCACCCCCTGGAAGCCATGTTTTTCAACGGAGGGCAACCATTTTCGAACTCGGCTAAGATATCATTAGAACAAATGTTCACCGCAAGTTCCAAGAAGATTGGGCAAAAAATGTGACTTCTAGTGTTAACAAGCTTTTTCTTCAATTTGACCTAGTGACCTAGTTTTTGACCCCACATGACCCAGATTCGAACTCAACCGAGAGATCATTGGGTCAAATGTTCTGACCAAGTTTCATGAAGATTGGCCAATAAATGTGGCCTCCAGAGTGGTAACGAGGTAATTATTGACGACGCACGACGCATGACGGACGATGAACGACTGGCAAAAGGCGATCACAAAAACTCACCATGAGCATGTTGAAAACAAAACAACAACAATTCTTGAAAAAAAAGAACAAATGAAAACAACTAAGCAGGTATCAAACTCATATCTTTATTAGGAGCCTTAAAAACAAATGAGACTAGACAGGGCCTTAGCCAATTATGCTATTGTACATTGTAAAGCCTGTGTGAAACCTATGGTTGTACAAGAAACTTGCAATTTTAAAGTCAAACTGTAAATAAATGGGCAAACAAACACCATCTATGGGTAAATAATATAATGATGTTTTTCATAATGCATAAACACGCACATTAGTTTAAACTTATTTTAAGTCAATATTAATATATTTTCCTGCGAGTATATCGTTAAGGCACACTAGAATTCCCATTTCAGAATAATGGTCCCTTTAAAACATAATTTGACTTAAAGACAACAGACAAGTCCATATCATAAGTGCCAATCTTCCTCCTGTTTATTATAATCAGTTTTCACAAGTTGCGCATTCAAGCACCCACGGTGTTAATTGGTGTGTCAAAATAGCAAACTGTCAAAACGAAAGATCACCAAGGAAGAGGATACATTTTAAATGTTCCATTTCTTAAGATTATTTTCTTTTAATTATGGTATTCGAATACCTATGTTCTATTCAAATATTTGGTAAGGTAGTTGAATAATCTAATATTAGAGTATTTGTTGAAATCCCTTATTACTATGACTGTTCATTTACTAAAAGCAAGAACTAATTATGCATGTGCTGTCAATCAACAAAGTAGAAGTGTAGCTATTCATAAACTAAGTACCGCTGTGGCTCATAAGAACTAAGTCCTCACCTGCTGACTTCAGCGGTGACCTCCAGATCTGCTTGCTCCGGGAGGCCAAAGGTCCTTGCGGCCAGCTCGTCCAGTGAGTCCACTGCCCTCTTCAGGTTGAATGTCCCCTCGTCCATGTACATGAGCTTCTTGAGCAGCATAACTATCCGCTCATCGCATCTCTCTGGCAGCTGTGATAGACATTTCAACAAATGTCTGGCATATGCATATCATTCAAATCAATCTAGCGTTTCATCCATTCAAAGTACTCGATCATGATGTACTGCAAAACCATTAATAATCGTAGGGCACTCATTTTCGTGGATTTTGAGGATGGAACGAACCACGAATTGAAGTTTCAAATGAATAATTACTTGGCTTGCTATTTTTTTGGCAGAATTTGCGCTCTAAGATGTAGTTTTCTAGTATGTATACCTACATGAAGACAATTTAAATATAATGTTTATAGTAGTTAAAAGAAGAATAAGAGTTTGTTTATGATAAATACATTACCGGAAACATGATGTGCATTTATATTATACATGAATCAGTTTAATATCCAGTTTATTTTTTGTAAGGCAAGTAGCCCCTATCTAATCTGCATACACTCCAAACGAGGCTCCGGTGTAATATACTGTGTACCTTATTGACACTTGACATATCCGATGTATCTGCCTATGCAGTAACACTGTATATGCATTGCTTTCTTCTTTCAGATAGACTAGTAAAGATCTATGTGCATAGTAAACACTCTCCATGCAAAAAGCGTGGATTTCGGTTTTTAGCAGCAGACGGGCCCATTCTTTAATTCACACATTTGTAGTTGGATCCTACCTTCCACAGTGACGTGCCATGTTTATTTCGTAAAAAGTGTCTATTGCTTAATTTACAGGTCGATAATGGGACCCACTTACCACGAGGACGCTCCGTTTATGACTATAAGGCATTACAAACAGAAATAGTGATATGACTGACGCATTTCTAGATGGGTTTTTTATTAATAAAATTGAAAATCCATGCATTTAAGTGCCTATGAAATTGTCATTTTAAGAAAACACACACAATTTCATGCCGGCGAATATAAATGGTTATGCAGTATTTAATGGTTAACCTATTGTTCACAAAACAGCTTAAGGTCAAGCATGTGTTTGTGATTATCGATGAGTGGAAAGTAATTCCTTGACAATAGTTGGGGAGGAGTTGAAATGCAGGGTGGCAAAAACTGGAAAGGTATATAGTCACAGTAGATTGGATTTATTGTCCTAGGTTGCCAGAAACCTGCTTGGTCCTACAGACTCGAGTTGCAAGTTCCTGTACAAGACTCTCCAGTACGCACCTGATCTGTTGGCAGTGTAGAGTACTTGGCCAGGGTTTCCACAAGGGCCTGCACTGCTGCCTTGTCCGTGTTGTCCACACAGTGGTCTGTGTACACCTGGGCAACCAGTGCTGGGATGTTGGTACGAGACTGGCACTTCAGCATCACCTGTTGGGTAGAAATAACACATTTTATGGCAACACACATAGCACTTATGAATTCATGCTGAATGTTTTGCCCATTATTACCATTAGGACAAAAATATATCCTTTGCCTGTTCTGTCTGCTTAGACTTATACATATGAGGCATGTCGTGGGAAAACCGGCCTTAATGCATGTGCGTAAACTGTCATCCCGATCAGACTGTGCAGTCAGCACAGGCTAATCCGGGATGACACTGTCTGCCTAAGTGGATTTATGTTTAGGAGAGACTTCCTTGAAACAGAATATACATTAAAAGCGGAAAGTGCCATCCCGGATTAGCCTGTGCATAGGCTAATCTGTGATGACACTTTACGCACATGCATTAAGTCTGGTTTTCCCATGACATGCCTCATATCATCCCAACAAAAGTGTGATATTATGTTATAATTAAGCAAATAGCATATATGCCATAATTTTTTCAGGCCAAAATGGGACAATGACAAAAAATCTGCGGGACATTTGACTTTTCAGCGGGACACCTTAATATTGTTATTTTGTCGCATGGCCCATGGATCGTTATAATCATATTAATTGTCATATCGTTCATGTACATAATTCATGTATACAATACATGTATACACTTACTATGGCTAACACGTTTTCATTTTATGAAAACATCTAAACAAAATTAAATTAACAAAACGTCACCGATTCGCGCAATGACGTCACATTCAAACCCACTTTTCTTGTTGTTCTCGAATCATAAGGTTACATTCAATCTAGTTACGGGGCCTTTTTAATTTGATAAATAATGTTCTTACGAGCATTTGTTTACTGCTTTAATTGTTTTTAATTCTAATGAACTCGTAGTATTGATTGGATAATTAATGAAGTATAAAAATCTTGATTTAAAACATGTATATTATATATGCTTTGTTCTTGCAAAAAATGGCGGGAAAATGTCCTTGTGCACGTCATGCCAACGTGCGTCAAATGTTAAAAGGCGCATATACATTTTGCACTTTGTGTAAATCTTTTGTTCTGAAGAAAAGCGCACGAAAATAATGCTGACATGTACAACGTCATGTCATCCGCATGGAAAACTGCCATATAAAAGCTTTGTAGCGCAGAGACCTGTGAGATCTTTACTTTTGAAAAAAAGTTTTGTAGCGCATAACATAAAAATTGACCTTACGTGGAGATTTGATTGACAATGTGTTTAGCCATTCAGAAAGCTAGGACCCAATTGTTTGACGGAAATGCCTTGTGAAAACATTTGTTCACTCTCAACAGTGTTTGACGGACTTTATCCTAGGTAGGCGTGGTTATAAATCCCATAGCGTATCGTCAGTTATGTATCGGTATGGCGAACATATGCAGTTGACATTTCATCTTTAACAATGAAAAACAAAACAGCCGAATCAATAACATAATAACATAATTGTCGTTCAGATAGGTCAGTATTGATCTATGACAAAAAGTTACACCCTCCACGTGATGACTATAAGCAATTAGCGACAGCGGATTATAATTATGACCACCATCCCGCGAAAGCGTGACGAAGGATTAATAAACCACTGTTTGGGTTATCATAACTGCTCCTCGTTGACACGCGGCTAGCTGGCATTGTTGTCATAGGGACGAATTAAGGATTTTACAATAAAAAGTAAATCGTTGGCCTAATGCAACTTTTATTGCACACGAACATAGATTTTTGTGATTGACCGGGACAAAATGCATCTGAGCGGGACGCCGGGACAAACCTCGTGAAAGCGGAACAATCCCAACAAGACCGGGACGTGTGGCATGTATGAAATAGATTAGCAAATCCATCAAAATTGAGATGACATAGAAGTCTAAAATAGAAACAAATGATGTTCAAACACAGTTCAGGATTTCAAAAACTATCAGTCAAAGGATATATCAATAGCAGTTATAGACCTTTCCACAAATGTCAATTATATGCAAATGAAATAAGCATTTAATCTAGTCATTGCACTTAGATATCATACATTTAACTGTTTAACTGCGTTTACACAAGTGCACACATGTTAAAGATTGTAAAGTGTGTGTGAAGTTTGATGAACAGAAATTAATTAAACAGCCAGTAGGGATTTTAAAATATTAGTGGCAAAAACGAGTGTATCGTTTACCTTTTTAAAGATGTCCACTGCCATTGCGAGGTCAGTCAGTGACCAGTAGTGGTGGGTGTGGAACACGCTGTTGCCATAGTAACACTGCTGGAGTAGGAGAGAGTGCAGCAGAGCAAGGGGCATAATCCTGCCCATCTTGTCATTGGACGACTGAAATAAACATTGGTAGACAATTTTATGGGTGTTGTTGACAACAAGAGCTAAGTCATCACCCATATATGAAGACCCTAACTTAAAGCTTCAAATGATCTTGATTTTAAATAATTCAAATTCTGAACTTGATCTTGAGATCAACACTGTTGCTAAAGGACCTGTCACACTGTGGCGAATTTGAGCTACAGGTTCTGGTGAGTGGTAACTAGCCACAACTTGTCTAGTGTCATGAACATCTTGTGCACATGTCATTATTTGTCGCAGTGATGTCTTCTTATGTCGCCTGAACTCTGCAAGTAGCAGCGAGAAATTTTAACTGTTTAAAATTCTCGCCGCTTCTCTTTGATTTTTTATTCTCAAACACACTCGATCACATTCCGTAGACATGTCTTCCCTTGTTGTAGCGTTTTGCCGTATATTATCATCCTACGATATAACACGAGTTTGCTGCGAGTTTGGGAGACTTGCCTACGACATCTGCTTTTCTGTTTCTCGTAAAATGTCGTCACAAACTTGTGCTCATGTCCTCACAAGTCGTCCAGACTCGTCCACACTCATACATTCTCAAAGACAAGTCTTCGATTGTCGAAAAGATATCGTACACATATCTCGGCTGAACTCGTGATAAATTGTGATGATCGTACTGTGTCATGTCAATGTCATGTCAAGGTTGAAGAGAACTCGAACAAATGTCATCTAGAAACAATTCTGTGAGTAACTCGTCAACCTTACAGCGAGTTATAACTCTCCAGGACTCGTGCAAAACTTGAAGCTCAAATTCGCCACAGTGTGACAGTACTCAGTAATGAGAATTTATATGGGGTGTGACAGTTACATACCAGAAATAAATTTATGGCAGAATGATAGCCAGACAAGATGATGGACAGCTATCTGAGACGAACGGAACACAATTTGAACACAGCGTTTGAGCAATATTTCTTTTTGATGTAGTGTCATTGTTCATATGACAAAATTAAGCAAACGTGCTGGTATTTGTGGACTGTTGCTGCATATTTGCCTGTTATGGACTTGATGTTTGACATATACATCTCAGGTAAAGATCACACAAGCTCACAATATGCATGCAAATTCTGCATTTACCTCTATAGACATCTGTATGTGAACTGTCTAACGATAACTGTAAAATCTTAAGAAAAACAGATAAAACTGTTTAATAAAACATCAGGCAGCCTACTTCATCTGGCGAGAGCTGGAAGTTGTTGAGGAGGAAGGCCACGGATCTGTAGGACTTCTGCAGGGTGGACTTAAAGTTGCCGGTACTCTCAGCCGTCACCTTGATACCGTGCTGCACTAGCACCCCTATCACAGTGGAGAGATCACATAAAATATGCTACTAATGAAGACATGAAATACTCTTCAGTAACTACAGATGGCAATGGATAATCAATTACTTTAACTGTGGTTAGTATTTAAGTACCACTATAATTATAAGTGCATTTGATAATGACAATTTAAGTTAAAAACCTCTTACAAAGTTTTAAAATTAAAGTATACAAAGCTCATAAAATAATTCCTAACCATAAAGTACATTTAAAACAAAGAAGGCAAAATCTGAAAAAAACTTGTAGCCCATACCAATTTCATTTGTGATAAAAATGCAGTCAACACCTACCAAGGAGTTTACTCTCTTAACAAACTCCTCCCCGTGAGACTCGTACCTGGTATGAGCCTGCCAATGTCAGACTGGGTGGTGATCCAGAGTCTGAAGGTGTCCGCGACCTTGAACTCCGACCCCTTGTTGTCCTGGCGCGAGTACGCCACTAGTGGGCCCGGGTCCTCCTGTACTGTGGAGCCATCTGACTCCTTAGTCTGCAGCCACTTGGTGTACACTATGTCCTGCAGGGGACAATTAAAACTCTAGATGCTGTTTTTGTCAATCAAAACACATTGCCACCCCCACCCGTATTAATCCAAACTGGGTTAAATACACAAAAAGTAAAAGTGCTTTAGCCTGGAATACACATACAATAAGCTCAGTGAGGCTTTTCATGGAAATCACAAACAATACGTCCAATAAGGCTTGGCATTTATCATGAATACCAAGTTCATCAAAAAAACAAGCAAAGCTTGGTACTGATCACTCATACCAAGTTTCATTAAATCTAGCAAGGCGTTATGCAGACAAGAAAATTTCTTTAAATAAAAGAGACACAACTGGCTCAAAAATGAATGAAGCAAAATATTTAGACAATGTTAATAAGTAGGCTTGGTACTGAGCAGATATATCAAATATCTTGTGATTAAAGGGCCATAACTCCCTCAAAAAAGATTGGTCCAAAACATACCAATGATATCCATAAGAACGCATGGTACTGGGCTAGGTACTAAGCATTTTTCATGTGATTAAAGGACCATAACTCCATCAAAATGATTGGTCCAAAACATACAAATGATATGCATACGTAGGCATGGTACTGGGCTTGGTACTAAGCACTTTTCATGTGATTAAAGGGCCGTAACTCCATAAAAACATGACTGGACCAGAACATGTTGATAAGGCCTAAAAAAAAAATGTGTCTGTTTCAGGTCACCTAACCTACCCTAAAAAAATGCCCTGACCCCAGAACATTTTATTGAGTTTGTCAGATATTTTTTGTTTTATTAATTTTTTTCAATAATTAAATGTTTTTTTGTTAAATGAGTGTTTTGTTTTGATAGCATCCACTTCAAACAATGTTAAAGGTTATTACTGATACGTTTTGTATATTTACACAGTTGTAGAATCTTCAAGTTGACTATTTGTTAAATTAAACAAGATTCTGTGTTTGATAAACACACATGCCCCCGGTTGGTGCTGGATTGCCCATTTCTCAGTCCAAATTAGGTCAAGGTCAAAGTGAGGTTGAGTGATATGGGTGGATTGGGAATGGTCAAAAGTAACAACTGTGTAAATATCCAAGAGTAATAGTAAGCGGTGTTGGTGCTAGACGAAACGGTAAAATCTAGTTAACCAAGAAATGGCACTTCTAAATTATTGTAAGTCCAAATAAGTTCAAGGTCAAGGTCATAGTAAAGTTGGGTGATATGGATGGATTGGGGATGGTCATAAGCAACAACTATGTAAGTATCCAAGTGTTGTAGCAAGCGGTGTTGGTGCTAGACGAAATGGTAAAATCTAGTTAACCAAGAAACAGCCCATTTGAATTATTCTAAGTGCAAATTAGGTCAAGGTCAAGGTCAAAGTGAGGTTCGGTGATATGGGTGGATTGGGAACGGTCAACTGTGTAAATATCTATGTGTTGTAGTAAGCGGTGCTGGTGCTAGATGAAACAGTAAAATCTAGTTAACCAAGAAATGGCACTTTTGAATTATTATAATCCGAATTAGGTCAAAGTCAAAGTGAGGTTGGGTGATATGGGTAGATAGGGAATGGTAATAAGCAACAATTGTGTAAGTATCAAAGTGTTGTAGTAAGCAGTGTTGGTACTAGACGAAACAGTAAAATCTACTTAACCTCGTCACAGACAGAAGGACGGACGATCACTATATGCCTCATGCATCAAGATGCCTGGGGCATAAAAAAAATCCCTACGTAGCTACCCTAATTTTTTTGCTCATGTAACCTGAAACAAACTTATTTTGTGTACGCCTAATATGAATAAGAAGCCATCAATATTCCATGCCAACCTTGAGCAACTGGAAGAAGTCCTGCTCGGGTTCCTCCGCCAGGTGGTAGTTCTGTATGAGCAGCCAGTAGCCGGTCTGTATGCAGTCCTCCACCGCCTGCTTCACCTCACACACCTGACCCCTCACCCCGAAGTTCATGACCTTCACCTTGCCCTCCATGCCCACCTCTTTGGCTAGACGCTTCACCTCGTGGGAGGGGCTCACGTAGGGGAGTCCTGTGGGGGGGTAGCAGCAACATTACAACTAAAAACTTAAAGGGGTTCCATAGCCAAACTCTGATATTTCCTTAACGGTTAGATGAAAAGGGTTCTATAGCCATTCTTTGAGATTTACTTGAAGATTAATAAAAAATGTCACAAAGCTAGAAACAGGTCACACAAAAAAGTGAAAGAAATGTTAGCCCATCTTTGCAAGCACAGCTTTGCATGATACCCAGAACCTAATTTATTGTAGTAGTTTCAGCATTTGGAAAATATTGAACACACAACTATCTGATATTAATAACAATACCACAACATATAAAAAGTTGGAATAATTATGTTTCAGTTCATAAAATGCACAAAATGGTTGGGAATAAGATTAATATATGTACCACCACTTATGTATGTGTGTGTTTTCTTATTCTGAATATTATGACAACAAACTACTACAATGTATTAATGTTAAACTGTAGTATGGAAAATCGAGAGCACACATTGTATGACCTACTTTTGACTCAGTAGGCTAGAGGTCACTAACAATCAATGCTCCTAACTACCACACTTCATTGGTTATTCTGCATGCCTCGTTGCAGATTGACTCGTTAACTGGCATGTATGGATGATAAAAAATAATGTAGATTTTTTTCATATTTTTAAACATATAATTATTTCATAGAAAATAAGTACATTAAAATTAACTGGAATATATATTGCATCAATTTACAAAATTTCAACGATTTTACTCTTCTCTGTAAAAAATGGCAGGCATTTAAAATGAGTCACTATATGCAACCCGGAGCACATCGTTAACGTCATTTACTTCAGGTAAGATTTGGTGTGAAAGAAATGTTCTTGTTTCAATATTATTTTTTCACTATTATTCAATATTTTCAGATATTTTAATTACACTATCTTATCAATGATTCTTGTGTTGGGATCTCCGTAAAGAGGCCTTTCTCATCATGGTCTTGAGGCAATATGATAACTAGTCTGGCATACACATACCAATATACAAAATATCTTTTTAAACATTCTGCATTTTAAGTATGTCTGATTACATTACACATTTAGCATATAAACGTGTATTATGTTAACATATGCATACATCATTTTACTGAATCAAGAAAGGAAATACTTCTTAGAAATATTTAAAATAAAATAAAATGTATGTCTTATTTTAAATCTGCATGTACACTGAAAATTAAAATAATGATGTTATTTGTCATTGACATGTTTTTCTTATTGCTTACTAATCAACATGCATTAATCATGCAGAAATAAACCAAGCGAGACATTTCGCTTAGCTACCTGACCATTGACTGTCCGTGCTGATCAAGCTAATTTAAGCTGATTGACGTCGTCATCGTCGCATCTTTTTTTCCTTATCCATTCATCTCTCAATGCTTACAATGCCATCTTAAAATTTTTGAGTAGGGCACTATGTAAAAACACGTGCCCTACTCAAAAACTGCTTTTTATGCAGCCGCTTGATAAAAACAAATGTCTGCATAGATGATTTACAAATATCTTTACTCGATTTCATTACAACCCGAATTTAGAGTGATCTCGCAATTACATTTTTTCTCAATTGACGTTGTGCATCACCTTCATATCAATATTGTTTTTATTAATAGGCAATCTTAAAATAAAGCCAATTTTTGGTATGATGTCAATGTATGTTTGTCGTACATTATACCAAAAATTTTTGAAGTAAGTATACTAAATTTTGTACAGAATTTACGATCTATTTACTTGTTGTAATGCAAAAAAATGGCATGCTCCGCTTAATGGTTACCATGGTTATATTATCAAATAGATTAGGCGCATAACAAATTAATTTCACAATATTACTTATTAAACATGTTCCATTTGAATCCTGATTCATTTTTATATACATGTAGGTTATATTCAATTAATTTTATTTAGTTGTAAACAATATAAAAAGTCTACGTTATTTTTGAACATCCCTGGTAATAATTCTGTTTGCATTAAATAATTAGCTTGAAATATATTTGTTTGTTACTTATAAATTAGTTTTTATTATGATGTTGTATACTACTGAATAAGAAGACATATTATAAAGTTTAAAGGTGGCAAGTTGAACTTCATTCAAACAAATGTTTCCTTTTTAGCAAAAATGCACTCATAATTCACATGCTTTGAGTTTCTTTTGTCACCAACAGTCTTTCTACACTGTCGGCATTTTTATTTTTACCTTTGGTGGCTTCTGAAGCCTCCATATCCTGCTTGTCGTTGGGCAATATGAAGACGACGGGATTGGAGCTGGTGGTGTAGCTGTACACCTCCCGGATGTTGTAGTGGTCCGGGACGGTCCGGATGCTGCCCAGCTCATACAAAATCAGGGCCTGAATCACCTCTGCAAGCTGGGAACCAGATGTTTTATTAAACTACAGAGTACACCATTGTACAAGGGAAGATGTTTTCAATTGTTCCAATATTCTTTTATTATATGAAGGGATGTGGAGTTCATAGTTATATTACCCGTAATAACGATGGGAATTTGAGTTGTTACTAACTCTACAGATCTCCACAGCACAGTCTATGTACTGTATCTAAACTGAAAGCTTAATGGAGAATATCTAAAGACATTTTTCAATAAATGTTTATATAATTTGTTTTAGATTTCAGCACTTGTCTAGCATATAAATACAATAGCATTTAAATATATGTGTGAAACAAGATGGTGTGTTTGTTAAAAGCACATACCCCTGGTTGTTGCTGGACAGCTAGTTTGAATTATTCTTAGTCAAAATTAGGTCATTATTAAAGTGAGAATGGGTGTTATGGGTGGATTGGGAATGGTCATAAGCAACAAGTGTTGTAGTAAGCGGTGTTGGTGTAAGAAGAAACGGTTAAATCTAGTTAACCAAGAAATTGCCCCTTGAATTATGTCCAAATTAGGTCAAGGTCAAAGTGACGTTGGGTGATATTGGTGGATTGGTACTGGTCATAAGCAACCATTTTGTAAGTATCCAAGATTTGTAGTAATTTGTGTTGGTGCTAGATGAAACGGTAAAATCTAGTTAACCTCAGACGGAATCACAGAATCACGGAATCATGGACAGATGGATGGATGGACAGGACAATCACTATATGCCTCCCGCATCAAGAAGGGGCATAAAAATGTTAACAGGAACTGTGATCTTCCAAAGAATTGTTGATGAAAATTAATATGAGGAGTGTCATGGGAAAACCGGGCCTTATGCATGCGCGTAAAGTGTCGTCCCGGATCAGCCTGTGCAGTCTGCACAGGCTGATCCAGGACGGCACTTTCCGCCTACAGTGGATTTATATTTAGAAGATACTTCATTGACACAGAAAACACCATAAAAGCGGAAAGTGCCGTCCCAGGCTGATCCGGGACGACACTTTACGCACATGCATTAAGGCCGGTTTTCCCATGATGCACCTCCTATATTTGTGTAAATTACTTAAATTAATCACCATCACTCTAAGTGATTGCAAGATATCTCAGAACAACAACTTGAGCACACAAAGTAAGAGGAACATACCCGTTTAGGACTGGCGAACCTCCAGAGCAGGCACTTATGGAATACAAATAGGTCCTGCATTGTGGTGCCAGGGACAGGGTTCATCAGGGATACTGGGTGCTGAAAGGAATACGGGTAAGCGTATATGTAACAGTCTTTTGTAGTGTTGCTCTAGCATAATAGTACAATAACACATGTTCGTAGATTTGATTGACAGCACATCTGATCATGCAGGTTGTAAGAACTTTATTGCCTTTTGAAAGTGTCTCATAAAAAAAAAAGTCATTGTACAGTGAAACCTGTCCAAACCGAACCATGTGAAAACCGAATCCCTGTCAAAACCGAACAGCTGTGTCGGTCCCGATTTTTTTCCTTCTTATTTTATATATAAAAAAATGTTAATAAACCAAACCCTGTCCAAACCGAATACCGAACGATTTTATCACAAATTTGATCTCATTCAACCTTAAAAAACCTGAATAAACCGAACGGTGTATCCTGTCAGGTGTCACTTCACGTTACCACGGAAGTGTGAACCCAATAATTGGTCACGGAATTACACACAAAGGGCAAAATCGCCAAGGTGATAACGGGGCAGTGGTGCAATTAGCGATCAGCTGGTTGGTGCATACGACAAAAGTGAACTTGTGAAAAACTTATTAGGCGGTCGTGTTTTATGTTAAAATTTACGTACATTGTAAAGTTTTTATGTTTCACAACATTGTAATTAATTTATACATATACATGTAGTAAATTATGGCAATACTTCGATCAATAATCTTTATAGGCCTACGGCTTGCGATACAATCAAGCTAAAATAAATATGTTCGAACTAATCAAAGCAGTCAACAATTGGTCATTAAACAAGTGTAAATAAGTTGTTTGTTGAATACATGAACTTGTTTGATGGATAAATTTGAGTGTTGTTTTATGTACAAATACAAAATTTGTACTGGGAAATAAAAAAATAAATAAACATATACAAATATTGCAAACATTAACATGTTTTTATTTTATTATATACTCAAATTAACATATAAAATAGATAATACATTTTTAAAGAAAATTGACTTTTAATAAAATCCGGGGTAAACCGAACACCTCTGAAAACCGAACAGGTTCTACTGTATATGGTGTTTGTTGGATATTGAATTGAGTAAGAATAGTTTTAAATTCAACAGAGATCCATTGGTCATTTATAATCCCACTTTCTGTTTCTAGTCCAAATGTTCATTAGAAATCTTTCAATCAAAAGCTACCTCTTAATAATTCTTACAGATATGAAAAATTATTTAACAAAATAAAACAAGTAGTTACAATGATTACAGTGCTTTTACTTCTACAGTGGAAGTTTCCAGTGCCATGGACAAGGACAATAACAAGAGACTGGTACCTCAAAATATTCACGCCACTGCTCCAGGTTGGCAAGGAGGGATCTCCGTAGACCGTGGAAGGAATGATGCACCTGCTCTAACACCAGGCAATCCACCCAGGCCTGAAACAGCCCCACAGCACATATCACCATCTATATCACAGTGATAGCACATAACACCAGCACATATCATGTCATCATTTGTATCACAGTGACAGCACATATCACATGTCACCATCTGTATCACAGAGACAGCACATATCACATGTTACCATCTGTATCACAGTGATATCACATATCACATGTCACCATCTGTATCACAGTAACAGCACATATCACATGTCACCATCTGTATTAGTGATATCACATATCACATGTCACCATTTGTATCATAGTGACAGCACATATCACATGTCACCATCTGTATCACAGTGACAGCACATATCACATGTCACCAACTGAATCACAGTGACAGCACATATCACATGTCACCATATGTATAACAGTGACAGCACATATCACCATCTAGATCACAGTGATATCACATAACACCTGCACATATCACATGTCACCATTTATATCACATTGATATCACATAACACCGGCACATATCACATGTCACCATCTATATCACATTGATATCACATAACACCGGCACATATCACATGTCACCATCTATATCACAGTGATATCACATAACAACTGCACACATTACATGTCACCATCTATATCACAGTGATATCACATAACACCTGCACATATCACATGTCAACATCTATATCACAGTGATATCCCATAACACCAGCATATACCACATGTTACCATCTATATCACAGTGATATCACATAACACCTGAAGTTGTGGTCACCGTATTAAATATGATATACAAGAGAAATCTTTAAAATATCAAGTTTGTGGTCGATCTGATAAAACTGTTGGACTTAAGGATAGAAAACGGCTAAAAAGCCAATTTTAGATAATTGATTGCAGTTCCTGTGGCAATTTCGCTGATTATCAAATTTGGCTGAGATATTATGCCTACAAACACCTCTTTCAAGTTTGGTGAAGAACGGATGAAAACTGTAGGACTAAATAAGCTGAAAATAATGTGGTCTACCAACGATATTGAAAACCAAGGTTTGATGGGAGGCATAACCAGTGATATAAAACACTGATTCACTGTGATACTACAAACTATATACATCAACGAACACTGACGATACTGAGCGCTGTCCAATCAAATACAAGAAAAGGACAATAAAGACAATAATATAGGAATAATAAGATATTTTCTTATAATTTCATGCACCAAACACTCAGCATTATTTCAGCAGGTAGTTACTTAGTTACTACAATTAAGAAAAACAACCATGCAGAGCTCATGGTGGCATTCGCCAAATAAGCCGATGGCTGTAAATTTACATATTTGGCAAAAGAAAAATCTGTTTGGCTACAATATATTATTGATAAAAATATATAAGAGAGATAAATTTGTGTAAATAAGCTTGTTTTACAGAAATTATGGTAAAATTGGCTAAAGAGAATTTTCAGGTGTGGGAGCCGTGCCATGTAATTCATGAACATGGACACAGTGGGTACCTGTGCCTCCATCCAGTCGGGCTTGTGTTCCAGCAAGGCCGCCTCCTCTATGCCCTGCTTGTCAAAACCGTTGAGGAAGATGCCAAGCTCCTTGTTGGACGCCTTCTTTTGGATGCGGAGTCGCTCTAGAGCCACCAGCAGTTGCAGCAACAGGAAGTGCCGCTCAAACATCATCATGGATACATACTTGAAGATGCTGGAGAACACGGCATCACACAGCTCCTTGGCCCTTGACGCAGGAGCACCTGGACGGAACAAGACTTCGTGTCATGAATGGGTGTTACTTGGTTGAAATGGGTTGTGAATGAAATTTAGGTTTTGATTGTACTAGTCAATGTGTTTGAGCTCCTTGGTCCTTGACGCAGGGGCAAATAAAGGGACAAAACGAGTGTCACTTGGTTGATACAACTACGGGGTGTTATTTAAGTAGCCCCAAGCCCAATGAATGATTACAGGGAATTCAATCTAAACCGGAACTAGGCACTTACCCTGAGTGCCCTTGCCTCTGTCCCTGGACTTGATCACTCCTGTGAACATCTCCACGAACTTGTAGAAGGGCATGTAGTAGTAGGAGTGCAGAACGGACATGCGCTGGATCATGTTGTACAGCATGGCCGACTGCATGATCATGGGCACGTAGTGGGAGAACTTCTCCTCCAAGTGGTCCCCCATGTAGCGCGTCTCCTGGAAACCGACATGGGCAAACTGCTGGTTTTATGTGGGCTCACAAATCGTGGAAACAAATATTGAACACATTTATACCTATATATGAATGCAAAAACATGGAAAAGATTCTGAAATATACTGTTTATGAAACAAATTTCTACTTATTGTTTGATAAAGTTCCATCTAATAATAAAAAATATTTTTGAATATTTTTCTATTCATCACTGTATGAAGTTTGCTTGACAATTTAAATACTGATATATATTTACCGTAAAAGACCACGTATAACGCGCAGTTTTTCTCCCTCATTTTCGATGTCAAATATTGTGTGCGCGTTATACATGGTAACAAGGATTTTGGTCCGTTTTTCTGGACGAAGACTATTGTGTATATGTATAGCATATATGGATATCAAAGACGATTTTAATCTGGATAGGTTTTGTTTAATTGCTTACAAAATAAAATATATTTCACAGTGGGGAGGGTGTGTGTGTGTGGGGGGGGGAAATGTTGACAGATATCTGACCAGGGAAAAACAGCATATAATGAAGCATGGGATATCTCTATTCTTGAAAGGAAATTCTAACATGACATGCTCACAATTTCCATTGTTATATTGCTAATAAACAACTCGAAAAACTAGTAATTGCACAATATGTTGTCTGGTGATGTTAGAACCAAAATAATGTTCACTTTATCGTTGTTTATCTGTAAATAAACAATGATTTTTCATTCTGATGCCCTCATAGTTTAATTCATATGCATCAGGACTAAAAATTGTTATTTTTTTACAGATAAATAAATCAAAATCGAAAATTATTTCTCAACCATAATGTTTTGCACTGGGGATGTGTCATGTAGCCTACGACCCCAGACTGGTGAAAACAGTAAATTATGGGTCCCTTCGCGTTACCTCTAGGATCATCTTGTTCCTCTCGACCTCCTTCTGGCAGTTGATCAGGGACTCCAGCATGGTCTGGTCCTCCAGGATGGGGCCAAACAGGTTCAGGGTCTTCTCACGGATCATCTCCTGTTGGGGGCAGATAGTGTCATATAGGATACAAACATATACATTTATATGAAATCTGTGTCATAGGAATCAACTAATAGCTTCTATATAAACATACTTTACATCAAACATGCTACTGATAATGTCCCTTGGAAGCCAGAATGTGTCATCAGTATATGTAAAAAGAAGGCAGATAGCCCTTTCTGGCTTTTAAGGGGTCATAAAAGTCAGATAAATAATCATGGGGCAGTTTTACAAAAGCAATGTAGGTTAAGGAATAAACACTTAATATACACACAATGTTACTTTGATCTATGTATTTAGCAAAAGGAAACACTGTAATTTTTTAACTAATTACTGACTCATAAAATGAACTAGGCTTGAATCAATCATGTGACATGACGTTACACTTTGTTAGATGGCATCTGAGAAGTGCTTACTGACCAGACCTCACTTATAGAGATCCAATACTGAACACAGCTGTGAAAACAACACAGAATCCCAACAAAAGCCATACGTGTTGCTGAGCCAGTTTCTGGCGATGCATGATGATGTCGTTCTCGTTTGACCTCTTCTGACCCTCGAATTCCTTCCTCTCGACCCTCATAGTCTCCGACAGTAGGTAATTGATGATTGCCTCATCACTCAGTGCCATGTTGATCACACACATCCGGTGTATCGGGATCGTGTGTAGGCCGTCACCTAGAACAAAGGAAAATTCTCAGTACGGGATATTTGTCCGCCGTGCAATTTGGAGGTCGTGGGTTTGGTCCCAACTCGGAGAGCGTTCGAATGACCTTTCTGAAGGAACACACAGTACTGGTTCTACCCAGGAAACCAAGAGACACACAGTATTGGTTCTATCCAGGAAACCAAGAGACACACAGTACTGGTTCTACCCAGGAAACCAAGAGACACACAGTACTGGTTCTACCCAGAAACCAAGAGACACACAGTACTGGTTCTACCCAGGAAACCAAGAGACACACAGTACTGGTTCTACCCAGGAAACCAATAGACACACAGTACTGGTTCTATCCAGGAAACCAATAGACACACAGTACTGGTTCTACCCAGGAAACCAATAGACACACAGTACGGGTTCTACCCAACCTCTGGCTTTTGACACAATCCAGCTTAAATTAATAGGTTCAAGCAATGGAAAATACCCCATAAATAATAGACAGCAATGTATGTACCAGTAGCCTTTTATGTGATGCAATCAAGCCAGCAAGTTGTCATGTCTTATCGCACGCATGTGGCATACTTGAATCATGCTCAGGACTATTAATAATATAGCAATATCATGTTTTTGTATTTGTATTATATAAACAGGTTATGATAATCAACAATGTTATAAACTCATATATGCCTTCAAGTAATGTCAGTAGCTTTATGTGTTTACATTAGGTCAAACTTATCATCCAATCATACAATTCCAGAACATCAATGTAACATTAATCATTATTTTATTTTAGAACTACAGAAACTGTTCCATCCTATGCCACAGCTTACCTTTCAGGAAAAGTGGCACAGATGTGCTAAGGTAGAGGCAGAAGTTTGGATGGTACTTGAACTCATCTGTGCCGACCCTGACCACCTTGTTGCCTTCCTTGTCCACGTAGAAGTGCTTGAGCAGCAGACCGCGGAACAGCGGGTCCAGGGGCTTGCGCTCCAGGTGGGTGATCAGGACTGTCACACCTGAGGTTACAATGAACTTATTTGCAACTGAGGTTACAATGGATTTAGTTGCAATTTACACAACAATGCATTTAGTTACACCTAGGGATTACTATGCACTTAGTTACACCTATGGGGTATTATGCACTTTTTACAACTAGGGGTTACTATGAACTTAATTACACCTAGGCGTTACTATGCCCTTAGTTACACCTAGGGGTTACTATGCACTTAGTTACACCAAGGGACTTCTATGCACTTAGTTACACCTAGGGGTTACTATGCACATAGTTACACCTAAATACTTCTATGCATTTACTTACACCTAAGGGTTAATATGCACGTAATTACACCTAGGGGTTACTATTTACTTAGTTACACCTAAGGGTTACTATGCACTTAGTTACACCTAGGGGTTACTATGTCCTTAGTTACACCTGGGGGTTACTATGCCCTTAGTTACACCTAGGGGTTACTATGCCCTTAGTTACACCTAGGGGTTACTATGCCCTTAGTTACACCTAGGGGTTACTATGCACTTAGTTACACCTATGGGTTACTATGCACTTAGTTACACCTATGGGTTACTATGCACTTCGTTACACCTATGGGTTACTATGCACTTAGTTACACCTAGGGGTTACGATGCACTTAGTTACACCTAGGGGTTACTATGCCCTTAATTACACCTAGGGGTTACTATGCACTTAGTTAAACCTAAGGGTGCAATGCAACAAGTTACACCTGAGGGTACAATGCAATAAGTTACACCTGAGGGTACAATGCGCTTAGAAAACAACGCACATCCATAATTACCCACTAGGTAAAGCGGCCTTTAGTTACACCTGAGGTTACAACACCATAATGTGTTTGTCTTGTTTTAAAATAATACATATCATCTTTGACAAATATTTCTGTGTACTTTTTAATTACTATGTGTGATAACTGTACCAATGATGTCTTTTACAGCTGTTTTGCCTATTTGAATTTTAGACATATAATCATAATGGTAGTCAGTTAAAAAGCTCATGTGAGCTTATGTTGTATTTTTGTCTGTCCTTCTGACTTAAAATAAATCTTTTTTTACTTATAATATCTTTTTTATCTTGCCTCATTGACATAATTAGGTAAAGCGGCTATTTGGTACAAAAGCCACAAATAGCTTTATAGTAAGGATGGGACCGAATATTCGAATATTCGAATATCAGATAATATTTGAATAAAAACAAACAAATATGAATATTCAATTTTCAAATTTATTTAAAGAACAATTTTTTTTTCAAACTAGAACTCCGCGAGTCAGATGTGTCACCTGACGCCGGATAGCTTACGTGAATCCATATGAAGAACCACTTAAGGTTCATGCTCTTTTTTTTTAACAGATTTATTGAAATCTTCAAAAGCACTGCACTCTGGCTAATTGCAAAGAAAAGACTAATTAAAACCAAAAATGCGACACAAAAATAAGTATGAAATTTACAAGGGCAATAACTCCGAAAGTATGAGGTGCAGAGTAATGGTTCTTGTGCAATGCACTTCTCCTAAATGAGATCTATCTACCTATGAAGTTTCATGTTGATAGCTTTCATAGTCTTAGAGTTATGCTCCAGTCAAAAATTAAGTATAAAAATAAACAAAGGGCAATAACTCCAAAAGTATGTGATGCATAGTAATGGTTCTTGTGCACTGCACTTCTCCTCAATTAGATCTATCTACCTATTAAGTTTCAAGTTGATAGCTTTCATAGTCTTAGAGTTATGCTCCGGACAAAAATTAAGTATGAAAATAAACAAAGGGCAATAACTCCAAAAGTATGAGGTGCAGAGTAAGAGTTCTTGTACACTGCACTTCCCCTCAATGAGATCTATCTACCTATGAAGTTTCATGTTGATAGCTTTAATAGTCTAAGAGTTATGCTCCGGACAAGCGAAAGGGGATGCCGCCGCCGACGACATTGCCGCAGCCGACAAAAGTAACGCCTATATGCCGCCTATTCAGGCGACACAATTTTTTTTTTTTTTCCAGTTTGATTGCAAAATTAACATGAATTCCAGTCGTATTTCCTGCCTAGCAGATGGGCGGGGGCAGTGTAACGTTTTTACAACACATGCCAAACATGTCCAATTAACGACAATTGATAATTGGCAGGGGGGCCACGTCTTTACAAGGGCCACGAATTAACGGTATGTAGGAGGCGCGAATATTACGCATTGTGTCCACAAATAACAAAACTGGGCCATGTTGTCATAACTGTTTTACAGCTTGCACAAGGCGTACATTGTTGTTTATTGTCCTTAAGTAACATCAATATGGTTAACTTGTTTACAGTAAATTACAATTACTCTCTAAGTAAACCAATCAAAATGAATCCATTATCAGTCAATCAATTTCATTAACAAAATTTGCATGATTTGGTCAATCTTAGTATACGTCACTTGTAAATTATTCTCAATTATATCAACACCATATATTATACAAGAGTCTTGATTATTAAGCAATGCCACCATCATGTGCTTGGAAGTACTTTACGCGGTCATTAGACAAAACCCAGGCAGCGTATAATATATGTAACGAGAATCGGAACGATTAACAAATTAATTAACAATACATTTAACAATATCTTACATTTCTTTATATTTTCCTAACACTCACTAAGTTATATCGCTCATTTACCACTGAACAAGGCAAAACAACTATGTACACGTAGTATACATATTTCGGATAGGTAAATATTTGGACTGAGTGCCGTATATAGTAGTCATACATGCCATACGTCCCGGTCTGACCGGGATTGTCCTGGTTTCGCAAGGTCTGTCCCGGCGTCCAGGTGAGATGCATTTTGTCCCGGTCAATCACAAAAATCGACGTTAGTGTACCATTAAACTTACATTGGGCCAACAATTAACTTCAGATCGTTAATCCCTTTGTCGGTCCCTATGACAACCATACCCGCTAGCCGCGTGTCAAAGAGGAGCAGTAATGATACCCCATTAGCGATTTATTGATCGTTTGTCACACTTTCGCGGGATGGGGGTCATATATCCGCGGTCGCTAATTGCTGCAGATTGTTGCATTGTTTCAGAATAAAAAAGGAACTGTGTTTGTTGTTATTTTGATTTAAAATAGAATAGGTGTTATCACATAGTTAGTTTGGTAACGTTTGAAGGTAAAGTATGAAAATAAATTAAGAACTTTTCGAGAATTAAAGATGCAAAAACAATCATTACTTTCTTTAAACTCGTATTGTTCACATCGCAAAAGTTGATGCAGTTAATGACGCAGTGTATAGTGGAACGTAGCCCAGGTATAAGTCTGCTGGAGTAGTCTCCCTTGTAAACGCATTTGTTTATTTGACAATCAGTGTTTATATTTGCGTGTTTCGTGTAATTTCTTTGATGTCACTAATACATGTTATCATTTATATTATTGAATAAATATGATTAAAATATATGCGTGTGTATGTTTGTGTTATTCATTTTGGGTGTTTATTGTTTGAACTATAACTATATAGATCACGAAACGGAATAGGACTTAGGTTAGATACAATAAACTATTATTATTACTTTTTTTTTCGGACAAAATGACAATATTAATGTGTCCCGGTCAAATGTCAAATGTCCCAGCGATTTTGTTGGCAATGTCCCGTTTTGGCCTGAAAAAATTATGGCATGTATGATAGTAGTATTTACTAAATGAATATTCAAATATATTCGAATACCTAAAATGAATATTCAAATATTGATTTCAGTATGCGGTCCCATCCCTACTTTATAGAACTTAAAACTTTAATTTAAATGTAACAACAAATAACCCTACTGTTACAGTTCCCAATTTTACAGTTATAATAGCAATGGTACTCAACCTTGAACGATTAGCGAACTGAGCCATTGGAACTCAAAGAACAGAAACTATTTTGCTTTGGAGACAATCTTGGGTAATTTGCCACACTGTCATTCATGAATCAAATACAGTTTAAACAGACAGAAGTCCCATCCAATACTCTGTGTATAAGTGAACACACACCACAATGAGTAAAAAATATATGCATCAACACAACAAAAACATGACATTTCCCACTATAGGTCACACTGGTATATCTATCTCTATGGCAAAAACAAAAATATCCCATAGACAGCGCCAAAGGCTGGTTGCCTCACATGACAACGTACCATGTACGACAGCATTGATGAGTCTGCTGTCCAGTTTGGGGTTATCTGCCTCTATGATCCACAGGTTATGTTCCGGGTGGTCGATAGACTGGTCCGGGTGCAGACTGTACATCTCCCAGCTGGCCGTTACCGAGGTGACCGGACGCAGCTGCTCACTCTCCCATGACTGGCGTGAGTCTCCTCTGAAAAACAAGCATTTCGGGATGCATTGATGGCCACAGTTACTTACATAAGAAGCTGTTTTACATTTCATTTGGCATCAAGACTAGATGCTTACAAAATTGGTAATATGCAGAAATTAATAACTTATATTATTATTCTTAGGTTTATGCTTATGGTTTCTTGTATGGAAATTAAGAACTAAATAGAGGATATATTTGTTTGTTTTCGGTGTGATAACGCGTTAAATCATCACTGGAAAAGGAGACAATTAGTATTTTCATGAGCGTTAATGAAAATAGGTAAATTGTCTCCCTTTCCAGTGGTGATATCAAGCATTATCATACCGAAACCAAAAAGGATTCCAGCACAGTGAGTGATATAAGGATTTATCTCACTGATTTTTTTCTATATTTCACTACTTAGCATAAAATAAAATAAAAATTCTGTAAATTACTAAAAGGCTGCATCTAAAATAAGACCACCAATCCTTATTCAGGCATGTCGTGCAATGCAGCATGTTTAACTGACCAGGTTGTTCTAGATATTCTGCATTGCGTGGATGTTAACTAGAGTAAATACATACAAAACAAATAAAACTGCAGCTTGTCAAAAGTACCGCCAGCCTTTTTTTTTGTGCATGCTAAAATTCTACAAACACATAATTATCATGGTCTACTTATTTTTCTAAATCGTTAAAACAATTCAAGGCTGGAAGACCCTCACCTCTTGGTGTAGTCAGTGGTAGTATAGGAGTTGGAGGTGGTGCCTGTGCGCTGTGTGTCGGTGTCGTCCGACGGGTACTCCACGGTGTAGTCAGAGAACGTGATGGCCGTGCCTCGACTGGGCGGGTGGGGAGTGGGGACCTCGTCCTTCTCATCGGAGGACGGCACTGGCGGCAGATCTGTGGAGAAAAACGTGGCATGCAATCGTTAGGAATGTCATGTGAAATATTATTTAACAAATGTAACAAAAAAATCTTCTTAGGATCATAAATGGTACAAGGCTGCTAAATGGATTTGAAAAACGTAAAAAATGCATGCTAAAAATTGTTGATGGAATAGTGCAACCAGCTGCATGAAATTGAAAATGATATGTGCCTTTACAAAACATCTACACATCCTTTGTATGTAAAACGAAAAGAAGTTCATTATTTGAATACAAATGCCAGCAAAAATCTTCAAGATGGTGACATCCAAATAAATACTCGAGGTTAGAACAACAAGCAAAACAGAAAAAACTGAGACAACAGCCCAAGACGCACCCATAAAATCATTATCATCGCCAACCGTAACGTCCTTCTCAGAGAAGATGTTCTTGCTGGTCTGTATGGCTTTGACCCAGGTCTCGGCCTGGTTGTCAGGGTCTATGAGCAGGGGCCAGCAGTACTTCCTGTTGTGCGAGGAGACGCGCATGAACAACGCGTTCTGGATGGAGTGCAGGTCCGTAGCCAGGTCCTTGAGGCGCCATGTGCTCAGCTCGTCAAAGTCACTCAAAATATCCTGGAACAATCAGATATGTTCTGAGTATATTCTTGTGATTATATCTTAACAGAAATTCTTGATCTTATCCTATTTGCCTGTCTTTAATTTGTTTATTCACACTGCAATACTTGAACAAGAGATGAAACACTCCTCAATCATGGCACATACAATTCTATAATATAGCTAAAAACAAAATTATTATTACATTTTTCTGCCTCACCTGTACAGTGTACGCGGTCCTGGTCATGAGCAGGCTCTGTTCATCCTCATCATCCGAGTCCTCCAGCTCTGCATTCCCCGCAGGCTCATACTCCACACTGCCGTGACGCTTCAGCTCCGACTTGTAGTACTTGCTGGTGTCAAACACCACTGGCTGGTACTTGTACGTACGAACCTCGGGTAACGAGGGAATACCTGCAGTGGAGAGTATCAGAGACGATCATACCTGCAGAGTTTTGATATTCAATGTGATATTATTTTCTGAAAATGTACTAACATTACTAACTATTAGACTTCTTTATAGCCAAATTAAAACATTCTGTGTTTATGGCAACCCGACCCTACCTAAAAAAACAAAAACCTGGCCCTAAAGTTTTTAGCGACAATTGTTTTCCGTAAAATCTGTATTCTTCAGATTTTATATAATTTTCACAGTTTTTTTACTGAAATGCATCTTTAAAAAAAAATGTTTAAAACAAAAACTCATTCCAGACCCTACCTAACTTGTTTAAAACCATTGCCCAAAACACAATTTATGTTTTTTCGTAAGTCTGGACAGGTTATAAACACAGACCTAATAAACAAAGTTTACAAAGTTTAACTTCTAGGTGAATATGCTTTACCTACTTACTTAAGCATTATCAATACTGTCCCAGTCACAAGCAAAATAGAAAGTGTACTTATTTCAAACCAACAAGCATATGCTATAAGATAGTGATATGGCCAAAAGTAGAAAGGCAGTTAACAAGAGTTATATGTAAAACATGTATTCCCACTCTTGCTCCAAAGCAATTTTTAAAAGATTTTTGTTGGTAAAATTTGATAAAAACTGTTGCACTTAGAGAGTAGAAAAGAACGTGGTCTGTTGACCAACCAACAGACTGACCAACCAACATTTGCAAACCGTGCCATCTTCAATTGGTGGCATAATTATATTTATTTAGAACCATATGAAGTTCAAGCAAGAAAGGCGATAGACGTACCACTCTCACTCTGAGTGTCGATGGTGCTGGAGCCGTCGCTCTGGGAGTCATGGTCACGCTGACGGTCAAACGCAAACAGACTGTCCACCCCTGCACCCAGAGAGTGGACCTCCAGACCAGTGGACTTGGGCAGAGTGAAGTTGCCCTGCTTGCAGCGATCCATCCAGTCCTGGGCACAGGGAGAAATAATCATTCCTCTTAAGAAATTTTTATGACACACTGATAAATATACCACTCATATCAAACAAAGTGCAATTAACACATTCAGAGAAAAAAATCACCTAGCTGATACTTTCAAGAAAATTGTAAAACAGGTCCTATTTCTACAAATATTCTAAACTTACAAACTTCTACTCTTAATTCAAATCTTAGCCATTACCCAGTAAAATGACAATTATGTAAGCACCATTTTCATTGGCTTATTAAGTTATATTTTAGATTGGGAACTATTGCAGTAAGGTAGCAATTAACAAAAGCTTGGGACTTCACCAATGGCTAAATACACGGTATATCCAACAGAGCTGAATAGGTCACTATATCAAAACCCAACAGTTATAAAAAAAAAAAAAAAAAGGATACATAAAAGACTTGGGCCACAACAATTCCCCTACCTGCATCAGTTCTCCCCTCAGTTTGTCAGACAGGGGCCCTTGGTAGCATACACAGGCTGCGGTGATGAGGGCGTCCCCGGGGGCAGTGAAGATCTGGTGCTTTGCCTTACGCAGCTCCGACTTCCACATGAAGTTCTGCATGGACATGTTCTCCATTAGGTTCACTGCACGAGATATCTTCCGCTCTATGCTCTGAAAAACAAAGAAAAAACATAAACACTGTGTGCAGTAGTAGTACAAAAATGGGCTGACAAGTAACTAAAGCTGGACAAACAAATGAGGGTCAGTACTATTACAAAATAATTAGAAATATTTCAAACATTTATATCTGAACATCCTACAATTTCTGTAAAAGCAACAAGAGACAAACAATAACTAGAGGATTTTATTAAAGATGTCAAATATTTGTACATGACTAAACAAAATGGTTTTTTATACTTTACAGAAATTATCAAATTCCTTTCAAAAATGATGTCGACAGATAACAAAAATTACTACCATCTCATCCACTAAGAGTCAGTGATTAAAATCGCACCTGCATCTGCCTGAAGATGGTCTTGGCCCGCTTCACAGCTGCCTTGTGGATTTGTATCTTCCTCTCGAGCGCGCTCTTCAGTCGGTTGGCGTCCACTCGCAGCTGACCTAACTTGGCCTGGGCCTGCAGGGGACATAACCAGTGCAAGTATTAAAGAATTACGGTAGACACCGCTGATTGATTCTCTCACTTAGGTGATTGAATATTTAAGGTACATCACACTATTGATGGTAGTATTTATTGAATGCATCTTGTAATTTATTATTGCAAATATATATTTTAAAAATTGTGCTTAATTTAAATTATAAATACACACCATATATGGAACACATGTTTTTGTGCTTATAATTATCTATGTTAAAAACAGAAAACAACTCTTAACTTAAATTTCATAACGTCACATTATAATCAAAACAAATGATGTATGATGAAAAAAACAGGCTTTGCCTTGATCAATTTTTGGTCAGAACCAGGTAGTATTACCCTAACTTTAATACATAAACAACATGTACTGATTCATGACAACATCTCTCATACCCGTGTAAACTTCTCCTCGTGTTCCAGGAGATTCTTCAGGCGGGGTTGCATGTTGCGGTGAATCTCTGAGTACTTTTGTACCGAGTGGACCCACACGCAGATCCCTGTGGCAGCCATGCTGACGGACTTGATCTTTTCCGGCTGGAACATCGGCTCCATGACCAGCTTGGTGAGCTCTGAGAAGATGTGCTCTGGGATGTTGTCCTTGTCATAGAAGATCAGGTCCTGAATGAAGTTCTCACGGGTCAGCAGCAGCTTGCCATTCTCCCAGCTGTAACAAGAATAGCAAGGGTATGCCAAGTCTCTTTATATATACTGTTTAGTTTCTTAAAGGCCTAGTTTAATCCTTATTTCTTTGACCCTCCCCCCCCCAAATCTAGGGTATTGTACCCCTGTGTATTGACACCCTGCTGTAATCACAGTGTGGACACAGTGTGGCGACCCTTATCAGCTGAGATCAATACACTGCTGCAGAGGAAACATTGCACTTAGCCATTGCTCAGTCAGCTTAGAGAAAAGATTGCAGATAATTATAAGAGATTTTATGGTGGAACAATACACAGAGAGGAAATACCCACAAAGACGCAGAACATTCCTTAAACTAGGCCTTTAAATAGATACTCCTACTAGGGCCCGTATTCACCAACTCAATCTTAAACTTAAGAATGAAAAATAGTCATTAGTGTTCTGTTCTAAAAATGCTGGCAAATGTAAATTTTTACTTGGTATCCACAAACGCTAATTTTATCATTCTTTATTTAGAATGATTTATTAATGACCTAAGCAACATTGGTATCCAACATATGTGCAAATGCACAAGTATTACTTCTCTAAATCTATTCTTTTTTCTTAAGTCTAAGAATGGGTTGGTGAATACGGGCCCTGGTGTTCAATATCCTCCCAGCTGCGACAGGAATAGCAATGTTTCTTTCAAGTCTTGTTATATACACAGTGACCTAATAGCATACTCCCACTAGGTGTTCAACATGATTTACTATGAAATCAAGCTAGACTGGCTATACGACTACATTAGGTATTTTAATGACAATGAAATACTTCATGTCACAAGAAAAAGTGGTACTTATTCAATTATTAATATATAACTTATTTCACTATGCACATAATTCAAATTTCACTTATTACTTTGGATCAAAATCTATTTGATTGGCAAATATTCAAAGTAAGATCTGAAAAAGACCCATGACAAGTTTTATTTTTGAAACCATGATCTTCTGGCTGTACTTAAGACACTATTAACAGTTCAGTAAAGAACAGCAGTCATTGCCACGCAAACTAGCAGATTTTAAATTACTTCATCCCATCAGATATCAAAGCCATATCAAACTGTCTGCAATACAGGTTTTCAAAATCAATTTAGGTTCAATTACATATGCAATGAAATCGCATGGCATTCATTGCTTGAAAGTATCAGTTTGTGATTAACAGACTATGGAGTGCCAAATTTCTATTGTAACTTTGATGACCATAAAAGTAAGGCTTTGCTATTTGGAGCACAGGTCCCCTGAAAATGGCAGTCAATTGTTTGTCCCCATAAAGTGTAGAAATAAAATGAGTAAGGCTTTGCTATTGGAGCACAGGTATATGTGCTATTGGAGCACAGGTCCCATGAAAATGGCAGTCAATTGTTTGTCGCCATAAAGCGTAGCAATAAAATGAGTAAGGCTTTGCTATTGGAGCACAGGTCCCCTGAAAATGGCAGTGAATTATTTGTCCCCATAAAGCGTAGCAATAAAATGAGTAAGGCTTTGCTATTGGAGCACAGGTCCCCTGAAAATGGCAGTCAATTGTTTGTCCCCATAAAGCGTAGCAATAAAATGAGTAAGGCTTTGCTACTGGAGCACAGGTCCCCTGAAAATGGCAGTGAATTGTTTGTCCCCATAAAGCGTAGCAAAAAAATGAGTAAGGCTTTGCTATTGGAGCACAGGTCCCCTGAAAATGGCAGTCAATTGTTTGTCGCCATAAAGCGTAGCAATAAAATGAGTAAGGCTTTGCTATTGGAGCACAGGACCCCGGAAAATGGCAGTGAATTATTTGTCGCAATAAAGCATAGCAATAAAATGAGTAAGGCTTTGCTATTGGAGCACAGGTCCCCTGAAAATGGCAGTGAATTGTTTGTCCCCATAAAGCATAGCAATAAAATGAGTAAGGCTTTGCTATTGGAGCACAGGTCCCCTGAAAATGGCAGTGAATTGTTTGTCCCCATAAAGCGTAGCAATAAAATGAGTAAGGCTTTGCTATTGGAGCACAGGTCCCCTGAAAATGGCAGTGAATTGTTTGTCCCCAAAAGAGCGTAGCAATAAAATGAGTAAGGCTTTGCTATTGGAGCACAGGTCCCCTGAAAATGGCAGTCAATTGTTTGTCCCCAAAAAGCATAGCAATAAAATGAGTAAGGCTTTGCTATTGGAGCACAGGTCCCCTGAAAATGGCAGTCAATTGTTTGTCGCAATAAAGCATAGCAATAAAATGAGTAAGGCTTTGCTATTGGAGCACAGGTCCCCTGAAAATGGCAGTGAATTGTTTGTCGCAATAAAGCATAGCAATAAAATGAGTAAGGCTTTGCTATTGGAGCACAGGTCCCCTGAAAATGGCAGTGAATTATTTGTCGCAATAAAGCGTAGCAATAAAATGAGTAAGGCTTTGCTATTGGAGCACAGGTCCCCTGAAAATGGCAGTCAATTGTTGTCCCCATAAAGCGTAGCAATAAAATGAGTAAGGCTTTGCTATTGGAGCACAGGTCCCCTGAAAATGGCAGTAAATTGTTTGTCGCCATAAAGCGTAGCAATAAAATGAGTAAGGCTTTGCTATTGGAGCACAGGTCCCCTGAAAATGGCAGTGAATTGTTTGTCCCCATAAGGCGTAGCAATAAAATGAGTAAGGCTTTGCTATTGGAGCACAGGTCCCCTGAAAATGGCAGTGAATTGTTTGTCCCCATAAAGCGTAGCAATAAAATGAGTAAGGCTTTGCTATTGGAGCACAGGTCCCCTGAAAATGGCAGTGAATTATTTGTCCCCATAAAGCGTAGCAATAAAATGAGTAAGGCTTTGCTATTGGAGCACAGGTCCCCTGAAAATGGCAGTGAATTGTTTGTCCCCATAAAGCGTAGCAATAAAATGAGTAAGGCTTTGCTATTGGAGCACAGGTCCCCTGAAAATGGCAGTGAATTGTTTGTCCCCATAAAGCGTAGCAATAAAATGAGTAAGGCTTTGCTATTGGAGCACAGGTCCCCTGAAAATGGCAGTGAATTGTTTGTCCCCATAAAGCGTAGCAAAAAAATGAGTAAGGCTTTGCTATTGGAGCACAGGTCCCCTGAAAATGGCAGTCAATTATTTGTCCCCATAAAGCGTAGCAATAAAATGAGTAAGGCTTTGCTATTGGAGCACAGGTCCCCTGAAAATGGCAGTGAATTGTTTGTCCCCATAAAGCGTAGCAATAAAATGAGTAAGGCTTTGCTATTGGAGCACAGGTCCCCTGAAAATGGCAGTGAATTGTTTGTCCCCATAAAGCGTAGCAATAAAATGAGTAAGGCTTTGCTATTGGAGCACAGGTCCCCTGAAAATGGCAGTGAATTGTTTGTCCCCATAAAGCGTAGCAATAAAATGAGTAAGGCTTTGCTATTGGAGCACAGGTCCTATGTGCTATTGGAGCACAGGTCCCCTGAAAATGGCAGTGAATTGTTTGTCCCCATAAAGCGTAGCAATAAAATGAAAAAGGCTTTGCTATTGGAGCACAGGTCCCCTGAAAATGGCAGTCAATTGTTTGTCGCCATAAAGCGTAGCAATAAAATGAGTAAGGCTTTGCTATTGGAGCACAGGTCCCCTGAAAATGGCAGTGAATTGTTTGTCCCCATAAAGCGTAGCAATAAAATGAGTAAGGCTTTGCTATTGGAGCACAGGTCCCCTGAAAATGGCAGTGAATTGTTTGTCCCCATAAAGCGTAGCAATAAAATGAGTAAGGCTTTGCTATTGGAGCACAGGTCCCCTGAAAATGGCAGTGAATTATTTGTCCCCATAAAGCGTAGCAATAAAATGAGTAAGGCTTTGCTATTGGAGCACAGGTCCCCTGAAAATGGCAGTGAATTGTTTGTCCCCATAAAGCGTAGCAATAAAATGAGTAAGGCTTTGCTATTGGAGCACAGGTCCCCTGAAAATGGCAGTGAATTGTTTGTCCCCATAAAGCGTAGCAAAAAAATGAGTAAGGCTTTGCTATTGGAGCACAGGTCCCCTGAAAATGGCAGTCAATTATTTGTCCCCATAAAGCGTAGCAATAAAATGAGTAAGGCTTTGCTATTGGAGCACAGGTCCCCTGAAAATGGCAGTGAATTGTTTGTCCCCATAAAGCGTAGCAATAAAATGAGTAAGGCTTTGCTATTGGAGCACAGGTCCCCTGAAAATGGCAGTGAATTGTTTGTCGCCATAAAGCGTAGCAATAAAATGAGTAAGGCTTTGCTATTGGAGCACAGGTCCCCTGAAAATGGCAGTCAATTATTTGTCCCCATAAAGCGTAGCAATAAAATGGGTAAGGCTTTGCTATTGGAGCACAGGTCCCCTGAAAATGGCAGTGAATTATTTGTCCCCATAAAGCGTAGCAATAAAATGAGTAAGGCTTTGCTATTGGAGCACAGGTCCCCTGAAAATGGCAGTCAATTGTTTGTCCCCATAAAACGTAGAAATAAAATGAGTAAGGCTTTGCTATTGGAGCACAGGTCCTATGTGCTATTGGAGCACAGGTCCCATGAAAATGGCAGTCAATTGTTTGTCGCCATAAAGCGTAGCAATAAAATGAGTAAGGCTTTGCTATTGGAGCACAGGTCCCCTGAAAATGGCAGTGAATTATTTGTCCCCATAAAGCGTAGCAATAAAATGAGTAAGGCTTTGCTATTGGAGCACAGGTCCCCTGAAAATGGCAGTGAATTGTTTGTCCCCATAAAGCGTAGCAATAAAATGAGTAAGGCTTTGCTATTGGAGCACAGGTCCCATGAAAATGGCAGTCAATTGTTTGTCGCCATAAAGCGTAGCAATAAAATGAGTAAGGCTTTGCTATTGGAGCACAGGTCCCCTGAAAATGGCAGTGAATTGTTTGTCCCCATAAAGCATAGCAATAAAATGAGTAAGGCTTTGCTATTGGAGCACAGGTCCCCTGAAAATGGCAGTGAATTGTTTGTCCCCATAAAGCGTAGCAATAAAATGAGTAAGGCTTTGCTATTGGAGCACAGGTCCCCTGAAAATGGCAGTGAATTGTTTGTCCCCATAAAGCGTAGCAATAAAATGAGTAAGGCTTTGCTATTGGAGCACAGGTCCCCTGAAAATGGCAGTGAATTGTTTGTCCCCATAAAGCGTAGCAATAAAATGAGTAAGGCTTTGCTATTGGAGCACAGGTCCCCTGAAAATGGCAGTGAATTGTTTGTCCCCATAAAGCGTAGCAATAAAATGAGTAAGGCTTTGCTATTGGAGCACAGGTCCCCTGAAAATGGCAGTGAATTGTTTGTCCCCATAAAGCGTAGCAAAAAAATGAGTAAGGCTTTGCTATTGGAGCACAGGTCCCCTGAAAATGGCAGTGAATTGTTTGTCCCCATAAAGCGTAGCAATAAAATGAGTAAGGCTTTGCTATTGGAGCACAGGTCCCCTGAAAATGGCAGTGAATTGTTTGTCGCCATAAAGCGTAGCAATAAAATGAGTAAGGCTTTGCTATTGGAACACAGGTCCCCTGAAAATGGCAGTCAATTATTTGTCCCCATAAAGCGTAGCAATAAAATGAGTAAGGCTTTGCTATTGGAGCACAGGTCCCATGAAAATGGCAGTGAATTGTTTGTCGCCATAAAGCAGAGCAATAAAATGAGTAAGGCTTTGCTATTGGAGCACAGGTCCCCTGAAAATGGCAGTGAATTGTTTGTCCCCATAAAGCGTAGCAATAAAATGAGTAAGGCTTTGCTATTGGAGCACAGGTCCCCTGAAAATGGCAGTGAATTGTTTGTCGCCATAAAGCGTAGCAATAAAATGAGTAAGGCTTTGCTATTGGAGCACAGGTCCCCTGAAAATGGCAGTGAATTGTTTGTCGCCATAAAGCATAGCAATAAAATGAGTAAGGCTTGCTATTGGAGCACAGGTCCCCTGAAAATGGCAGTGAATTGTTTGTCCCCATAAAACGTAGCAATAAAATGAGTAAGGCTTTGCTATTGGAGCACAGGTCCTATGTGCTATTGGAGCACAGGTCCCCTGAAAATGGCAGTGAATTGTTTGTCGCCATAAAGAGTAGCAATAAAATGAGTAAGGCTTTGCTACTGGAGCACAGGTCCCCTGAAAATGGCAGTTAATTATTTGTCCCCATAAAGCGTAGCAATAAAATGAGTAAGGCTTGCTATTGGAGCACAGGTCCCCTGAAAATGGCAGTGAATTGTTTGTCACCATAAAGCATAGCAATAAAATGAGTAAGGCTTTGCTATTGGAGCACAGGTCCCCTGAAAATGGCAGTGAATTGTTTGTCCCCATAAAGCGTAGCAATAAAATGAGTAAGGCTTTGCTATTGGAGCACAGGTCCTATGTGCTATTGGAGCACAGGTCCTATGTGCTATTGGAGCACAGGTCCCCTGAAAATGGCAGTCAATTGTTTGTCCCCATAAAGCGTAGCAATTACGAGGAGGATTTATTGAAAGACGTCAAATCAAACATACATCAGTCTGCAATACAAGCATACTCACTCCTGTGGCTTATCGAACAGCAGACAGAGAGCGTAGATAACATATTTCACGAGCTCTGGTGGCGAAATGAAACTCTTCACCTCGTCCAGGTCCCGCCTGTTCAATGCGTTGAGAGCAGATATGGCCGCCTTGTAGTTCGGGTTCAACTGTACACAACATGTAACATGCATTGATAACCAGCCACACCGATTGATATGTACAGCTTTGAATTTTTTCACTCCTTTAGGAATGGGTCCGGTACTCGCCAAATTGTGAATTTTGCCACGTGAAAACTTGCAATTGGGAAAAATTTAAGAAAGAAATTTGATTAATAAATAACTTACTTAGCATTTTGTTACTTCTGATTTGGGAATTTTGTTTTTCCAATTAAAAAAATAAACCATATTTGACACAGGGGTCCGTTTACCGGCCCTGTTATATAAGGAAAAGAATCGCTGTACATGCTGAAGCAAGATGTCTTGTGCGACTGATACTGTCTTAAGCTGCAAAGACTTAAATTTCACAATAAAAACCTTCCAAGATCAAAATAAATATCTTAATAATACATTTTTATTGAAAATTTCTCTTTTAGCTGCCATTCTTAAACTGTATTTATGTTTACAACATTATATTAATTTAATAAGTTGTTCATTAATTAATGTCTGTGAAACATACACAATAGGAAAATTGAAATAACAACAGTAGATATCATGCAAAACAATCATAGTACACATGACATAAGTGTGCATATGTGCTCAGAGACAAAACATCAATTGTTGTACTGCGACACTGTTTGTCACAGCATTCGAGGTGAACATATTTTATTTATTGCAAGAATATCTGAACACATTACATGTAATATGCGTAGTTAGAATGAGACATCTAACATAGAACGGACTTGCTATGTATGTTTAATTTCCCATTTTTTACTTATAACTGGATAATGCATGTTGTTGAAGTTTGTTAGTTTTATTAAGAGTTTAAGACAATACTGATTTCTTTAAATTTAAACATAGAATGGACCTGCTACCTTTAATTTCCCATTTTTAACTTACAACTGGAGAATGGATGCTGTTGAAGTTAATTTGTTTTATGAAGACAATACTGATTTCTATAAATTTACAATCTTATTATGAGTTGAAAACACATGGTGTAGCATTCACTGACAAGGTGTTTCTCGAAACAAGACAATATTTCACAAACACAAAAAATGTTTGTTGCTCCACAACACCATCACATAACTTTCTGACAACAAGAATGTAATGTAGACACAAACCCTGCACCTATCTGAAACAATGTGAAATGATTGAATATTTTTTTGTTTCATCTTGCCACATTTTTCATTTTAGCTATATAATAATAAACTAGAACTGTGTGAGTTTGATGTGTCACCTGACGGAGCATAACTCAAGTACCATAAGAGCAATTATGCCTTAAACCGAACGTAACCCTCCTTTTATGCCTATTAACACTTCCTTAAAGTTTCATAATGATTTCTCAAGTTATTGCCTGAACAAACTAAAGCAGACACTGCCACTGCAGCCGCCGCCAAAGTAACTCCTATATGTCGCCTTTTTCAGGCGACACAATTATTATGACAAATAAACTGAGGCGTGTCATGCGAAAATCTCACGACACAACTCAATTATTTCCATTAAATATTTATACAAAACAATAATATTTAACATCATTAACCATGATATTTTAAAGAAAATTAACACATTATTATTTAAATAATGAAAATTATCAGACAGAACAGCAAGTATGCATAAAAAGTATGCAAAAAAATCCTACAGCAAATGGGTGTATATTTTGGTGTATTTGCATATATCAAACTTCTTTTTAAAGTACATATTATATAGTGCCATGAAACTTTTATAACTTGTATAACTTATGCTTTGCATAACATTGCTATAGTAACAACACACTAATGACCAAAGACTCGTGGGTGCACCCATAACCACTGACTCGCCCACACTCGAGTGCTGGGTTTTACCCGGTACTGGGTGGGCGTGTAGTAATCTGCGAAACCATGCTCCTCCTTGAACTTTTTGAACTGGACAGAACAATATCACTTTTACTGGTGTCACAGAGTTGGTTACATAATGGATGCAGCATATGAATGAAGGAATACACTAAAAATTCTACCAATCCAACATTAATTATTGATACTTATACTCAGAAATATAAACCAGTTTAATGAACAAAATTGTAAAAATAATTTAATGAAGACTGAAAATTTTGATTAAAACAGTAAGAAAAAAATATCATAAAATAACAAGCTTATAATGAAGAAAATTACTGTCCTTATTATACTATCTTTATTCCAAAAGTAACTGTCTAGAACAAAATACATATAGTATGGTAATATAAACCTTGAAGATTAAACAAGACAAGAATTTGACCCCTGTCAAATTTTCCAAACTTAACACACCGAGGTAAAAATATATATGAGGCGTGTCGTGGGAAACCCGAGCTTAATGCATGTGCGTAAAGTGTCAGATAAGCCTGTGCAGTCCCACGACACACCTCATATTTAATGAAACAGAATATCTTTTTCTATTTGAATGTCGTTCCTATTTATATTCAAGATAATAATTTTATAGATTTTCTAAGATAATAACAAATGTATATAGTACTGGCAGACTACACATTATTATTTCTGTTTAATGACCCGTAAATCACTTTCTGGGCTGGGTAGGTATATTCATCAAATTCTGTTTGTATGTACTAAGTTTTACTTTAGAAAACTGAAACTACTAGTATACAAACTAACAACCCTGAGAGAGACAGCCGGTACCTTGTCAAACTCTGACTGTGCGTCCTTTCTGAGCCGTTCCAGTGGTCCCTGCAGGTCCTCTATCATCACTTCCTGCCCCTTGCACTTGTCCAGGGCCTGGGGTGGGGTCAGATACAAACACTGCAGCTCATTTACATGTCATGGCAAATGGGAAATGTATCAAATAGTCTGTGTAACCAATAACCCATGATGGAAAAGAAAGCAAAATAATTTATTCCAAGCAATGTAATGAATGAGTAGAGACTACCCTGATCATTGCACTGCAGGTCAAGTGAAATGATGACATCTGATCTTTTCACTGTTGGTTATATTGAACTACCACATTTTTTTTAGATATATTTGTAAAAGCATGTGACTACAGATAACAAGCTCACATTACCGCAATGTACTTGCAGTTCAACCAGTAACAAAGCCCATGTTACAGCAATTAACCCTCACATTACCGCTATGTACTTGCAGTTCGACCAGTAACAAAGCCCATGTTATAACAAGCTCACATTACCGCAATGTACTTGCAGGTTAACCAGTAACAAAGCCCATGTTACAGCAATTAACACTCACATTACCGCCATGTACTTGCAGTTCAACCAGTAACAAAGCCCATGTTACAGCAATGAACCCTTACATTACCGTTATGTACTTGCAGTTCAACCAGTAACAAAGCCCATGTTACAGCAATGAACCCTCACATTACCGCTATGTACTTGCAGTTCGACCAGTAACAAAGCCCATGTTACAGCAATGAACCCTTACATTACCGTTATGTACTTGCAGTTCGACCAGTAACAAAGCCCATGTTACAGCAATGAACCCTTACATTACCGTTATGTACTTGCAGTTCGACCAGTAACAAAGCCCATGTTACAGCAATGAACCCTTACATTACCGTTATGTACTTGCAGTTCAACCAGTAACAAAGCCCATGTTACAGCAATGAACCCTTACATTACCGTTATGTACTTGCAGTTCGACCAGTAACAAAGCCCATGTTATAACAAGCTCACATTACCGCTATGTACTTGCAGGTTAACCAGTAACAAAGCCCATGTTACAGCAATGAACCCTCACATTACCGCTATGTACTTGCAGTTCAACCAGTAACAAAGCCCATGTTACAGCAATGAACCCTTACATTACCGTTATGTACTTGCAGTTCGACCAGTAACAAAGCCCATGTTACAGCAATGAACCCTTACATTACCGCTATGTACTTGCAGTTCAACCAGTAACAAAGCCCATGTTACAGCAATGAACCCTTACATTACCGTTATGTACTTGCAGTTCGACCAGTAACAAAGCCCATGTTACAGCAATGAACCCTTACATTACCGTTATGTACTTGCAGTTCGACCAGTAACAAAGCCCATGTTACAGCAATGAACCCTCACATTACCGCTATGTACTTGCAGTTCAACCAGTAACAAAGCCCATGTTACAGCAATGAACCCTCACATTACCGCTATGTACTTGCAGTTCAACCAGTAACAAAGCCCATGTTACAGCAATGAACCCTCACATTACCGTTATGTACTTGCAGGTTAACCAGTAACAAAGCCCATGTTACAGCAATGAACCCTTACATTACCGTTATGTACTTGCAGTTCAACCAGTAACAAAGCCCATGTTACAGCAATGAACCTTCGTTCAGTTGTAAGACTCATGAAAGGACAACCAATAATACATTGCATGTTACCAATATGTACTCTCATATAGTAATCATAATACATATCAAGTAACAAGAATTTCAAGCACAACCAATAACAAATCCAATGTTACCGCCGATACAATCTGTCACACATTTGATACAGATTATTAACTCACTCAGATGGCGTTAGAAATATACTGTAAAAACCATTTCGTTTATGAGTTATCATCAGTTAAATTGATAAAATTATAAAGCGTTTGTAACGCTAAACGATGGAATAATTTGGAGTGTTTTTGTTGTTTTCATTGGAACTGTTGACATCACATGGAACACTTACATAGCGTAAATAATGCAGGGTGAAATCTAGAAGTCTGAATGGTCGAGTGGTAAAGGCATTAGCCTTTTAATACGGCGGTCCGGGGTTCGAGTTTCTTTTCTTTTTTTTCTGAATACTTTTCTTGTTATTATACTTGAGCTTTTTAGTTCCGATATTTAAATCTGTCAAGTTAAGACATTGAATGCCATACTTCAAAAAATACGAAAATCTGTGAACGAGTCCCTTTAAAAAATAGTATTTAATTACAATGCAAATAATAACAGCTCCCGTGTTACCGCTATATAATCCAGTTTCTGTGCCTCCACCTCCTGAACCAGCCCCTTGATCTCCTCTGTGGCCGCCTTGTGCTGGGGAGTCAGGTTGGACACCTCACGGCGGAAGTCGTCTATGCTGCCAAACGCCTCGTTCACCTTGCTCAGGGCTCGCTCGTGCTTCTGGATGTTACCCTAGTGTGAACAGCATTGAGAGGTGAGTTATGATGATTGAAATACAATTGAGGAGTATCGTGGGAAAATCGGGCAAAATGCATCTGCACAGTCCGCACAGGCTAATCCAGGATGACACTTTCTGCTTTGATGGTATTTTCTGTTGCAATGTAGTCTCTTCGAACCATATATCCACTGTAGGCTGGAAGTGTGGTCCCAGATTAGCCTGTGCAGACTTAAAGCACATGAATTAAGCCCGATTTTCCTACGACACGCCTCAAATGGTTTAGTTTAAAACTATTTATGAAATTGCTATTGAGTCGAAAGCCTGAGGCTTACTGGGACACTCTCGAGTCTGGTTTCTGGGTGGAACCAGTACTTGGTGTTTTTTTAGTTTTAAGAAAGATAATTTAAACGCTCCAAGAGTACGAATTGATCTCACGACCTCCAGATTGCTTAAAATGCAATTGGAAACAGCAGTGACAGGAAATGAGTTGTTTTGAAAGAAATGCTTTTCAATGGGCACAAATGTTGTTTTGAAGGAAAATGTTGTCATATATTTTAAAACGAGGGGGTGACTATATGCTCCCCCCAAAATTGTTCACAATAATCTAAAGAGTATTAAATAAAATATTTTAAAAGATCCAGATACTAGTAAAAAAAATGTCAGACAAAAAAAATATTTACAACATCTGATATTATCAAAACAATATAATTATAACATTTTACTTAACAACTACATGCCCGATCACCTATACTGGTACACTCACTGTTTCCTTAACAACTAGATGCCCGATCACCTATACTGGTACACTCACTGTTTCCTTCTTGACAATGTAGGCACACACAATTCGGAAGAGGTGAACAAACTCCATGTAGGTGAGCGGAGAGAAGAATCTCAGTGGCTCCCTCTGGTGGCAGTACTGCCGCTCCATCGCCACCTTGGCTGACAGGTGCACGTATGCCATGGCACGGGCCGTCATCTCCATCTGCTCCTCACGCTTTGTCGGATGCCAGGCAACATGCACCTGTAAGTGCGGAAAACATATATTGATCAAGAACAGGGACGGTATTCACAAAGCTCCTTAAGGAAAATCTTAGCTTAAGTTGTACTTAAGTGAAAATTTCAGATCACATTTTCTATGTGAAATCCAATCATATATGTATGCAAAAGGGTAAAATACTAAACATCCAATCAATATTTATTAGTTTACAACATTTGAATCAAAACAGACGTATTTATAAACCCGTCAGAAACTAAAGGAATTTTATGAATTTAAGAAATATACTTAAGTTTTCCCTAAGGAGCTTTGTGAATACGGGCCCTGAAGTTTTGTATTTTACTTTCACCTACTTATTTCAGCATGATTGTGTCGAAAGCCAAACGCTTATTGGGACACTAGTAAGTCTGTTTCCTAGGCAGAACTAGTACTTGGGTGTTTTTTAGAAAAATCACTTGAATGCTTCATTAGGGATCAAACTCACATTCGTCTGATCGCAGGGAGGACTCCAGGCCCCGTGTTCACAAAGGATCAATTTCAGGATCAGGATCAGTCTTAGCTGATCTTGATTTTGTAGCTCAACTGAGCGGAATATCACACATTTTATTTTCAGAGCAACTTTCCTTCTTGATAAAATCACATAATTATTTGTATTTCTTTTATAAAATTCTTCATATCAGACAGCAAATGTACGTTGCTAAGAGTTTAAAACCTCTTTTATAATATATATTTGACAATTGTTTTTAATTGATCCTGAGTTTAGTGAACATCATTTTTGAGCCTGATCCTGAAATATCTAGCTCAAGTTCATCTTGACCTGAAAATCAGGCTCAACTTGTTTTGTGAACACGGGGCCATATCCATTACACAACTGGCACTCATATATTTTCAAAATAAATTATCCATACAACAAATGATATTGTGTTTTATTCTTTACCAAGATATTATTCATGTCTTGTCTGTAGCTCACTTTTATCTCATTTTAATACATACAATGAATTTGTTTGTTTGTTTGTTTGGATTTTTCGCCTTTTTTTAACAGTATTTCTGTCACATCATGGTGGTCAACCTACTCACACTTTTATTTGGCAAGCTTAGCCTATCTAAGCGGTTAACCAGTACTAAATGACAACTGCCCTAATTGAATCAGAGGTAGGCAGAGAATGGCTGTAGAAATTATTTTATGGCCTATTCCTACACAAACAAGTTATGTGAAACCTAGAATTATAAACGAATGTCAGCACCAACCCTAGAGCGCTCGTCCTGCAGCCATACTTGTGCGATCTTCACATAGGCGTCGTACGGCCAGGGCTGGTAGTGGTCCACGCAGCACGAGTACTTGATCAGGTTCGGGTACCGGCACATCACTGTGTGCAGAGTCTTGAAGTTGGAGCTGAAGCTGTTACCTGCAACAGGAGTACAGTACTGGGTGTGTTGAACAGGTAGCTAATTACAGGTGTAGTTAATAAGAAGTTATGCTAGTTAACAGAACATCTCTGAACAGAATAAATCTGTTTACAACAACTATCTTATATACTGAACATGGCCATTAAATGACCCACTAAAACAATATTTTGTTTTAAATAACTAGCTGGACACAGAATTGTTTGCTTGGTATTCATCAGATTGAGAACACCAATTTGTAAGAAATACTGTTGGGCACAGATCCTTTTCCCTGACCCGTCCAAAACAAGGAGAAAAAAACACACCAAAACCACATAAAAAACACTGAGCTCACCCCTGTAGCTGAGGCAGACAATGACATGCAGATGCTGCTTTATACGCTTGATGAACCTCTCGAAGGCCTGCTCTATCTTGTCCACCCGCTTGGTTTGCACTCCCCCGGGCATCATCTGACTGACGATGGCCTGCATCTCATCCTCCGTGTACAGGCCAGGGCTCGTACCTGCCGGGAGTCAAACATTGCCATGAGACATAGTCATGTGACCCAGCCATGAGACATATTCATGAGACATAGCCATGATACATAGCCATGAGATAGTCATGTGACATAGCCATGAGACATAGCAATGATACATAGTCATGAGACATAGTCATAAGACATAGCAATGAGAAATACTCATGAGACATAGTCATAAGACATAGCTATAAGACATAGTCATGATACATAGTCATAAGACATAGTCATGATACATAGTCATGTGGCATAGCCATGAGACATAAGACATAGCCATAAAACATAGTCATGAATGGAGTCAGACACTGCCATCACACCTCTTGAGAGGCAATAACAGTCATACTAACACAGACATAGTTAGGGGTCTTCAAAGGGAATTTGTTCCTTTTAAGAAATATGGAAGCAAATAATGCCATGTCATGAATATATGGTACAAAATTGTCTGAAAATTTTTCTAGTCAGACACATGGGATAAAATTATATATAATGCTACTGTGGGCTGGCTCCAATGACATGCTAGTTCTCACTTATGCAATAAATAATTGTAGTTCCACAATCATTATACAACTCCATAATCAATTATTTTTACTTCAACAATCAATCACAACACCAACACCAGAACTATTTTACATCCTCTATAACTGACTTTTACTACTTCCCCAATCATTTATTTTGTTTTCAAATTCAATTATTTTACCTCTACAATCATTTATTTTATTTCCATCATCAATTACTTTACTCCTGCAATCAATTACTTTTATTTCTACAAGCAATTACTTTGTTTCAACATTTAATTATTTTAATTTAATAAGTTTACATCCAAAATCAATTACAGTATGGACCTATGCCAGTCTCAGCCTGTACTAACCTTGTGCCATTACAGCTGCGATGTCAGCCAGGCAGTCTATCCCTAGGTCCTCATGCACCACAGTCTCAGCCTGTACTAACCTTGTGCCATTACAGCTGCGATGTCAGCCAGGCAGTCTATCCCTAGGTCCTCATGTACCACAGTCTCAGCCTGTACTAACCTTGTGCCATTACAGCTGCGATGTCAGCCAGGCAGGCTATCCCAGGTCCTCATGCACCACAGTCTCAGCCTGTACTAACCTTGTGCCATTACAGCTGCGATGTCAGCCAGGCAGTCTATCCCTAGGTCCTCATGTACCACAGTCTCAGCCTGTACTAACCTTGTGCCATTACAGCTGCGATGTCAGCCAGGCAGTCTATCCCTAGGTCCTCATGTACCACAGTCTCAGCCTGTACTAACCTTGTGCCATTACAGCTGCGATGCCAGCCAGGCAGTCTATCCCCAGGTCCTCATGTACCACAGTCTCAGCCTGTACTAACCTTGTGCCATTACAGCTGCGATGTCAGCCAGGCAGTCTATCCCTAGGTCCTCATGCACCACTGTCTCAGCCTGTACTAACCTTCTGCCATTACGGCTGCCATGTCAGCCAGGCAGTCTATCCCCAGGTCCTCATGCACCACAGTCTCAGCCTGTGCTAACCTTCTGCCATTACGGCTGCCATGTCAGCCAGGCAGTCTATCCCCAGGTCCTCAAGCACCACAGTCTCAGCCTGTGCTAACCTTCTGCCATTACGGCTGCCATGTCAGCCAGGCAGTCTATCCCCAGGTCCTCATGCACCACAGTCTCAGCCTGTGCTAACCTTGTGCCATTACGGCTGCCATGTCAGCCAGGCAGTCTATCCCCAGGTCCTCATGCACCACAGTCTCAGCCTGTACTAACCTTGTGCCATTACGGCTGCCATGTCAGCCAGGCAGTCTATCCCCAGGTCCTCATGCACCACAGTCTCAGCCTGTACTCACCTTGTGCCATTACAGCTGCGATGTCAGCCAGGCAGTCTATCCCTAGGTCCTCATGCACCACTGTCTCAGCCTGTACTAACCTTCTGCCATTACGGCTGCCATGTCAGCCAGGCAGTCTATCCCCAGGTCCTCATGCACCACAGTCTCAGCCTGTGCTAACCTTCTGCCATTACGGCTGCCATGTCAGCCAGGCAGTCTATCCCCAGGTCCTCATGCACCACAGTCTCAGCCTGTACTAAACTTCTGCCATGACGGTTGCGATGTCAGCCAGGCAGTCTATCCCCAGGTCCTCATGCACCACAGTTTCAGCCTGTACTAACCTTCTGCCATTACGGCTGCAATGTCAGCCAGGCAGTCTATCCCCAGGTCCTCATGTACCACAGTCTCAGCCTGTACTAACCTTCTGCCATTATGGCTGCCATGTCAGCCAGGCAGTCTATCACCAGGTACTCATGTACCACAGTCTCAGCCTGTACTAACCTTCTGCCATTACGGCTGCAATGTCAGCCAGGCAGTCTATCCCCAGGTCCTCATGCACCACAGACTCAGCCTGTACTAATCTTCTGCCATTACGGCTGCCATGTCAGCCAGGCAGTCTATCCCCAGGTCCTCATGCACCACAGTCTCAGCCTGTACTAACCATCTGCCATTACGGCTGCCAAGTCAGCCAGGCAGTCTATCCCCAGGTCCTCATGCACCACAGTCTCAGCCTGTACTAACCTTCTGCTATGACGGCTGCGCTGTCAGCCAGGCAGTCTATCCCTAGGTCCTCATGCACCACAGTCTCAGCCTGTACTAACCTTCTGCCATTACGGCTGCGATGTCAGCCAGGCAGTCTATCCCCAGGTCCTCGTGCACCACAGTCTCAGCCTGTACTAACCTTCTGCCATTACGGCTGCGATGTCAGCCAGGCAGTTGATCCCCAGGTCCTCATGCACCACAGTCTAAGCCTGTACTAACCTTCTGCCATGACAGCTGCGATGTCAGCCAGGCAGTCTATCCCCAGGTCCTCGTGTACCACAGTCTCAGCCTGTACTAACCTTCTGCCATTACGGCTGCCATGTCAGCCAGGCAGTCTATCCCAAGTTCCTCATGCACCACAGTCTCAGCCTGCACTAACCTTCTGCCATGACGGCTGCGATGTCAGCCAGGCAGTCTATCCCTAGGTCCTCATGTACCACAGTCTCAGCCTGTACTAACCTTCCGCCATTATAGCTGCCATATCAGCCAGGCAGTCTATCCCCAGGTCCTCATGCACCACAGTCTCAGCCTGTACTACCCTTCTGCCATTATGGATGCGATGTCAGCCAGGCAGTCTATCCCCAGGTCCTCATGTACCACAGTTTCAGCCTGTGCTAACCTTCTGCCATTACGGCTGCGATGTCAGCCAGGAAGTCTATCCACAGGTCCTCATGTACCACAGTTTCAGAATGTGCTAACCTTCTGCTATGACGGCTGCGATGTCAGCCAGGCAGTCTATCCCCAGGTCCTCATGCACCACAGTTTCAGCCTGTGCTAACCTTCTGCTATGACGGCTGCGATGTCAGCCAGGAAGTCTATCCCCAGGTCCTCATGCACCACAGTCTCAGCCTGTACTAAGATTCTGCCATTACGGCTGCGATGTCAGCCAGGCAGTCTATCTCCAGGTCCTCATGTACCACAGTTTCAGAATGTGCTAACCTTCTGCCATTATGGCTGCGATGTCAGCCAGGAAGTCTATCCCCAGGTCCTCATGAACCACAGTTTCAGCCTGTGCTAACCTTCTGCTATGACGGCTGCGATGTCAGCCAGGCAGTCTATCCCCAGGTCCTCGTGCACCACAGTTTCAGCCTGTGCTAACCTTCTGCTATGACGGCTGCGCTGTCAGCCAGGCAGTCTATCCCCAGGTCCTCGTGCACCACAGTCTCAGCCTGTACTAACCTTCTGCCATTACGGCTGCGATGTCAGCCAGGCAATCTATCCCCAGGTCCTCGTGTACCACAGTTTCAGCCTGTGCTAACCTTCTGCCATTACGGATGCGATGTCAGCCAGGAAGTCTATCCCCAGGTCCTCATGTACCACAGTTTCAGCCTGTGCTAACCTTCTGCCATTACGGCTGCGATGTCAGCCAGGCAGTCTATCCCCAGGTCCTCGTGCACCACAGTTTCAGCCTGTGCTAACCTTCTGCTATGACGGCTGCGATGTCAGCCAGGCAGTCTATCCCAGGTCCTCATGCACCACAGTCTCAGCCTGTACTAACATTCTGCCATTACGGCTGCGATGTCAGCCAGGCAGTCTATCCCCAGGTCCTCATGCACCACAGTCTCAGCCTGTACTAACCTTCTGCCATTACGGCTGTGATGTCAGCCAGGCAGTCTATCCCCAGGTCCTCATGCACCACAGTCTCAGCCTGTACTAACCTTCTGCCATTACAGCTGCAATGTCAGCCAGGCAGTCTATCCCCAGGTCCTCATGCACCACAGTCTCAGCCTGTGCTAACCTTCTGCCATTACAGCTGCAATGTCAGCCAGGCAGTCTATCCCCAGGTCCTCATGCACCACAGTCTCAGCCTGTACTAACCTTCTGCCATTACAGCTGCAATGTCAGCCAGGCAGTCTATCCCTAGGTCCTCATGTACCACAGTCTCAGCCTGTGCTAACCTTCTGCCATTACAGCTGCGATGTCAGCCAGGCAGTCTATCCCAAGGTCCTCATGCACCACAGTCTCAGCCTGTACTAAACTTCTGCCATTACCGCTGCAATGTCAGCCAGGCAGTCTATCCCCAGGTCCTCATGCACCAGTCTCAGCCTGTACTAACCTTCTGCCATTACAGCTGCAATGTCAGCCAGGCAGTCTATCCCCAGTTCCTCATGCACCAGTCTCAGCCTGTACTAACCTTGTGCCATTACTGCTGCGATGTCAGCCAGGCAGTCTATCCCTAGGTCCTCATGTACCACAGTCTCAGCCTGTACTAACCTTCTGCCATTACAGCTGCGATGTCAGCCAGGCAGTCTATCCCCAGGTCCTCATGCACCAGCAGGACGGAGGGTTTACCCAGAATGCCCGTGTGGTAGCAGGCGCGCTTGATGTGCTCACGTACAATACGCAGGTTCTTGGTAGGATCAGTCTGAGGCTTGGGCTCGTATAACTTCAATGGAAAACAAAACAGCAAATGCATAACTGATGCAGAAGGTTTTTCATGGGTGCCTCATGCAAACAAAATGTTTCAGGCCAATAAAAAGCTGGAATAAAAAGGAAAATATTGGGATATTCTAGCAAGGAAATTAAAACAGGATTGCTCATGCTTCCACTATGTTTAAATAGCCATTTCTATGCAACTGAAATTTGAAAAAAATATTACATGTAATACGAAAGTACTTTGAAGCATGAAACAATTGGATAATTGCATTTATTTGTTAAACAAAGTTATATAAAGCGGAAAATACCCAAATCTGATGTTGTAATAAATATTTATACAATATGCCATGAGTGAACACAAATAATTTGAACATATACAATTGTTTTCTTAAATAGCACTGACCACACCAAATCCACATGTAGATGCTTTTGGTAGCAGTAGCAAGCAAGTTGCACAACAACAATGGTTATATTGTAAACAGAAGAGTTGTACAAACAAGAACTCAGCGAGTGGGATGTGTCGCCTGACGCCGGATAGCTTATGTTAATCCAAATGAAGAAGCACTTAAGGTTAATGCTCAAATTTGTTTTAACAGATTTATTGAAATCTTCAAAAGCACTGCACTCTGGCTAATTGCAAAGAAAAGACTTATTAAAACCAAAAATGCGACACAAAAATAAGTATGAACATTTATAAAGGGCATTTACTCCAAAAGTATGAGGTGCAGAGTAACGGTTCTTGTGCACTGCACTTTTCCTCAATGAGATCTATCTACCTATGAAGTTTCAAGTTGATAGCTTTCATAGTCTTGGAGTTATGCTCTGGACAAATATTAAGTATGAACATAAACAAAGGGCAATAACTCCAAAAGTATGTGATGCAGAGTGATGGTTCTTGTGCATTACACTTCTCCTCAATGAGATCTATCTACCTATGAAGTTTCAAGTTGATAGCTTTCATAGTCTTAGAGTTATGCTCCTGACAAAAATTAAGTATGAAAATAAACAAAGGGCAATAACTCCAAACGTATAAGGTGCAGAGTAACGGTTCTTGTGCACTGCACTTCCCCTCAATGAGATCTATCTACCTATGAAGTTTCATGTTGATAGATATAATAGTCTAAGAGTAATGCTCCGGACAAGCGAAAGGGAACGTTGCCGCCGCCGCCAACACTGCCGACAACGCCAGCGACATAAGTAACCCCTATATGTCGCCTAGTCAGGCGACACAAAAAGTATACATTTAAGCCAAAACTAAAGGCCTACTGAAGGAAATGATCAAATAAAATGCAGAAGAGTAAAAACTAGAAATTAAAACAAAATAAACAAAAGAGAAGAAATTCAAATTGATCTCAAACTACAATGGAAAGAAAGCAGTTACTTTGCTGGTAAAAATAATTAAAATGTGGCCAAAAGGAATTTGGTCTCATTTGCTGCTTTTGCATTTGTTGGAGTTGTCTTGTAACTGAAGTTTTAAGTTAAAAATAAAATTTTGTTCTTTTCAGTCAATTGTTTGGAAAATAAATAAATGCTTTTACTTTTTTTACAATAAAATACATTTATGAATTAATAAGACAATTTTAATAAATAAAATCAAAGGCTATTGTTTAGTCATGACAAAATATTAAATTGGCAATAACCAAAGAACAAACCAACATTTAAGTTAATTCAATGTTATACACAACAAAGCCCAGCAAATGTTTAAGAAACACCCATACACCTTATGCAAGACTAATACTGTGGCACAAATAGCCATGGGATATTTATTATTTGTGGCGTGTCCTGGGAATCTCGGGCTTAACGTATGCACAGGCTAATCCAGGACGGCACATTCCACCTACAGTGGATTTATGTTTGGAAGAAACTTTCTTCAAACAGAAAATACCATAAAAGCGGAAAGTGTCATCCTGGATTAATCAGGGACGACACTTGACGCACATGCACTAAGTCTGGTTTTCCCACAACAAGCCACATTTATACTCATTAGAAAACTAACGCTAAAGCCTCAGCCACTGGAAATAATGCAAAAACAATGGTAAAGATGTTAAATATGTCACATAAAGCTATCACCACGGGCACCTACCATGTTCCTCTGCCTTCTAATTCGACCAATCTGTGCAAAGAACAATACTTATCAAACACACACCACCACCTTACCAGACTATGCCCTATGCATCTATATTATATAAATGTCATATGGCAGCATGTGTGAGATTGATACTGTCAACCCCATTGCAGAATGTCAGCCGAGATGAAAGCCGAGTGGTGACATTCTGTTCCGAAGGTTGACAATATCAATGTCACACATGCTGTCATATGATTTTCTTTTTATTATGCTTTTGATTGTCAAAATATCTCTTTCTTGGGTAATAGGATTTTATAATTGTATAAAAAAGTGAGGTATCATGAAACACAATGTAGTAGTGCACTTCAATGTGCAGTGACATTTTTTGTATTTTCATTTCTCTAGTTATTTGAGGCCCTACATGAACCAAATCAGTCGGACAATATATAAATACCCAGCATCTTAAAAAGTTTTTTTTTTAAGTTTTAACCAAAATAATACTTAAATGTTTGTTAAACATGACGTTTTTATAGAAGAAATGTGTATTAACATTGCAGAAAATATTATCAAAACTATAAATTCTTGGAGCATAATAATATTATTGTTGTTCATGAGAAACTTCAGTATTATTTTTTTTTAATGTTAGACTGTGTTTGTGTGTCTTCTTATGAAGCCCACTGATACTAACTGGTATGCATTTATCTGTTGTTTTCTGTTAGTATAGGCCTTTCCCAAAACTAGGTTACTTCCCTTGCATAATCACGAGTGATGTCCCCTGTTCACTTCCGGCAACTTTTATAGATTTTAGGTAACAATATAATAATTCCAATCCTTATATAATTTAATGTAAAAGTAATAACTTTAACCAAAAATAAATGCAACATTTTGCACATAGGAACCCTCATAACCATACCTTTTATTAAAGAGCATTCTAAGCTGAATTGATTTAAGCAATAAAAAGGGTACGTCATGCATTATGTAAGAAAGAATTCGACACTAAACAAAGTTGACTGTTTTATCACCATCTTTTTACCGGCTCTTTCTAGTTAAATGTAACCGCCTCAGCGCAAGTGTCATACTGTAGTATCCAATCTTAAAACATATCAGTGATTTATTTGTGCATACCAATGCTTACCCTACCAACATCTCCACACAAAAAAAATCAATGCAAGTGTCTAAACCTAAAAACATGTCTTCGGTTTAAACTTGTTGATTTATTTAGAGAGTACAGCCCTACAACACTTATTTATTTAGTGTATTGTGACCTAGAAGACAACTTAAAGTTTTGATATCACGAAAAACCCCAATTCTACATCATTATTGACATATTTCTAATGTGCATGCACAATTTCAGACTGATCCACAAAGTAGAAATGCTTGAAAACACATTTGAGAATGATGCCTGATAAGCAATCTGGCTTGCATTTTCAGTGCTTTGATTATATGGGGTGCCTGAGTCAAATTGTGTACTTAATTCATAGAAATCAGTCAAAATACTAGCATATGTTTACATACTTTAATGCAATAGAGATAAATATTGTATAAACGTGTTCATTTTTGGTTTTAGCATGATTTAGTGTGCTGCAAGATGCACAAGACAGGTTTCTGTACCTTTTTTCTTTTATTTACTTGAAAAAGTGGTTTTAGCTGTAAAAATCGTAATGCACATTAAAATCATGATATTTATCGCATGTTTTCAATGAAACTTATTACAGCCAATAAAACAACACAGGAACATGGTGATTTTATTTACACATTGCCCCTTTAGTGCCGCTCCCTGTTTTGTGTTAAGGGCGGGATAAGCGTACTCATATTTGCCGGAAAACATACATATATTTGATTTTCAATCTTAAAATTGTGTTGATGTTGCAAAAATGAATTTACAAATATCAACATACGTATATAATATAGATAATGTACTTTATTTATCAATTTAATTTAATTATTATTTTGATTTTTAACAATATTTTCTACTCTTTGAAGATTGACAAACAAACTATACAGTATGATTAACGGTTATTATGCTATAAAACACAAAAATAGCGATTTCAGTATCTAAACAACCTATGCCTTCATCCTGTATCAAATTTGTATTATTAAATGAAATAAATAAATGAAGCCATTTTTAGTGAAATGATTTTGCTAAGTAGCACTAAGCTAACATTCTTCTGGCGACTAAAATTACGAAAATAAGGTATCATCGCAGAAAGTTTTAGCGTAATTCCGAAGTTTTTGACAGCAATTTGTTATTTAAATTCCATACACATTTGTGTTTAACTTTAAAGCTATTTTCGTTGCAGATATTCTTGTTGTGTGTTAAATATTATACGGTGCTTCAACATGCTTCGTTATATTCTTGAAACTATCTTTTTAATTACCGTTAACACAATATTACAATAACTAAAGATGATGTCACTCCTCATTAAATGTTATAGCTGATGTTGTATTAAAGAGATTATTTCTTCATTTCTGTCAGAAACAAACAAAATGTTATTCTAGTAGCAAACAATGGGCAATTTGATAAGATCTCTGCTGTTTGTGGCTTTGGTATTTTTATGACCCCCTCTTCAGACAGATTACTAAGTATCCATTGAGAGAACATGTGTTCATTCATGATATTTATGTATGGAAAACAACCGTTTAAGACCAGGCAAAGAGACTTCATTTTTTTCTGGATATCTGTCATACGGACATGTCGCCTTAGTAATGAGTTTAAAACTATACTACATTTAGTTCTAATAATTCATTTTGTAACATATCCTCTATAAATTTTCAAATAATATTTAATCTAAACATATGGTCTTAAATCTATAATACTTTATATGGCAAGCTAGGAAAAAAGTCGCCAGAAGTTAAGTTTCAAATTTGCGGATGTAAATTCGCAATAACGAGAGGTAGTTTCCAAGGGAGATCACCCAGTTTTGGGAAAGGCCTATAACAAATAGGCTTTTTTCACAATATGTGTAGCCTTATATCTGTTTAAGTACTATATTGAATAATATCAAGAAAAAAGCCACTATCAATGTTAATGTTACTTTGAAATCAGAATATATTAATCAGGTGTTTAAAATCATGACATTTTGTAACAAAATTAATTTAATGATGAAATGCTAATGAAGGAGTTTTTCAGGTTTACCCCAAAAGTTCTATGGTGTTGATAAGGTTTGAAAGAAGAGCAAAACACAAGTGCATAAAAAAGAATCCCCTGCAGAATTATTTGTGGTCAAAAGTAATTAATAAATTGCATAAGAGCTTCTATACAACCCAAAACTGACATGCTAAGTTGAAAATGCATTTACACTTTGAAGTTAATATGGAAATATTAATATGGTATCAAAAGGTTATTCTACTGACACAAGAAAACTGATCAATTTCAATTGTTTGTCATTATTTTTTCTTTTAATTTTAAAAAGTACAAAGTTGTTCCCATCCCTTATAAACCTAAATGCATCAGCAGCATAACTTTTTGAGCGGTGCAATGTGACCCCTGTACAATTCTGTGTCACCCCACAGAAGTGAAGTGACTTACTCCTCGACAGTTATTCTGACAGCAGAATCCTGGTGGTCTCTGACAACACATCCAAACATTATCTCTGACATATTCTGTACATTAAAACATATAGCAACAATGTTCATCGAACATGCCTTACAATTATCACCTAGAAGTGTGAACCTCATTCTCAAAACATCCATGGTAAACATTAATTATATGTATGGTTAGCGCCAACATCGTTTTATTGTTTTTCACTTTTAACAATACAGAGTTTTTTATGTAGTTCTCATTGCAATTGCAAAAACAGTTGTCATATTATATTAGAATAATATAAATAATAATTTTTGCAATATCGTTGTTTATCGGCATTTTACTAAGCTCCGCTCAGAATCCGGACTACTTTTTGTGTTGTTTATCGGGCAGTTTAACAACGATAATTTTGTTCTTTGTCTATAGAAAAATTAGCGAGTATCATGTTAGAATTAAAAATAAAGAACAGACTTGGACTTAAGAAAATACTTCTGTGTTTGCAAATATTCTGAGAACTAATGTCATTAAAAGATCGTTCTTAAATACAACAAATGCTGCAATTGAAGTTGATGAATACCAAGAAATATTCAAATAAACAGGTTTCTTAGAATATGTCTGGGCCCATATCCACAAAGTTCCTTAGTGAAAACTTAAGTAAATTTCTTAAACTCATAGAATTCCTTAACTCTGTGACTGGTTCACTTAAAAGTTATTTGTCTTAAATGGTTTTAATCTAGTAGAAAATGAAAATATGCTTTTAATTTTACCATATTTCAAACACAAAATATTGATTCTAACAAGGAAAATGTTATTTGAATTTTTCACTTAAATATGACTTAAGTTAAGATTTTCCTTAGGAGCTTTGCGGATATAGCACCAGTTTCAAGAATATTGTTTTTTCATACATCTTAAAATATGACTTAAGTTAAGATTTTCCTTAGGAGCTTTGAGGATATGGCCCCAGTTTCAAAAATATTGTTTTTTCATACATCTTAAAATATGACTTAAATTAAGATTTTCCTTAGAGCTTTGAGGATATGGCCCCAGTTTCAAGAATATTCTTTTTTCATACATCTTAAGTCTAAGAATGGGTTAGTGAAAACTGGCTCAGGACCATATTCACCATCCTTCGACTTAAGACTCAAGAATAAAAGAAAATTCTTTAAAATAGTCTGTTGTAAAAAGGGCGTTAAATGAATTGCACTTGGTTTCTATTAGCTTTTTTATAGCATTCTTTATTAAGAACGATTTGGTAATGATGTAAGCAACATATGGACCAACATATTTGCGAACACACGATTTGAGGCGTGTCGTGGGAAATACAGGCATGTGCGTCAAATGTCATCCCAGATCAGCCTGTGCAGTCCGCACAGGCTGATCCGGGACGACAATTTCCGCTTTTATGGTATTTTCTGTTTCAAGGAAGTCTCTTTTAAACATAAATCGATTGTAGCCGGGAAGCCCAGACTGCACAGGCTGATCCGGGATGACACTTTACGCCCTTACATTAAGCCCGGTTTTCCCATGACATGCCTAATTTCTTCTTGAGTCTAAGTCTATTTCTAATTCTTAAGTCTTAGAGTAGGTAGGTGAATACTGGCCCTGGTAATTTATTTTAACTGTGTAATTACTATGCATTGTTACCTTGCAGTGTGCGATGTAGGAGGCCAGTCTCACCAATGTGGCACGGCCAGTGGAGTAGGAGGTCCCCAGCAACAGAGCATGTCCTCCTTGTAAAGCCTGCAACATTTGCAACCATGGTCACTGCGGGTTCATGAAGTAATCCTTTCAAAACATTCAAATAGATGATTCTAAAGAAGAAGTTTTCAGTGGAAGTTTGTTGGGTTAATGGTTTGATAAAACTGTTGCAGCAGTTTAGAGAGCTTTTTTTTTTTTAAATAACATACCTACAAAAAGTCAAGGTTCAGTATCACATGTATAAACACAAAACCAAAAGTATGGTGACATTATTTATAAAAAAGAAAGGTATAGTGTCCAACTTTCCCAGTATTTCTAATAAATTTTCTTTATAAGCTGTCTGTTACTAATCAACAGGTAGATGCCTTAGTGCAAAGCTATGTTCAACTTTTGTCTACAATAACACATACTTTAACAGTTTAGCACTGTAGTCATAGAAACACTCAAACAAGACTATTATAATACAGTGATGTACTGTTGCTAATAAAAAGCTATGTTAACTCCTTGTATCTGACACATCCACGGCAGTGTTGCCCAACCAGCAATCGACTCTGCCTGGATGCACTTAAACTAAAGAACAAGACTATTTCATACAGTGATGTTTTGTTGCTAATAAGACAGCTTTTTTGGCATAGCTGTTTAACCCAACTTTTGACCTTCCTGAATATCCAATCAAATGTTGCAAAAATTTCCCGCCAGTAATCAATCCTAATTTTCCATCGGCTAATTTACCATAAATTCCCACTACACTAGTCATAAACACGTAGGTGCAACATCCCAACAACATAGCAGGCGAATTCGTAACAGGTTTGGAATACTTTTGGCAAATTCAATAAGGGAATAACAGATCACACAAAATGAGAGCTTTCTTATATGCGCAACGCTTTTGAAATGATTTGACATGACATTTGACATGTTAAAAAGCAATAAATTTGATGTTTTGCAACGATGTAACTAACACACTTTTTACAGTTGAGTGTTTTCTTTTATATTTGTTCACAATAGACACAACGATTCTATTAATATCAGTTCTCTCACCAGAGGGATAGTCTACATTGAGGGCAAAATGATAATATGCCGGCTCGCCTGACAGTGTACAGTTGAAAAGGCGATATACTTGAAAAATATAATTGCTGACATACATGTATTCTTTACACCTCAACTAGATTTATCTAGCCATAAATAGTTTAACATATTAAGGCGCGTACATACTTCGAACAGAAATGTACTAGTTAATAAAACTTCTTGCCGTGTATGTTCCGGCTTGTAGATGTATATATTACCGTTTATGCATCATGTTCTGTATTGCTGAATATATTGTTTAAATTCAATTAGATAATCCTTAGTTAATCAAAGAGCATATATTAAATGTTGATTTAAAAAACAACAACACATATTTTAAAGACCGTATATAATAATTCAGATAATAGTATGCTAGGAGGCGTAATCTACTAGTATTGTTTAGTATTTGAGTATTATATGCCATTTGGATCTAGTCTTAGTTACATTGCTTTGAATATTTAAACTGAAGTTTAATTTAAATTCCTTATTTGCAAAATTGCCACAGACGCCGAATATCGTTTTAGAAGATATTTCTTGTTTAACATAATCAGAGGTGGGCCTAACAGATGCTGAATGAGGGTATGTAGGACATACCCCTTCCGCCCTGAATTTGTATCTAGAATGGTGAAGAAGCACTTAAGAGGGCATATGATTGTGATTGCAAATATTATGTCAGTCAATACTATAAGATGCGTGACGAAGAATTTAAATGCAATTCTTCTGTAAAGTATGCAAATTTTTTAGTAAGACCTTACTCTGGTAGAGTACAATTTAAAGATGTTTACCCCAGTGGATTATCATTTTAAAGACATTTACCCCAGTGGCGTATCATTTTAAAGACATTTTGTGGCAGTTTGGATGATACTTTAGCCAAGTGTACGCATGTGCGTATCCCTGGGAATGACCCTGATAATATAAATAAAACGTGCATAGCGAAGCAGTATGGCCCTACCAGCACTCGACTCAGCCTGGCCGCGTGCTGTATGGCCTGCTTGAAGAAGACCAGCTCCAGTCGCTGGGAGGAGCCGATGTTGTAGATGTTCAGGCACGTGTGCAGGGCTTCCCCCAGGGTCTCCTCCATCGTGTCAGTGTACCCTGTAACCATAGCAACTGTAACTGAGCAACCATGTACCCTGTAACCATAGCAACCATAATTTGAAACTCCATCTGCACCTTACTACTTTAATGCACATAATCCTTTAAGGAAATTTGCCTGAAACCGTATCAACTAGGGATGGCAAAACTATTTGAATATTCGATTGAATGAGCGTTATTTGAATAGTTAAAACGCTATTTGCAATAATATTTGCAAATTTGTATTGCTTTTTAAAACAATAATTTGTTTAAAGTAGAAAGTAGTTTTCTTTAAACCTAAAAGCAGTATTTCATCAGTAGATGCACAACACCGTGTTTTCAATAGATTAGCCCCTTGTCATGTGTCAAATAAAATGTTATTGAATATACCAGTCAGCGTCTTGTTGCCAGTAATACACAATTACATCAGACAATATGAAGCCATAACAGGCAGTTAAAACTGTGAAAAGATTAACATAACAAATAATAACTTAAGTGCAATCACACATTTGGCAGTCATTATAGCCGAGAAATGTAACATTGTTGATCATATTCGCTGATAAACATATATGCTACAAAACTTGATAAGAAATATTGCATTGTAGATTATTGCAAATATTCTTAATTCAAAATCAACACTTAGCATGGCACTTTAGTGGTTTATTCTTAATGCCATTGACGCATTAATATGATTTTGCAATGCAGATACAGCAATAATGTGAACTAAAACTCAGTACGATTATTTACATGGTGTTGACTAGGACACAAAGCTTAATGTAGTAAATATGAATCAATGCAAATATTTAAATTTTCCTTTGAATGAAAAAGCGAATATTCGAATACCGATTTTGGTATTCGATGCCATCCCTAGTATCAACACTGACCAACCCCATCATCATTTTACTACCTTTGGTTACAGAAGTCAAACTTTTAACCCCTTAAGGACTGTTAAAAACTAAAGAAGCAAATATAATTACGATAAAATACTGTTTTTGCTACAATTTCAAATATAAATTCACTTTTAACCCTCAATTTACAGTCACGAAGGGTTCAGCAGCTTCAGCATGTGAACAACTAAAAACTTGAGCTACACCAAAGTGAAATTTTCACATAAAATTTTACATGTGACATTTAATAATTTTGATTCAAATTACGGTAAACCAAGAAGTTTCATTACTAGTATCTGACCTAATCTTCATGCAAATTGGACTATACAAGTAACAGCCATAGAGTTAAGGAATTCCTTTTGTTGTTAACTAAAATTGTCACATGAGTGACGAATGTACACCCACAATATGGCCTTGTCACAAAACTACGGCATCCATTCGAAAGAAATAGACAGAGAGAAAATGCTTTAATTTGTGAACGGTCAACAGTGTATTTGGAAAAATTTAATTTCAATAGCAGCCATAACTCTGTCAACATTTAGTGGTTTGTAATCAAAGTTGAACTTGATCTGTATTTAATGATGTTACACCTATGTACCAAAAATAAATTAAAGATGTGAAGCATTTCACGAGTTATTGTCCATGTTATTCGGGAACTTAAGTAAAAAAGGGGCCATAACTGTGTCAAAATTTAGTGGTTTGTAACCAATGTCGAACGAACTTGACCTGTATTTTATGATGTTACACATGTGTACCAATAATTATTTGAATATGTCAAGCCTTTATTGAGTTATCATCCGGAAACCATGTTTTTAGGGAATTTTAAGTCGGCAAGGGGCCATAACTCTGTCAAAATTTAGTGGTTTGTAACCACCATCGAACTTGACCTGTATTTTATGATGTTACACATGTGTACCAAAAGTTATTTGAATATGTAAAGCCTTTCTTGAGTTATCATCCGGAAACCAAAAACCAACTGACTGGCAGACCAACAAGCTCACTCCTATTATACCCCCTTAAACTTCGTTTGTGGGGGTATAATAAGGAACTTTGTGAATACCAACCCTTAAGTAAATTTCATAAAATCGTAATTTTCCTTAAATCTGTCCCTGGTTCATTTAAACTTTAGTTTGTCTTAACAGGATTAAGAATGAAAATATGTTTCTAATTTTACCATAATTAGAATATAAAATACTGATTTTCTAATTTTTTATTTTTTTTTCGCTTTAATATGACTTACGATTTTCCTAAGGAGATTTGTGGATATGGCCCCTGGCCAATGACTAGCACCTATAGAACCTACCTTTCTCAATGGAGATTTGTGGATATAGCCCCTGGCCAATGACTAGCACCTATAGAACCTACCTTTCTCAATGGAGATTTGTGGATATGGCCCCTGGCCAATGACTAGCATCTATAGAACCTACCTTTCTCAATGGAGATTTGTGGATATGGACCCTGACCAATGACTAGCATCTATAGAACCTACCTTTCTCAATGGAGATTTGTGGATATGGCCCCTGGCCAAAGACTAGCATCTATAGAACCTACCTTTCTCAATGGAGATTTGTGGATATGGACCCTGGCCAATGACTAGCATCTATAGAACCTACCTTTCTCAATGGAGATTTGTGGATATGGCCCCTGGCCAATGACTAGCACCTATAGAACCTACCTTTCTCAATGGAGATTTGTGGATATGGCCCCTGGCCAATGACTAGCATCTATAGAACCTACCTTTCTCAATGGAGATTTGTGGATATAGCCCCTGGCCAATGACTAGCATCTATAGAACCTACCTTTCTCAATGGAGATTTGTGAATATGGCCCCTGGCCAATGACTAGCACCTATAGAACCTACCTTTCTCAATGGAGATTTGTGGATATGGCCCCTGGCCAATGACTAGCATCTATAGAACCTACCTTTCTCAATGGAGATTTGTGGATATGGCCCCTGGCGGATGACTAGCATCTATAGAACCTACCTTTCTCAATGGAGATTTGTGGATATGGCCCCTGGCCAATGACTAGCACCTATAGAACTACCTTTCTCAATGGAGATTTGTGTATGGCCCCTGGCCAATGACTAGCACCTTTTGAACCTACCTTTCTCAATGGAGATCCCCATGGCTTCAGTGTGTGACGTCATGAAGTACTTGCTGAACATGAAGTCAGTCAGTGTGTCCTGGGAACCCTTGATCTGTAGGATGGAAAAAGTATTAGCATTGGTCTCACAGTTTTGTTAGTATCACCAGCCTTTCACACTTATTAGAACTTGCGATAAAGGCATACATTATTTTAAAATGTAGTCAATGACATTAGACTAAACCCAAGTTATAAAGCAATAACACTTTCCTTCAATAAATATACATTTATATGTATGTAAAGAATTATTTGTAGAAGAACATAATGAAAACAAGACGCTGTGTTCGATAAACGCACATGCCCCACATTAGTGGACAGCCCATTTGAATAATTCAGTCCAAATTAGGTCAAGGTCAAAGTCAAAGTGAGGTTAGGTGATACGAGTGGACTAGGAATGGTCCTAAGCAACAGCTGTATAAGTATTCAAGTGTTGTAGTATGAGGTGGTGGTGCTAGACAAAAATCTTAACCTTGTATGGACGGAATCATGGACTTTCTAACGAATGAATACTTATGTGACTATTTCTTGACTATTTCTTGACTAACCCTAATGATATTTTAGCTCCCTAAGGGACTAATTTAGCCACCTAAGGAAGTTTTTACTTACAAAGGGATACTTATGTGACTATTTTAGTCACCTAAGTATCCATTTGTGTGTACATGTGTACAGACAGACAGGACAATCACTATATATGCATCCAACACCAAGATGCCGGGGGCATAAAAATCCTGAGCTACTAGCCAGTGATCAAGGTACTGTGTCTATTCTGACCTCCTCTAGCTTCATGAGAGGGCCGAAATACGCGATGTGTTCCTTGTCTGTCATGAGCCCGGGCTTGAAGTGCACATGCCTGGAAGAACCCAGACCAGCTCGCTGGGAGAACTGCTTCTTGAACCGCGGGGTGCCCTTCGCATAGTCTGCAAGGCATGTGTATGTATGGAAATGGGGCTGGCATAAAGGCATTCCAGTTTGGGATTTTTTGTTTCCGTAAATCGAGGGTTGATCATGAAACTGTTGTATCTGCTTAACATTTCTCTATCAGATAGTTCACATTCACCCCTCCAAATGGGTTCAACATAAGGATTTTTGTTACTACCTTTCTTGAAAGCAAAAAAGATGGCTACAATTTTAGATCATTTTGCTCCTCTGCTGATACAAATAGAATATCCATTTTTTTTTTCAATTTAGGATTTCAGTTTTGATGTAAAAATATATATTGTATGTTAAATAATAAATATGATATATAATTATGTAAATATCAAATAAACATTTTATAACAAAGACTCTAACTTGTACAGAATTCACTCTCTCACTATTTAAATCATTGCAGAATGATGAAAAGACAAAATTAAATGTACATGAAACCAACAATATACACCCACACGAAACAATGCATAGAATTTCATTTTTCCGTAACTAGTTCTACTTTAAAGTCATTATATATTCGCTTAATAAATGTACCAAGATAATGAACATTGTCTATGTACAGTTTGCCCCATAATAGTACTTATAACTTGTTCATGTAAGACTTACATACATCCCAACAAAGACATTTGATGTTAATTAAATGTTAAACATTTAAACAATTAAACATTTATAATACTGAATTAAAAGTAAGCTATATTCATAAGTATGTGCTTTAAAACGTGCATGTACGATCTTTCAACAGATATAGTGGCATAAATACAATTAACCAAAATAAAGTTAATAAACATATATTTCTTTTTAAAATGGAATAAAAGTTAAGAACAACCATAGCTTTTAAACGCACAATAAGCTAGTTTTGAATCACCAAATAGTTTTCGTTTGTACATATGGAAACTCAAATACAGATATATACATTGACTTGACAGTTGGTTAAGGTTACACAACACTGATAAACAATCCCAAAACTAAACAATAGTACTTGTTGATTTATTCCCTATTGAAGTGATTCTGTGTCATTATTATGTTTTTCTGTTTGTTTTCAAGTTTAATTGTCACTTTTATCTCCATATTTTGAAAATAATTTATACGAAAGATCTTACATATACACTTTAAAACTATTTCTAAAACCGTTACATGAAGCAACCTACTGCCCTGCAAAAAAGGATTCTGGGAATCTTAATATAAATTTAATGTTTATTCATATTCAAATGAGGCGTGTCATGGGAAAACCAGGCTTAATGCACCTGCATAAAATGTAGTCCTGGATCAGCATGTTCAGTCCGTACAAGCTAATCCAGGACGAAACTTTCTGATTGCACGGTATTTTCTGTTTTAAGAAAGTCTCTTCTAAACATAAATCCACTGTAGGCGGAAAGTGTCGACCGGATTAGCTTGTGCTGTCTGCACAGGCTAATCCAGGACATGCATTAAGCCCAGTTTTCCCACGACACGCCTCAAATAGAATTCTATATACATGCACAGCAATACCTTGTTAATCATATTGCAGACTCTAATTAACCGTCAACAATAAAACCTATTTTTATTGAATTAACTTTTAATAAGGTGAAGCTGCAAATGCACATGCAAATGTAAGTAAGCCATATTGCTGGCTGAGGTACTACCATTTATTAAAAGCAATTCTAACATGATACTCGCTATTATTCTAAAGAGAAAGAACAAAATTATACTTGTTAAACTACCCAATAAACAACGCAAAAAGTAGTCCCAATTCTGAGCGAAACTTAGTAAAATGTACTTCTCATTACAATTGCAAAAATACTTTTGTCAAAATTTAATGCCCTTGTTGTTTAATTCCTATGCATCAGAACTCCAAATTGGCATTTATTGGCCAATTAAACAATAATAAATCAAAAATTATTTCTTAATTATCATATTTGTTGATCCTTTGCTATATCGCAGTTTGACAGTTGCTATATCTATGCAATGTACCATTCCATAGAACAGCCATTAATTGCCAGAGTGTTTAAAACAGTTAAGTGCAATGAATTTCAAGCTACAAGCACAACATACAAAGACTGGCACAATATCAATGAAGAAACATGTACATTCCCCAGAAAGCACCAACGTAACCCAAATATAATGGAACCCTAAAAAATACATCTATTACATTGATACAGCTCTATAAAACATCTACTGAATAAATTTGTTGATAAAGTCATGTGTGTGTATTTATAGTACGTCTCACACGAAACAAACATATTTCGCGACTTAAATTCAATGCAGAGTAGATGTGTTTTCCGTGTGAAATATCGCGGAGTATCTGCTACCACTCCGTGTAGATATGCCAAGTACAGTCGACTCCTGATGGCTTGAAGTCTCAGGAACACATAAGAAATCTTCGAGCCCTCGAAACTTCAAGCAAAACAGAGTTCAAGAATGTATACTAATACACCTACTGGCAGTTATCCATCTGCCTTGTTTTCAAATCTCCAATCGAAGAGTAATCAGATATCTATCATGGTAATTAACAGACATTAAAGATTAATTTATATATTTATTAACGTTATTTATTTAAGTTCGTGAAAGCTGTGAAATAAATAATTGCGTTCTCCCAACACTTGACACTTATCAGTCGCATCTTATTCATTACTGAATAGATGCGACCGAAGTGTGTTCGAACAGACAATTAAATTTATGAAAACTGTGACTGAGACTGTGAAAAACACTTCGAGTCATCCAAAAATTCGACCCTCGCCAATTTGAGCCAAATGAAAGAAATTTATATGAATAAATAGCAATAAAATATCGGTCCATCAAAGAGGCTTTGAGCTAACAAGAAATTCAAGACAAGCGAGTTCGAGGCATCGGGAGTCGACTGTAATTACTTAAATTGAACATTCTGACTCGACGATGATGAGTAAAATATTTATTTCGCTTGTGCTATACATTGTAAAGCCTCATATTGGAGTACATACCAAAAGCAATGGCTTGAAATTGATTTTAAAACTGAAAACACTTTGAAGCTGAAAACACTTAAGAAACTCAAACAAACATTGGTATTGGTCAAATGTATGACAACCACGAGCATGTCTGAAATATGAGTGAAATTAATTTTGAAACTGGAAAACACTTAAGAAAACCACAAAAACTAGTGGTATTAGTCAAATGTATCAAGAAAACAAGCATGTCTGGAATATGAGGCTTTACAAGTGATTTGTCGGCTGCCCATAACACAGTGGTGAATGCCGTGCATGGTTTACCATCGGCAAACTTAGCGTGTCTGTCCACCGGTGGCGTATCCTGGTCACTGTTATCAGTGCTCTGGGATGAGTCTGTTAGTGGAGATACATGGTATAGTATGGGGAAAGTAGGTGAGGTGGGAGTGGAGGAGGTGTTTAAGGTGGATGGGGGTCAGGTTTGGGTAAAGGCAGTGTGTCTTTATGAACTTATTAGAAAAAATGGTAGAGAATAGTACTGATTTATGGGGAAAATTTGAAGATTGTGGTACTTAGATTCAGTTCACCAGTGTACCTTTTACCCATGTAACCAAACAATTGCATAACCACAGCAGTTTACCTTCTTGCAATTTTAGTCAACTTAAAAATGGACATAACAATGAGCTTTTCTTATTAATTTTTGCTGCAATAAGTAATCTACTAATTCACCTGATGACAAGCTCAACAGCATGTGAACTCTACTCTTATTATATAAACATGTACACAGCAAAGCTAACTAGCATTGTCACATGAGTTAGAGATATACCCCCACAATATGGCCTTGTCACAAAACTATGGCATCCATTCGAAAGAAATGGACACAGAGAGAATGCTTCAATTTGTGAATGTTTAACAGTGTATTTGGAAAAATTTAATTCCAATAGAAACCATTACTCTGTCAACATTTAGTAGTTTGTAACCAAAGTTGAACTGAATCTGTATTTTATGATGTTACACCTATGTACCAAAATTTAAACATGTGAAGCCTTTCATGAGTTATTGTCCGGAAACTGTGTTTTTCAGGAATTTAAGTCAAAAAGGGGCCATAACTGTGCCAAAATTTAGTGGTTTGTAACCAAAGTCGAACTTGACCCGTATTTTATGATGCTACACATGTATACAAAGATTTACTTAATTATGTCAAGCCATTGTTGCGTTATCGTCAGGAAACCATGTTTTTAGGCAATTACAGTAAAAAAAGCGTCATTACTCTGTCAAAATTGAGTGGTTTGTAACCAAAATCGACTTGACCCGTATTTTATGATGCTACTCAGGTACACCAAGAATTATTTGAATATGTCAAGCCATTCTTGAGTTATCGTCCTGAAATAATGTTTTGAGGGAATTTTAAGTCGAAAAGGACATAACTCTTTAAAAATTTAGTGGCTTGTAACCAAATCGAACTTGACCTGTATTCTATGATGTAACACATGTGTACCAAAATTTATTAGAATACATTAAGCCTTGCTCGAGTTATCATCTGGAAACCAAAAATCAAAAGACCAACAGAACGACGGATCGACAAGCTCACTCCTATATACCCCCCCCTAAACTTTGTTTGTGGGGGTATAAAAATACATATTCCACTTTAATATCTTCATCTCTTATTTAATATGTTTGTGAAATAGTATAATTTTACTGAAAACACACAGTAGAAACTGTCACTGGAGGTGAGAAATACCCACTTACACATCACTTAGACACAGAAAAAAAACTCATTGGAAAACTCTACAATTCCAATTTACATGCATGTATTTAGAAGAAGTCTATAGTTCAGTAACTCTGCAATGCCCTAAAATGTCTTGCTGAATTATCATTTGTATCAGCTTTCTTTGTGATTCCTATAACAATGAAGAAGTGGTTCCCTTCAGGAAATTTATCCGATCTATTCGCTGCAAAGAAATTGCCATTTGACTACGAAATCCCCTTAAAACTTCTTTTGGGGCAATAGTGATCTACTGTCTTTCTACTGTCTTTCCTAGCATGTCTCTCTGCCTAAGTGGTACCACACAACAGACTGCACGTGTGCACGGTGACTTACATTTGTACAAGGTACTCGGGGTCTGTATGGTGGTAGTCGTGGCTACAAGGGTCGTTGTCAGGGAGGTTAGTAGCATAGCAACGTGTTACATGGTGAAAACATGGACCAAACATAGCGATGGGTCCATGCAAAACTATGCTAAGTCTATGTTGAATACACGTTATATAGCATAGTTTTGCGCTGAGCCATCAATTATTTTTTTAGACTCCTTGTAAATCACAAAAAGGGTTGTAAATGAATTTTAACAAATATTTCATGGAGTTTTCCCTCTACTGGTATGTAATCTTATCATTATTATATTATTTTTATATCATTTACTATTTTAATATTATTGTCACATAAAAATAGAGTCTAAAATACTGAGGTCAAAACATGTTCACAGACATTGGTTATCTAATAAAATCTATTATAAATGTTTTAAAAAGGAAATTTAAGTCTGTGTTGATATAAAGGCTAATTTCAATTGAATATTTAAACAGTATTTGTAAGAATACACGATATGCTAGCTCATGCATGTGTACACAACAAGTTAACAAATTAGAACATGTGCATAATCAACACATTCTAATATGAACATAATATTAATATAGATCAAACTTCAAATGGTTAGACCAAACTGCATAATCCACACATTCTAATATGAACATAATATTAATATAGATCAAACTTCAAATGGTTAGACCAAACTGCATAATCAACACATTCTAATATGAACATAATATTAATATAGATCAAACTTCAAATGGTTAGAACAAAACAAGTGACAATTTATTAATGATCGTCTGTAACATTTTTTTGCTTACCAGTTGTAAGAACAAGTTCTAAGAAAAAGTTGAATACATTGTTATATATGTATAGGGACAGAATTATGTTCTTTGAACTCATAAACCTTTGTATGTTTTTACCTAAAAACTTACTTATCTTTACATAACAAAAAAAGCAGTATCAATATTTACTTACTAATGTCATAATTTGTAACTATTAACACTTAAACTACAAACAATTACACTACAAACATATTTGTAATAAGCTAAGCCATGTCCAATTCCATTAATACAGAACCAATTAAGGGTAAAGCTGGATATATAGTGTTTTGCTTAAATCAACAAGATCAGGTTACATCCTAC